>CM032800.1:18909168-19137430 GCA_019155185.1 Beaufortia kweichowensis
AACTCTAACTTCTAACTTCCTAACTTTAACTTCTAACCTAACTTAACTCTAACTCTTAACTCCTAAATACCTTAAATTTCTAACTCTTTAACTCTAACTCTTCCTAACTTCTAACTTTAACTCTAACTCCTAACTTTACTCTTTAACTTTAAATTCCTAACTTTAACTCCTAACTCCTAACCCCTAACTCCTAAACTTTAACTCTCTTTAACTTCCTAACTCTAACTCTAACTTAACCCCTTCCTAACCCCTAACTTTAACCCTAACTCTAACTTCTAACTTCCTAACTCTTAAATCTTAACTTTAACTTTAACTCCTAACTTTAACTTTAACTTTAATCCCTAACTCCTAACTCCTAACTCCTAAATTTCTAACTTCCTAACCCCTAACTCCTAACTCTAACTTCTAACTTTAACTCTAATCTCTAACTTCCTAACTTTAATTCCTAACTTTCTTTAACTTAACTTAACTTTCTAACTCTAACTTTAACTTCTAACTCCTAACTTCAACTTCTAACTCCTATCTCTAACTCTTAACTTTAAATCCCTAACTCCTAACTTTTAACTCCTAACTTTAACTCCTAACTTTCAAACCCCTAACTTTAACTCCTAACTCTTAACTTTAACTTAAATTAACTTAAACCCTAACCTTAACTTTAACTTTAATCTTTAACTTTGCAACTCTAACTTTAACTTCCTAACTCCTAACTCCTAATTTTAACTTTCTAACTCTTAACTTTCAACTTTAACCTTAACTTCCTAACTCTTTAACTTTAACTTCCCTAACTCCTAACTTCTAACTTCAATCTAACTCCCTAACTCCTAACTCCTAACTCCTAACTTTAACTTTAACCTTCTTTAACTTTAACTCCTAACTCCCTAACTCCTAACTTTAACTCCCTAACTCTAACTTAACTCCTAACTCTCTAACCTTTAACTTTAACTCTCAACCTTAACTCCTAACTCTAACTCCTAACTTTAACTCCTAACTCCTAACTCTAACTCCTAACTCTAACTTTTAACCTTCAACTCCTAACTCTCCTAACTTCTAACTCTAACTCCTAACTTCCTAACTCCTAACTTTAACCTTAACCTGCAAACCCTAACCCTAACCACCCTAACTTTAACTCCTAACTCCTTAACTTCCTAACTCCTAACTCCTAAACTCCTAACTCCTAACTCTTAACCTCCTAACTTCTAACTCCTAACTTTCCCAATCCTAACTTTTAACTCTAACTTTAACTCCTAATCCCTAACTTAACTTAACCTAACTCCTAACTCCTAACTCCTAAACTTCTAACTCCTAATTTCTAACCCCTAACCTAACCCCTAACTCTTAACTCCTAACTAACCCCAACCTAACTCCTAACTCCTAACTCCTAACTCCTAACTCCTAACTCTTTAACCTCCAACCCTAACTCCTAACTCCTAACTCCTAACTCCTAACTTTCTAACTCCTAACTCTCTAAATTCCTAACTCCTAACCTAACCTAACTCCCAACTTTAACTCCTAACTCCTAACCCCTCCCAACTCCTAACTAACCCTAACTCCTCCTAACCTTAACTTTCTAACCTTTCCTAACTCCTAACTCCTAACTCCCTTGCTAACTAACTCCTAACTCCTAACCCTAACTCCTAACTCCTAACTTCCTAACTCCCTAACTCCTAACTCCCTAACTCCTAACTCCTAACCCCAATCCCTAACTCCTAACTTCCTAACTCTAACCCTAACTAACCTAACTCCTAACTCCTAACTCCTAACTCCTAACCCTAACCAACCCTAACTCCTAACTCTAACTCCTAACTCTCCTAACCTTAACTCCCTAACTCCTAACTCCTAACTTCTAACCCTAACTCCTAACTCCCTAACTCCTAACTCCTAACTCCTAACTCCTAACTCCTAACTCCTAACTCCTAACTCCTAACTCAACTCCTAACTCTAACTCCTAACTCCTAACTCCTAACTCCTAACTCCTAACTCAACTAACTCCTAACTCCTAACCTAACTCCCTAACTCCTAACTCCTAACTCCTAACTCCTAACCCTAACCCTAACTCCTAACCCTAACCCTAACTCCTAACTCCTAACCTCCTCCTAACTCCTAACTCCTAACTCCTAACTTAACTCCTAACTCCTAACTCCTAACTAACAACCCTAACTAACTCCTAACTCCTAACCTTCCTAACTCCTAACTCCTCCTAACTCTAACCCTAACTCCCAACTAACCCTAACCCCTAACTCCTAACTTCTAACTCCTAACTCCTAACTCCCTAACCCTTCCTAACCCTAACTCTAACTCCTAACCTTTAACCCTCCTAACTCCTAACCTCTAACTCCTAACTCCTAACTCTAACCCTAACTCCTAAACTCCTAACTCCTAAATTTAACCTTGCAAATCCTAACCCTAACTCCTAACCCTAACTCCTAACTCCTAACTCCTAACTCCTAACTCCTAACTCCTAACCCTAACCCTAACTCCTCCTAACTCCTAACCCTAACTCCTAACCCTAACCTCCTAACTCCTAACTTCCTAACTCTAACTCCTAACCCTAACCCTCCTAACTCCCAACCCCTAACTTCTAACCCTAACTAACTCCAACCCTAACTCCTAACTGGCCCTAACCCTCCTAACTCCTAACTCCTAACCCTAACTCCTAACTCCTAACTCCTAACCCTAACTCCTAACTCCTAACCCTAACTCCTAACTCCCCTAACTCCTAACTCCTAACTCCTAACCCCTTAACTCCTAACCTTGCAACCCTAACCCTAACCCTAACTCCTAACTCCTAATCCCTAACTCCTAACTCCTAACTCCTAACTCCTAACCCTAACCCTAACCCTAACCCTAACCCTCCTAACTCCTAACCTAACTCCTAACTCCTAACTTCTAACTCCTAACTCCCAACTCCTAACTCCTAACTCCTCCTAACTCCTAACTCCTAACTCCTAACCTCTAACTAACCTAACCTTAACCCTAACTCCAACTCCTAACTCCTAACCCTAACCCCTAACCCTAACCCTAACTCCTAACTAACCAACCCTAACTCTTTAACCTTAACTCCTAACTCCTAACCCTAACTCCTAACCCTAACCCTAACTCCTCCTAACCTAACTCCTAACTCCTAACCCTAACTCTAACCCTAACCCTAACTCCTAACTTAAACCCTAACTAACCCTAACTCCTAACTAACCTAACCCTAACTACCAACCCTAACCCTAACTCCTAACTCCTAACCCTAACCCTAACCCTAACCCCTAACTCCTAACTCCTAACTCCTAACTCCTAACTCCTAACTCTAACCTAATCCCTAACCCAACTAACTCCTAACTTAACTCCTAACTCCTAATCCTAACTCCTAACTCCTAACCCTAACCCTAACTCCTAACCTTAACTCCCAACTCCTAACTCCTAACTCCTAACCCCTCCAACCCTAACTCCTAACTCCTAACCCTAACCCTAACCCTAACTCCTAACCCTCCCTAACCCTAACTCCTAACTCCTAACCCTAACTAACCCTAACTCCTAACTCCTAACTCCTAATCCCTAACTCCTCTAACCTAACCTCCTTTAACCCTAACTCCTAACCCTAACCCTAATCCCTAACTCCTAACTCCTAACTAACCTAACTCTTTAACCTTTAACTCTACCAACTCCCTAACTCTAACTCCTCCTAACTCTTCCTAACTCCTAACTCCTAACTCTAACTCCTAACTCAACCCTAACCTTAACTCCTAACTTTAACCTCCTAACCCTAACTCCTAACTCCCTAATCCCTAACTCCTAACTCCTAACTCCTAACTCCTAACTCCTAACTCCTAACTCCTAACCTAACCCTAACTCCTAACCCTAACTTAACTCCTAACCCTAACTCCTAACCCTAACTCTAATTCCTAACTCTAACCTAACTCCTAACTCCTAACTCCTAACTTAACTCCTAACTCCTAAATTCCTAACTCCTAACCTAACCCTAACTCCTCCTAACTCTTAACCCTTTTAACTCCTAACTCCTAACCCTAACCTTTAACCCTAACTTTCCTAACTCCTAACTCCTAACCCTAACTAACTCCTAAACTTAACCCTAACTCCTAACTCTAACCTTAACCTAACCTAACCCTAACTCCTAACCTAACTTAACCTAACTCCTAACCCCTAACCTCTAACTCCTAACTCCTAACCCCTAACTCCTAACTCCTAACCTAACCTAACCCCTAACCCTAACTCCCTAACCCTAACCCTAACCCTAACCTAACCTAACTCCTAACCTTTAACCCTAACTCCTAACTAACCTAACCTTTAACTCTAACTCCTAACCCTAACTCCCTAACTCCTAACTTTAACTCCTAACCTCAACTCCTACCCCTAACTCCTAACTCCCAACCCCTTAACTCTAACTCCTAACCCTAACTCCTAACCTTAACTCCTAACTCCTAACTTCCTAACTCCTAACTCCTAACTCCTAACTCCTAACTCCTAACTCCTAACTCCTAACTCCTAACCTAACTCTAACCCTAACCCTAACCCTAACCCTAACCCTAACTCCTAACTCCTAACCCTAACCTTAACCTAACCCTAACCTAACTCCTAACCCTAACCTTTAACTCCTAACTCCTAACTCCTAACTCCTAACCTAACTCCTAATTTCTAACTCCTAACTCCTAACTCCTAACTCTCCTAACTCCTAACCTTAACTTAACTCTAACCCTAACTAACCTAACCCTAACTCCTAACCTAACTCTAACTTAACTCCTAACTCCTAACTCCTAACTCCTAAACCCTAACTTAACCCTAACTCCCTAACTTAACCTTTAACTCCTAACCTAACCCTAACTCCTAACCCTAACTCCTAACCCTAACTAACCTTAACTCCTAACTCCTAACCCTAACCCTCTAACTCCTAACTCCCTAACTCCTAACTCCTAACCCTAAATCCTAACCCTAACCTCCTAACCCTAACCCTAACTCCTAAGCCTTTAACTCCCTAACTCCTAACTCCTAACTCCTAAACCCTAACTCCTAACTCCTAACTCCTAACTCTAACCCTAACCCTAACTCCTAAATCCCTAACTCCTAACCCTAACTCCTAACTCCTTAACTAACTCCTAACTTTGAATCCCTAACCTAACTCCTAACTCCTAACTCCTAACTTCCTAACCTTAACCTAACTCCTAACCCTAACTCCTAACTCCTAACCCTAACCCTAACTCCTAACCTAACTCCTAACTCCTAACCCTAACTAACCTAACCCTAACTCCTAACCCTAACCTTAACTCCTAACCTAACCCTAACCTAACCCTAACCCTAACTCCTAACTCCTAACTCCTAACCCTAACCCTAACTGTTCCTAACCCTAACTCCTAAACCCTAACTCCAAATCCCTAACTCTAACCCTAACTCCTAACTCCTAATCTCCTCCTAACTCCTAACCCTAACTCCTAACCCTAACTCCTAACTCCTAACTCCTAACTCCTAACTCCTAACCCTAACTCCTAACCCTAACTCCTAACTCCTAACCCTAACTCCTAACTCCTAACCCTAACCCTAACTCCTAACCCTAACTTAACCTAACTCCTAACTCCTAACTCCTAACCCTAACCTAACTCCTAACCCTAACTCCTAACCCTAACTCTAACCTTAACCCTAACCCTTAACTCCTAATAGTAGTAATTGACTCTTAAGAGTAATATAGAACATTTATATGGATATTACTAAAACGTTTTCTTAAAATATATACTATAATAAGGCTATTTTTATTCTAATAACACACATAATTATCATTAAACAGAGCAGGATACATTAAAATGTTATGGGTGATGTTCACTAAAATGACCACCAGAGGGAGACACCGCTCCGTGTTCTGAATCAGAGTCTTCACCTGAGAGCCGGATTTACTTGGGAGGAAACATTCACAACGCCATCACAGGGGAACAAAGACGACACAGCAGCATCCCGACAGGTAATATGGGACCATAAGATTAATTTATCAACACCTTTTTTCCAGTGTCACTAATAATTATTGTAGGATTTCGTTTTTAAGAAGTTAATATCAAATATTGTTAGCAATGTGAAATCGATTAGCATCACGTGGATGTTTACTGTAACTAAACTGAGTCTCGTGAAGTGCATAAGCACACGTAAAAAAAGTAAAAAATATCTTTAAAAGCCAAGTGGAAGCGCTTTAACAGTAAGAAAGCCAAACTTTAAAAGGAATACATGGCAATGATTATAACAAACACTGATTACAATCCAAATGTTACACGTGGAGCAGCATATCAGATTCCAACACTACAAATTGTGAGTCTGACAAGAGCTTTAGTAATTGGCTATGAGACACAGGCCTAGGACTGATCACCTGGAGCCGGCCACCTCAGAGGAGGGTGTCTGGTGTTTAAAGAGCCGAAACATCCGATGATCCTGAGGTACACCACTGATTATGTGTCTCCAATATTTCCCTCACATTGAAGTATCCTGTCTCTGGAGGGATAGAAACACAAACAAACATCACCAAAAGTCAACAAAAATAAACTAAACCAGTTGAAGACGTGGACGACATACGACCAATTTAAGAACAATTAAACAAACTCTGATGAGTATTTTAACCCAAAAAGATAGTAAATCTAAGTCTTACATGGAATTTCTTAAAACAAAGCTGAAATAAGGGATAAAGGACCCTAGTCGTATACGTCCGGATCCTCAGCGCCACACTGAAGCATCCGCCGTCTGGAGGAATAAAGACACAACAAACATCACCAAAAGTCAACTAAAATAAACTAAACCAGTTAAAGACGTGGACGACATACGACCAATTTAAGAATAATTAAACAGACTCTGATTAGTATTTTACCAAAAAGATTTTAAATTTCACATGTAATTTCTTAAAAACAAAGCTGAAATAGTGGATAGAGTAATTTGATGTGATGGGACTGACACTCAGGCCTGATTCAGAAGAGGGATCCCCCACCTTCAAAAACATGCGTCGGCCAGTGCCCTTGTCCTCACTTAACTCCCTATACCAAACTGGGCAAAGTCTGTCGCAGGGGGAGACGTTGTATCTTCAAAACCTAACCCTAACCCTAACTAAGTCCAAGCACTTAACCCTAACTCCAAGCACTAAGTCCAACTCATCAAAAAAATGACTAAGTCAAACACACCCATATGTGACTAAATCTAACTCACCAAAGACTGACTAAGTCAAACTCACCAAAAACTGACTAAATCCAACTCATCAAAAAATGACTAAGTCAAAAACACTAAAAAATGACTAAGTCCAACTCACCAGAAGATGACTAAGTCAAACACATCAAAATAAAACTAAGTCAAACTCACCAAAAAATGACTAAGTCCAACTCACCCAAAAATCACTAAGTCCAACTCATCAGTAGATGACTAAGTCAATCACACCAAAATAAAGCTAAGTCAAACTCACCAAAAAATGACTAAGTCCAACTCACCCAAATGTGACTAAGTCCAACTCACCTGAAGATGTCTAAGTCAAACACACCAAAATTTGACTAAGTCAAACACACCAAAATTTGACTAAGTACAATTCATCAAAAAATTACTAAGTCCAACCCTCCCAAATGTGACTAAGTCCATCTTACTAAAATATGACTAAGTCAAACACATAAAAATTTGACTAAGTCCAACTCACCAAAAAATGACTAAGTCCATCTCAGCAAGGAGTGACTAAGTCCAACTCACCAAAAAAATCACTAAGTCAAACACATAAAAATTTGACTAAGTCCGAATCATCAAAATATGACCAAGACCGACTCACAATGATGTGACAGAGTCCAACGCACCCGAAAATGACCAAGTCCAACACAAAGAACTTGGGGTGCAATACTATATCTTGGCACCTGATGGTGCTAGAGCGACCCTAACCCTAACTTGGTACCATGAATCACGCCGGCACACTAAGTATCCTCACCAAATTTCAGATCTCTAGCTATAAGTCAAATTGAAGTTTAAAAGCTAGAGGTTCCAAACCATGTGCATATGATAGAGGGCCCCCAAATTAGTATATATACCGAATTTCAGCCTTCTAGGACCTTCAGGGACGAAGTGCACCCCCCCCTTAGGGGGTGCACTTTCGCATTTATCCCTATATACCTAACCCTAACCACCCCGAAACCTAAACCTAACCTCAATAACCCCAACTCAAATTAGACAGTTTTAAATCACATTTTAAATTCTTCAATAGGGCTTTGGTAAACAATAATATTGACTCTTAAGAGTAATATAGAACATTTATATGGATATTACTAAAACGTTTTCTTAAATATAACATACTATAATAAGGCTAATTTTATTCTAATAACACACATAATTATCATTAAACAGAGCAGGATATATTAAAATGTTATGGGTGATGTTCACTAAAATGACCACCAGAGGGAGACACCGCTCCGTGTTCTGAATCAGAGTCTTCACCTGAGAGCGGATTTACTCGAGGAAACATTCACAACGCCATCACAGGGGAACAAAGACGACACAGCAGCATCTCGACAGGTAATATGGGACCATAAGATTAATTTATCAACACCTTTTTTCCAGTGTCACTAACAATTATTGTAGGATTTCGTTTCTAAGAAGTTAATATCAAATATTGTTAGCAATGTGAAATCGATTAGCATCACGTGGATGTTTACTGTAACTAAACTGAGTCTCGTGAAGTGCATAGGCACACGTAAAAAAGTCAAAAATATCTTTAAAAGCCAAGTGGAAGCGCTTTAACAATAAGAAAGCCAAACTTTAAAAGGAATACATGGAAATGGTTGAAACAAACACTGATTACAATCCAAATGTTACACGTGGAGCAGCATATCAGATTCCAACACTACAAATTGTGAGTCTGACAAGAGCTTTAGTAATTGGCTATGAGACACAGGCCTAGGACTGATCACCTGGAGCCGGCCGCCTCAGAGGAGGGTGTCTGGTGTTTAAAGAGCCGAAACATCCTATGATCCTGAGGTACACCACTGATGATGTGTCTCAAATATTTCCCTCACATTGAAGTATCCTGTCTCTGGAGGGATAGAAACACAAACAAACATCACCAAAAGTCAACTAAAATAAACTAAACCAGTTGAAGACGTGGACGACATACGACCAATTTAAGAACAATTAAACAAACTCTGATGAGTATTTTAACCCAAAAAAGATAGTAAATCTAAGTCTTACATGGAATTTCTTAAAAACAAAGCTGAAATAATGGATAAAGGAACGTCGTGCGTCGTGACGGACCCTCAGCGCCACACTGAAGCATCCGCCGTCTGGAGGAATAAAGACACAACAAACATCACCAAAAGTCAACTAAAATAAACTAAACCAGTTGAAGACGTGGACGACATACGACCAATTTAAGAATAATTAAATAAACTCTGATGAGTATTTTAACCCAAAAAAAGATAGTAAATCTAAGTCTTACATGGAATTTCTTAAAAACAAAGCTGAAATAATGGATAAAGGAACGTCGCATCGTGACGGACCCTCAGCGTCACACTGAAGCATCCGCCGTCTGGAGGAATAAAGACACAACAAACATCACCAAAAGTCAACTAAAATAAACTAAACCAGTTGAAGACGTGGACGACATACGACCAATTTAAGAACAATTAAACAAACTCTGATGAGTATTTTAACCCAAAAAAGATAGTAAATCTAAGTCTCACATGGAATTTCTGAAAAACAAAGCTGAAATAAGGGATAAAGGAACGTCGTGCGTCGTGACGGACCCTCAGCGTCACACTGAAGCATCCGCCGTCTGGAGGAATAAAGACACAACAAACATCACCAAAAGTCAACTAAAATAAACTAAACCAGTTGAAGACGAGGACGACATACGGCCAATTTAAGAATAATTAAACAAACTCTGATTGGTATTTTACCAAAAAAGATTTTAAATTTCATATGTAATTTCTTAAAAACAAAAGTGAAATAGTGGATAGAGTAATTTGATGTGATGGGACTGACACTCAGGCCTGATTCAGAAGAGGGATCCCCACCTTCAAAACAATGGCCGGGCCAGTGCCCTTGTCCTCGTACTCCCTATACCAAACTGGGCAAAGTCTGTCGCAGGGGGAGACGTTGTATCTTCAAAACCTAATCCTAACCTAACCCCACCCTTTACCCTCTCCCTGATTCCCATAACCCTTAGTGTCCTAACCCTCCCCTTTCAAACCCTAACCCCTTTAATCCCTCTTTTCAAAAGTGCTGGGGCAGGGATATATGTATATTTTTATATATATGTATTTTTTTCCCCTAACACACATAATTATCATTGAACAAGAGCAGGATATATTAAAATGTTATGGGTGATGTTCACTAAAATGGCCACCAGAGGGAGACACCGCTCCGTGTTCTGAATCAGAGTCTTCACCTGAGAGCGGATTTACTCGAGGAAACATTCACAACGCCATGAGGGGAACAAAGACGACACAGCAGCATCTCGACAGGTAATATGGGACCATAAGATTAATTTATCAACACCTTTTTCCAGTGTCACTAATAATTATTGTAGGATTTCGTTTCTAAGTAGTTAATACATTGTTAGTAATGTGAAATCGATTAGCATCAAGTGGATGTTTACTGTAAATAAACTGAGTCTCGTGAAGTGCATAAGCACACGTAAAAGTAAAAAAATATCTTTAAAAGCCAAGTGGAATTTAACGGTAAGAAAGCCAAACTTTAAAAAGGATGGCAATGGTTAAACTGATTACAATCCAAATGTTACACAGCAGCATATCAGATTCCAACACTACAAAAGTCTGACAAGAGCTTTAGTAATTGGATAAAGGCCTAGGACTGATCACCTGGAGCCGGGTCACTCAGAGGAGGGTGTCTGGTGTTTAAAGAGTCAAACATCCGATGAAGGTACACCACTGATGATGTGTTCTCCAATATTTCCCTCACATTGAGGATCCTGTCTCTGGAGGGATAAGACAAACAAACATCACCAAAAATCAACTAAAATAAACTAAACCAGTTGAAGACGTGGACGACATACGACCAATTTAAGACTAATTAAACAAACTCTGATGAGTATTTTAACCCAAAAAAGATTTTAAATTTCATATGTAATTTCTTAAAAACAAAAGTGAAATAGTGGATAGAGTAATTTGATGTGATGGGACTGACCCTCAGGCCTGATTCAGAAGAGGGATCCCCCACCTTCAAAAACATGCGTCGGCCAGTGCCTTGTCCTCGTACTCCCTATACCAAACTGGGCAAAGTCTGTCGCAGGGGGAGACGTTGTATCTTCAAAACCTAACCCTAAAATTATATTTTTATATATATGTTTTTTTTTTTTAAAGTTAAACGGGCTGAGACCGGGTGTCCAAGGGAAGGGAAGGACAGAGCACAACCTTACTCTGGACCTTTAGGGGTCCAGGGTATGGATTCTTTTTTCCCTAACCTTCCCACAACCCCAACCCACCTCAAAAACCTAATTTTTATTACCCATTATTATTATTATTATTTACATGTATATTTATTTGTTTATTATCTTTATTATTTTTATTCTCACTTTTACTATTATTATTATTATTATTATTATTATTATTATTATTTGTTTGGGGTGGTCCAGGGTCTGGGGTTCCGGCCTGGTTATGACTGGGCGGGGGGTGGTCAGTTAAGGAATGGCCAGTGCATAACCAGGCCGGGACTCTTGATTGAGTTCCAGTTTTGGATTTTATAATAATCCAAGGGTTAGGGTGGTACCCTCACAGAAGGGCATTAAATCTCTCACCTTATAAAGCAACAGTTAAAAACACACCTCTTCCACGAACACTTGACATCCTAAAAAAAACCTTTCTTTCCACTAAAGGTACTATCCAGCACTGTGAAACATTATAAACTTAGAAGAGCACTTCTTCGTTTTTGTCTCCTAATATTTGTAAGTCGCGTTGGATAGTGTCAGCTAAATGCCTAAATGTAAATGTAAAAGTATATTTTCTCTTATCTGTCTTCGATCCTCGTCATGTACTTAGACAATTGATACTTGATTGTGGACTTTACAGTGGGTTTCTGGGTCTCAGGCTCAGGACAAAATTACGATTCACAATTCAAGAAATGAGAAGCATTTTATGGCAGTTTTCAAAACTCAATACAGTATAGAGATAAGTCTTAAAGTACACAATGGGTTACACACCATTTCTTTTGAAGAGGTTTTGTTATTTAAAGCAACAGCATTCATAAACATACACAAGTGTCCAAAGACTTTGGCTTTTTGTTTGTTTTATGGAAAATATATGAAAAAAAAATCATGCAAAATATATCCACACAAACACATGTAAAAGTGTACAGTTATAAAACCAGCAAATAAACAAGAATTTGTTGACTTTGTTGAGTTTAGATGTGGTCAGTATTCCTGATCTCAAAAGACCTGAGCATAGGAAAATCCTCCCAAAGAGCTTTATTGTCAGTGGACTCCTGAGGTATTGTTGTAAAGTAGTTTACAGAAACACTTGCTGACATATTTTCATATGGTGGGGGACTGCCAGGGTCTTCCACCCCTAAGAGGGGCTGTGTGGACTCCGAGCGTAGGTAGACTGGTGAAGAGCCTGTCTGGTTTTTATAGGGACCACCAAACACAACAGTGGCATAAGGGACAGAGTCTGTGTTCTGCCACAAGTTGTGACCCTTGTTTTGTTCACCGCTCTCTTGTGACCACTGGTTGTCCTCTACATAGTCACTGGTGCATATTTCTTTGTCTGACAGGTCCAAAAAACTGAAGTGAGACAGGTACACCAACGCAGGGTCCTTGTCCTCTTTAAAGGGAGGCATGCCCTTAAAGAACAACAGTAAAAGGCATATTTATACAGCTGTTTAAAACTGACATAAAAAATGTTTCTTTTTTTAATCAGAATTTCATTATCAGTGGAACCATTAGCACAAGCAGTGTGCCAAACTTTAACCATACAACCCATTATCTGTGTAAATACCCCCCATAACATCTCTCTTTATGCTGACGATATTCTGCTCTATGTTTCCAATATTGCTGTATCCGTCCCTGAGTGCTTAAATCTTTTCAACATATTTGGATATAAAATAATATAATAACATAAAATAAATTGGAACAAATCGGCCATAATGCCTCTGAATGAGGCAGCCAGACAAGAATCTAATAGTTTACCTCCCCTGATCCCCATAGTCAAACAGTTCACATATTTGGGTATTATTATTTCTCCTTCAATACCTCTTATTTCTAATTGTAATTATAAAACCCTTCTGAATAAGATCAAAGAAGACTTAGACAGGTGGTCTCCTCTATGTTTAGCTCTTCATGGAAGAATATCTACAATTAAAATGAATGTGCTCCCTAGGGTAAATTTTTTATTCTCTATGTTGCCTCTTCCACTGCCTGAGGGTTTTTTCAAGGAGCTCAATACGGCCACTTCTGAATTTATATGGAGGAAGAAAAAACCTAGAATCCGATTAAAGACAATGCAGCGTAAGAAACTAGATGGAGGTTTATCACTTCCTAATTTTGAATTATATAATTTGGCTTTTCAAATAAGAGGAATTTAAACCTGGGTTAATTCAGATTCCTTAATCCCATGGCGAGTTTTAGAGGTGAATATTACTCATCCTGTCTGCCTACAAGGTGTCCTCTTTTCAGGTATCTCTAAATCCTTACAGAAAACTTGTGGACCAATTATTGAATATTCACTTGATGCATGGAAAAAAGTTGAGAAAATTACAGGAGGACCCTTTTTATATACTGAGACAACCCCATTATGGCATAATAATCGCTTACGCACTGATAACAAACCCTTTGTTTATAAAGCCTGGTCTGATGCTGGTGTTAATACTTTGAACAACATCTATTGTGATAATGGCCATAAATCCTTTCAGGAGTTAAGTGCAGAGTTCTCTTTACCTGGATTTTCTTTCTTTTTATACTTAAGACTGAGGTCAGCTTTAAAGGCCTATGGCGCCCCTTGGGATACTAAAGTGCTCCCACATCCTCTGTGGGAGTGGCTGGACACCTATACTCGTTCTAGTGGTTTAGTGTCCAAGATTTACAACTCAATCCTTTTACTACAATACACTTATATTCCAGCAATCCACTCTTGGGAAAGGGATGGGTTTGGTCAACTTGATTGGAATGTGGTTTGGGCCAGGTGTTTTACTGCATCTAAGAATCTTGCACATCAGATGATACATTATAAATGTATCAATAGGGCATATATCACTCCCAGTGTACTACACAAGATGAAGGTTAGATCTGATCCATATTGTCATTTATGTAATAGTACTTCAATAAGCTCTTATTTACATATGTTCTGGGAATGCCCAGTGGTGGTTCCTTTTTGGAAATTTGTATGTTCTGTTCTTTTGGATTTTTTACATTTGGATATACCTCGAGATCCCACGCCAGTTCGTAATTATAGGATGCAACGGCATCTTCCTCTGTGAGCACTCTGACCGAGACCTTAAACTGCCATGCCCAACACAGAATCTCTGCTTCCCATCACCGGAGAACGGTGGCGGTAACTCAATTCTTATGTGTCTTGTAATCTTGTTGCGGTCCCGTCTCGAATATTAATCATCCTCGTCTTTACACCACATGATGGCCGCGTCAACGTTAAACCCGTGCGTGCTAACTCCTAAGAACTTTTTAACCCTAAACTAACTAGTTAAACACCTGCCGTAACACTGAATCAAGTAGACATAAATAATAAAAATAATTGTCCAAAGACTTACCGATGGACAGTTGTAAATATAAAATTAAAACAAATTGTTTTATGTGTGTTTAAATACATTTGTGTATACAATTTTATGAAAAATCACGGGTAACAGTTTACAATAAGGTCTTATTCACTGTTTTAACATTAGTTAATGCATTAGTTAACGTGAACTGCCAAAAAACACAATATGCTTTTATGCACTTTTTATGTTAGGGTTATACAAATTCATGTATGCATTGTTAATGTTGACATATAAAACTATTATGTCTGTATTTATTATTTATGGTCATCTAGGAACAAAATTATATTTGGCAGATGTTTTTCCCCAAAGTTACTTAAAGTGCAATGTACTTCACATTTATTCTATGAAAACATACATACTAATATTATATTGCATTTCTGTCAAAAGAGCCTCCTAAATATTACACATTGCACCTTTAAACATAAGACACCCCAAAAAATGCTAAAATCCCCACGTGCCCACAAATTTATATTTTGCATTTGGCAGACACTGTTTTTCCCAAGTGACTAACAGTGCATTTTTTTATATGAGTATGTGCAATCCCTGGGATAAAACCCTTGACCTTGGCATTGCTATAACCATGCTTTTACCAACTGAGCTACAGGAACCCAATGATTTAAATAATTTTATTATTACAAACAAAAATTTACATAGATTCAAAGCAGCTGTATGGGAACATTTTAAAGATTCAATATATCATGACCATGCAAATGGTGTTAGATCAAAAACATGGAGCTGACGGATGAGTACCTGCAGTGAGTCTAAGGTGGTCCATCTCTTAATACTGCTGTTAGCAGGATCAGGAATTATAGGCCACAGACACGTCTTCAGTCGTTCATGTTTACCCAGACAGGTAAACACAGCAATAAGGAAGAGCAGAGAGAAACCAACACATACAGGAATCACCAAGAGCACAACAGCAAAACTACCTGGAAACACAATTGACACACACACTCACATTTGTTATCTGGTTCTTAATGTCTGTTAGTGCCAGTTTGGTGCTATTAGGGTTAGGTTTATGTAGATTAGTTAGATTATTTGGGGATATTATTTATATTAGTTATTATTGGTGGATTTCAAAACATTCCCCGATGGTTAAACTGCACTAGGTTAAAAACACCAATTAGTTTAAGATAGAATGGGTATTTTGGATATTTTTTTATAAATTACAGTAATATTAACATTTTTTAATAATTTTGTTTGTTTGTTTATTGTTATGAAAATTGGCCCATTATTTCATCTGTGCTTATACCGTTCTATCAATTTATAGTTTGTCATGATTAGACTAAAATTCAACTATGAAATATTAAAGTGGATAGGGAAATAACAGGAACGGTGACAATTAACAGGTTAATGAGTTTTTTATTTCTCATACAAGAAAACACGGGCCTGTAGCACCACTGAACCATAATTGATGACAATTAACAGTCTTATATATATGTGAATGTTTGTGCATTCTTAAACAGTTTAAATCAAAGACATTTACCAATTTGTTGAGTTTTGAGGGTCACAACTGATCCGTTTAAACTCCCACCCAGTGTGTGAATCGATATTATGGCTTCATATGTGGAAAGAGGCTGAAGATCTCTCACCAAAACATTTGTTTTCTTTGTCCTTAGAACTTGAAACAGTATTAAAAAAACAGTGGTTAATAAAAAAAACATCCATAACAAAAAACAACATACAACCATTTTTGAATGATGAATACTTTGGATATTTTGTCTTGTATCCCAAAAGAATATGGTATATCCTTGAATGATCCCATTTCTCTGCTGGATGGGTATTTCATCCCACAAAAGTTGAACATTTGAAGAATGGATTTCTCCAAACCTTAGCTTGGGGGCCACAGAGGGTGCTGTAATGATGTAAGAAGATGTTAGTAGTATATTAAAACTATATCCAGCAAATCTGCATCCACCTGAGGGCAGTATTGTATCATTCTTCAGCTTGACTTTTATGTACAGTCATCCTTTCATGAAAAGCAGAATACCACACACACCTTTCTCACTGCTGTATGCTATTACAGAATAACAACGTCCAAGTCCGTCCACATACTTGGGATAAACAGAGATCTCGTAAGGCTTGTAAGGCTCGAACCCTAAAATTTAAAACACAACAGCCCAAATTAGATGTGCACGTGTATTAAATCACTGAGTGAAAAACTGATTTATGGAATATTTTATGTAACGGATGAAAGGTGATTTTTAGTCATCACGCCTCAAAGACCAACCAAAAAAAACTAATGGTTACAAGCATTTACATTTTTTTTATACGCTTTTGACAAATACATGTACTGTGTACATGTGCAATGTACAATGTGTGTATAAACTATGAAGATCAGAAGCATGAGCATTAAATCTGCACCTCAAACTTGTTGTTTAAACCTAATAAATTATAGCTAGTGCTTCTTATTTAAAACAAAAAAAACTGCTGCTGCTGTCAGTAAATCAACAAGAGACATACAGTACCAAACAGGACATTCTACAATGTTAATAATTATGTTAATATAAACAGCATTATTTCTATTTTCAGTTTCCTTTTTGTCAGATGTTTTAATGCAATAATCCTTTCATTTATCTCTAGTGGCAGTTAATGAAGAACTGATGCTATTATTTGTGTATACTCAAAATAACAACAAAACGTTGTGCTTTCGTAAAATTAAGAAAGCAAACAGTGTGCGTCTTCAGCCATCTCTGCCTCCTTCAGCACCTTCGTCATAAAAAACAAAACGAAACTCAAATTCTTATCATCTGCTTTATTGTGAGACTAACTGTACCCAGCGAAGATTATTATACCTGACCAGTAAGTATTCTTTCTTTATTTTTATCAAACTTTACCATATAGTGTTACCGTGCATCAGACGAGGCAGAACACGCGAATTTCAGATTCAAATCTTTTACTGAACTTCATCAGTGGAAATACAGAAACTGGTACAGCCCTCACTTCAGAGGGGAATCACAGATTCTGACAGAGAATCCACAAAGCAGGCAAGATAACAAATACATCCAAAAAACAACAACACCAGACCAAGAACTGAACAAAAGACAGGGTTTAAATAATACAGGTAACGAGTCCTTAATAATAACAAAACAGACGGTGCAGATCAGTGGGGTTGAGTGCGAGGGATTGATGACAGGTGTGCGGGGTGCAAAGGAATGTGGGAAATGAAGTCTCTAAAATTCCGGGATGCAGAGCGGGTGACGTGATGCATAGAATCAGATGCTGAAGGCATCGAGATGTAACCATAGATTTTGCAGGACTGAATAGCATTTGTATAAACACAACAAAAATTATGACTATTTTTGTTAAATCATGATTCATTTTAGTTGACATGTTGTTTTATATAAATATGTACATATTTCCCCACTGGGACTATACTGGGTTTAATGGCTTGGGTTTGTTTGTTTGTTTGTGATAACACAATATGTATATGTGCCTGTAAAGGCTAAAGTTGTTTTTCGTATAATTACAGACAGTATTTTACACAATATATGCTTAACAATTCTTTACAATTATCTTTTAGGATTATGGATCTGCATCAGTGGATCAGTGTGTTTTACAAAGCATGTTCACTTCTTCAGTAACAGAGAAACTGTTTTAAAAATGACACAAACATGTAACTGTGAGCTCAAAAACACTCATTATTTATATTTAGATGAATGTGCACTATTGTGTGAATAAACTACAAATAAAACATTTCATCTTTAAATCTCTTCACATTTTTCCTTCAGTCTCCATCACATCATTTCTCTTTGATAGGTCCGTTAGGGGTTTTGGGTCTTTGTCTCTCAGGTGTGAAACATATTCATATTCATGACCATTGACACTCTCTCACATATGACCTTTACACAACAAAAAGTCTCTTACAAAAGTAAAATCATTATATTGTTTTAGGTGAATAAGTGGGCAGAATGGTTTCACATCTTTTTGTATCAAAACCTCTTGTCTATAAGATCCAGTAGTCAAAAATCTTGTGAACACATGTTTAATGTGTGTTTTTGTCCTTATTCTCAATGACTAACCACACATAAACATGGTTTTCTCAGAAACACAGATGCGCACAGACATGTTGCTTGTAGATTATTGTAGCAGTTTGTGCTGAACACAGTGATGTGTGACTTTAACCATTAATGTGTTTATAAGACACTGAAAAAAGCACAAATGTCAAGGCATGTCAAAACTTCTCCAGGGTCCCAAAACATTTCATTTTGGTTAAACTGTCAATTAATGTCCAGTAATGCATTTTCACTAGGCACATATATAATTTTTTTAATGTGGTGCATATTACATAAGTACTGAAATTTAGATTTGGAAATAGTGAGTAAGAATTTGCTTTTTATTTCTCATACACTTCATACGCATCACTAAACTATGACAATTTACAGTCCTAACATACGTCGTAACATATGTGAATGTTTGTGCATGAAATGTTTTTTTTTCCTTTCATGGTACCTGTTAGTAGAGTACTGGATTGATTTTTGTCCAACAGCTTAAAGAAGAGTTTGGCAGCAAGTGTCTCACTAAAAGATCTCCAATCCAGCACATATCCTGTGACACGAGAGGCTGCCGAGCTTTCCCACGCTATCAGCACTGAGTTCTCAGACTGGGAATGCACACTTACATTAGAGACGGGATCCAGTCCTGAAAGAGACATTTTCATCATTTACACACAGTGGACTAAACTCCAGCTGTCATAAATATTCAAGTTAGGAATGGAAATGCCAGTTACCTTTCTTTTTATACACTGGCACTTCAGTAGGACTAGAACTTCCGTTTGCATTTGAAGCTGTCAGGTAGACCATCTTAACCCGCTTGCTGAGTTTGAAAGAGCAGTGGTTTTCTCTTGTAACACATAAAGTCTGCTTAGGTTCCTTTGATTCTACAGTGTACCACACATTCCAGCCATTGACACGAAACTGTTGTGAGGGCTGAAATGAGATTCCAGGTTAAATATACAATACATTTATGCATTTGGCAGATGACTCACAGTGACTTGCAGCGCATTACATATGTTTTATTTTAAATATGTATTAGGGTTAGGGTAAATTGCTTTTTTTCATAGCGTGCATTATAATTCACATTTTTTTAATGAGTATGTGGGATCAAACTCATAACTGTGGCGTTGCTAGCTCCATGCTCTTACCAACTGAGCTACAGGAGAGCCCTGTATAAATTGTGTTCCTGGAAATCAACCGGTAGATTATTTTGTTAGCAGCACAAAGGTCATAAGTTTAATCTCAGAAATCACACATACTGACAAAATAATCATGTCCGCTGTAGACGATAGCGGCTTGCACCCGGTGTAGACACGGTGTGAATGTCCTGTTTTTACAATAACCGCTCAAGTCAAAGCAAAGCTACCAGATATGATTGCGCTGGCATCGTTTATGGTAAGGAGTATAACACTTCCACCACATGCATGAGATTTTGGCCAATCACAACCCACTGGTCAGCTGGCCAATCAGAGCACACTGTGCTTTTCAAAGCATTGAGCTTTATAAAAATCAATGTGTTTTAGAAAGACAGGGCAGGAAGAGCAGTAATGTATAATATGTGTAAAATAATGTGTTTTTAGAACCATGTCAACACATTGTATTACACCAAATACACCAAATAATGATCTTTGAAAATAGCATTGAATGACCCCTTTAATCATTCTGTAAAATAGACCAAATAAGTATGTCTTTGCAAACTGTAATTCATACAGGGGGCAGTAAAACAAATACTTGTTTTATATTAAATGAAAAACTAAACAAAGATCAGATAAATAACATTTTAACTTATTTTGTGTAGGACGCTCTGGAAGATTTTATGTAGTCAGAATATAGAGGGACCCTTTTGTACTGGGAATAGCAGAAGCATCTCTCTGTCAGATCTCTTAAGGTGGAAAGAGTGTAGTTTAAAGTGGTGGTGATTACATTAACAGTTAGAAAACAGTAGAGTGAGTATAAAATATATAGTAGCATGAGTAGAGTAAATATAAAACTAGAATTCCCTTTCTGTCAGTTACTCAACGTTGTGTCAATGACGACACCCACGGAGTTGTGCCGTCAGTGTTGTGTTGTCCTTCTTACAGGACAGGTAGCAAGCCAACCTGTCCCCATCTACCCTGAAAGTGTATGTGCCCGCGATTGCCGCCCATCACGATGCCATCTGGGGTAGTTTCCTAGGACGACATAACCTGATCATCAGGTTCCTTCGGGGCGCGAAGAGCTGCCTGCCCAAACTCAAATTACGACGTCAGGACGCGGACCAGCCTGTGGCGTTTTCCATAGGGACCCCTAATGTCGTCATCGATACAACGTCAAGTGACTGACAGAAAGGGAATGTCTAGGTTACGTCTGTAACCCCGGTTCCCTGATGGAGGGAACAAGATGTTGTGTCCCTCTTGCCACAACGCTGCTCCGTCCGCTGAACGTCGTGAAAGCCTCATGGGCTCCTCAGCACAAAGGCTGTTTGAATGGAGCACGCCATCTCCTTTTTATACCCGTATGTACGTGGAGGACAATGGCATGAAAATTCCATTCGCCAAGTTCATTGGCGCTTTGAAGTTCAAATCGAATGTAATAGGTTCTCAAGGGCGAACCCCTAGTGTCGTCATCGACACAACGTCTCGTTCCCTCCATCAGGGAACCGTGGTTAAAGACGTAACCTAGACGTTATGAATATAATTATGAGGGTCATAATCCAACTATTAGAGCCTCTAGTGTATGCATGTGTGTTTCATGTGTGTACAGCTGGTCATACATATATGGAAAGGTAACTTGAGCATTCAAGGTGACAGTAGTAGAAAATAGGATGGGTACATTTCTAACGTAACTTGATCACTTAAGGTGACAATAGCAGGAAATCCCAAACAGCTCTTTTGCAACAAGATAAGTTTAAAATAATGGACTTATCAAATATGCAAAGTGTTTAAAAATTGGCTGATGGACCATATATGAGCATGAGCAGAAACTAGACTCGGGTGTTGTCGTTGGCTGCAAGCAACAACTATGCTGACAACAATGCTGACAACACTCAGCAAATATAATAGGTGTGAATATTTATGATTGTAGTTTTGAAAGTGAACATTTTTGCTTTATTGATTTGTTTAACAGTCCAGGATCTTTGCTGTCATGTTTTGCTCTTAGTAATGTGTCACATAGACTAATTACTACATTACTGCCACATTACAACCCAAAGTCCATTTGATATACATTATATATTTTGTAGCCTACAGAGATGCTGTTCAATTAAAGAGAGTGGCTCTTACTTTCCAGTATAGCTGTGAAAGAAGATCATCATCATCATCTGGTACCTTAAGCCATGTGTCCAGACGGCCAGATGGAGCTGAAAAGAAAGAAATCAGTAATACTGCTGACAAATAATGAAGCGTTCAGACCTGGAGTGTCCAGTTTGGCTGTCCTGCACAACATCTGATTAAAATACACTTGAACCAATGCATCAGAGTCTTCAGAATTACCTGGAAAAGTTGCTACTGAACTCTGCTGGACATAGCATTAAAAGGGTAAACATTTATTCATTAGTCTGTGACATACCCTTTATAAGTGTGCTGGCTACTTTTGAAACACTCCATTCGCTCCAGAGATCAGAATACCTCACCCGCATTTTTGTGCTATAGTTTGTCCCGTGGAAGAGACCACACACCTTTATTGTGCTGAGCTGTGACGCTCTACTTGGAAAAACCTAAAATGGAATGAGTATTTAAAGACAATTCTTTCAATTTAAAAATGTAAAATAAAATTCTAACTTGCTAACAGACTTGATTTTTTACATTGAATTTGGCAATATTATAATGAAAAGCATTAGCTCACCAGCTCTTTGGCTAGCAGGTTTTTTACTTCTTTAATGCTCAACTCCACATAAAAGTTCTCCTTCACCCAACTCTGAGACTCTGGAAGACTCCATCTGTACTCCAAACATCCAAATTGAAATGCTTGAATTCTCTGAATGTCAGGAGGGCCATACTTTGCTGAAAGACAATGATTTCAAAAGAGAAAAGATGAGTATGTATATACCCCATCTATCTATCTATCGAGAGAGGGAGAGGAGAGGGAGGGAGAGGGAGGGAGAGAGGGAGGGAGGGAGGGAGGGAGGGAGGGAGAGAGGGAGGGAGAGAGGGAGGGAGAGAGAGAGGGAGGGAGGGAGAGAGGGAGGGAGGGAGGGAGGGTCACTGTCGTAATCACACTTTAGATCTTATACTGTCATATGGTAAAAATGTGGACAATGTTCAAATTTATCAGCAAAGTGAAGACATCTCAGATCACTATTTAGTATCTTGTGCGCTTCATCTGCCTATAGCTACAAACCCAACTTCACGTTATAAATACAGCAGAACAATAACTGCTAGTACCAAAGACTAATTTCTTAGTAATCGGCCTGAATTACCTCGATATGCTCCTACCTCCATAGGAATGGAATCTATGAGGAATTCCAGTCGGGATTTAGAGCCCATCACAGTACAGAGACTGCTCTGAACAGAGTTATAAATTATTTGCTCTTGTCATCTGATCGTGGCTGCATCTCATTACTTGTATTGTTAGATCTTAGCGCTGCCTTTGACACCATTGATCACAGCATACTTTTAAATAGACATAAAACTTATGTTGGCATTAGTGGAAGCGCATTAGAATGGTTTAAATCATACTTATCTGACTGCTTTCAATGTGTAGCAGTAAACAATGAAAAGTCTTACAGATCACAAGTCCAGTATGGAGTACCACAGGGATCTGTTCTAGGACCTCTACACTTCGCTCTGTACATGTTGCCCTTAGGAGCCATAATTAAGAAACATTGAGTTAATTTTCACTGCTATGCCGACGATACACAACTCTATATCTCCTCGAAGCCTCACGAAACACAGAAATTCACCAAAATGATGGAATGTATAGTTGACATAAAAACCTGGATGAGTAGCAACTTTCTGTTGTTGAACTCTGACAAAACAGAGGTGTTAACCATTAGACCTAAAGCTCCCACACTTAACCAACAGAAATATTATCTAACTATTGACGGGTTCTCTACTAAGCCTTCATCATCAGCTAGGAATCTGGGCGTTTTATTCGACAGTACCCTCTCATTTGAAAGCCATGTTGCCAACACCTTTAAAACCTCTTTTTTTCCATCTCAAAAACATATCTAAACTGCGTCATATGCTTTCACTATCGAGTGCAGAAAAGTTAGTTCACGCATTCATGACGTCTAGACTGGATTACTGCAATGCATTATTAGGTGGCTGTCCAGCTAGCCTATTACAAAAACTCAAACTAGTTCAAAATGGAGCGGCTAGAGTTCTCACAAGAGTTCTCCACTAGTTACCCATTACACAACGTATTAACTTATTATCTTACTGACTACTTATAAGGCTCTACATGGTTTAGCTCCTCAGTACCTGAGTGAGCTCCTAATACATTACAGTCCCTCACGTCCATTACGCTCTCAGGACTTTGGCCTTTTGGTAATACCTAGAATTTCTAAATCAAGTGCTGGTGGTAGATCATTCTCCTATTTATCTAAAGGTGGAAGATCCTTCTCCTACTTAGCACCAAAACTATGGAATGACCTTCCCAGTAAAGTCCGGGACTCAGACACACTCGAACTGTTTAAAATTAAATTCGTATCTCTTTAGTCTCGCATTCACATAATCTCAGATCCAACTCTCTAAGGCCGCAATAGTTAACTCAACTGGAACCGGGCACACACACATACTACATACTGCATGTGTTATCACATATAACTGCCTACATCTACATAGGAATGGTTGCTACGCTAATGCTACTCTGCTCTCTCTCTCTCTCTCTCTCTCTCTCTGAGGTATCCCGAGGAATGAGTTCCAGCTGGCACAACACTGCCCCACCTGATGTCCATCCTGGTGCTGCTAAATGACGACCACCCAGGACAACCTCCTGCACCTGTTAAATTACAATCAAATCTACTACTACACTTCACATATAACATTTTATTCACTCTCTAAAGTAATTTCTGTATCCTACAATGTATGTCTCTGTATCCTGTAAACTGCATAGCGAGTTATAGATGCGATCAATGGCAAATTGTGTCCTTTATTACGGATTGCAACTATAACACGTCATGTCAGGGTTTTTTTTCTCTCTTAAAGAGTTTTTTTGAATCCCTGACCACTGACTGCTATCTGTTATTACATGTAAAGCTGCTTTGATACAATGTCCTTTGTGAAAAGCGCTATACAAATAAAATTGAATTGAATTGAGCACCTAAACTTTGGAATAGTCTTCCTAGTGCTGTGCGGGAGGCAGACACACTCTCTCAGTTTAAATCTAGATTAAAGACCTCTAAAGATCTCTTTAACATAGCATACACATAGTCCAACAGTTTATAACACAAATCCCTAAGGGATTGTTAGGCTACATTAATTAGATCAACCGGAACCGGGAACACTTCCCTAACAATCTGATGTACTTGTTGCATCTAAGGGTGTGAAACAGTATTTTGCTGTTCCAGTCCATACCCTGACCTGACGCTGGATCTGTCAGAAGGAGGCGACCCCAAGGAGAACCTGCACTCATTATAGCTGTTAGCATCCCAATGATACGACAAACAAGATCCTTTTCAATAGCAAGTTTTACTTAGAAACATCAAGGGAAACAGACATCCATGGAAACAAGGCTGAACACAGGTAATATCCTCCTTGGAATTAAACAAAGATAATCCTCCTCAGAAATACACAGATCAACTAACCATAGCAACGCAAAGTAACAACAACGCTCGGACAATGGACAGAGAAACAGACAGGGTTTAAATACTACAGATAATGAGTGACAACAGGTGAAGGTGATCAGGTTTGATGGCAGGTGACAAGGAGCAGGTGTGACGAGGAGCAAGGCAGTCTGGGAAATGGAGTCCGGTAGTGAGATGCAGGGTGGAACTGTGACAATAGCTAATGCTAATGCTAGTTACTACATTAATGATAATGCTAAACAGTATTTATGCTAATCCCTTTAACTATTTAACTACATCTTTTCTGTCTATGTCATCAGTTTGATGTTATAGCTGCACTCAGTCATCTCAGTCATCCCTGGCTAAACAATCCTTTATTGTAGAATATTAGTCTTTTAACTACTACCTAGTTTACCACAATCACAACTAATAATCCAGATCAACTCAAAACTCAGACCTACACGGCTTCAAACTTAAAATAATAACTCAAATAATTTTGATCAAACTACTGACTGCAGCTGTGATGCGTCAGAGGTCCCTCCAAGTAAGTCTGGGTTCTCCCAAGGTTTTTTCTCCATATATATATATATATATATATATATATATATATATATACACACATTCATTAATGGAGTTTGGGTTCCTTGCCACCGTCGCCGTGTTGGAGTGCTCACTGGGAGACTGCTGATATTAGATATTACTCATCATCATCATTCCTTTATTTCAGACACTTATGTCCATATCCACAAAACATAACAGTATACAAAACAATAAAAACAATACAAACATAAGTATACATACCACAACACTTTAAAAAACATACAAATATTCATTCCAGCACTTCCATTACCAGGAGGAGTACTTAGTATCACTTAATGTAGGATTGTGGAAATTGCAATAATTCGCAAGTGACAACTTCTCACTTTGAGCACACGAATACGTGTGTCATTTATTTAGCAGGTCAAACACAACAAGCCGTGGCGCTGAACTGCGTCCCACGTCATCACCCCATTTAAAGGGGCCGTGATCCCTGTAGTTATGAATAACACACTAAGAACAAAGTGCTGTGTTTATAATCTACAGTGTGTAGAACCACACTAAACAACAAAGGTGAATTATGTACGTCACAATCACTACACACGTCCCCCCAGAATTCACCATATCAGAAGAGAGAAAAAATAAATAAAGAAAAAACAGTCAACGGGGAAGTGGGCGTATCAGTCGGCCACAACGGCTGCGCTTTACCGGAGGTCGAGGAGACCCCACTGCAGGCGGAGTCCCGTCATTAGACGTGTGTAGGGCATGGAGTGTGGATGGTTTGGGAGTGAGGGGGGCAAGGGGTGGGTGCAGAGCAGGAGGTCAGTCCATGGCCATGGGGGCTGAGCCAGGTCAATGGGCCTAGCCACGTCCAAGTGAGCCGGTTTAAGGCGGTCAATGGAGAGTCGCTCCGGTTTGCCGCCCCTGTCCACCACAAAATGTTTGTCCCCTGTCTCCAGAACCCGAAATGGGCCCTCATATGGCGGGTGAAGTGGCCCCTGTGGGGCCGTGGGCTTAATGAAGACATAGTCAGCCGCCTGAAGACCAGCGGGGATGTGTGACTGAGGGAGGCCATGACGGGAAGTAGGGACAGGTGCAAAAAGCCTTGCATTGTCCAGTAGAGCAGAACGCTGGAGAGTAGCAGACCAGGGAACCGTAATGTTAGGGACAAAATCCCCTGGAACCCGCAGCGGCTGTCCATAAACCAGCTCCGCGGATGAGGACTGAAGATCCTCCTTTGGTGCAGTCCTGATACCCAGCATCACCCATGGGAGCTTGTCGACCCAGTTACCGCTCTTTGAGGCTGGCACGCAGGGCAGCCTTCATCGACCTATGAAAACGCTCACAGAGTCCGTTAGCTCGCGGGTGATATGCGGTTGTGCGGTGGAGTTTCACCGAGGCTGGCGGCGACGGCATTCCATAGCTCAGACGTGAAACTGCGCGCGCCTCGGTCAGAGGATATGTCCGGCGGGTGCCAAACGGGCAACCCAGGTGCCAATAAATGCCCGTGTCATTTCGACAGATGCCACTGACGCCAGCTGCACAACCTCAGGCCAGCGGGTGGTCCTGTCAACCATGGTTAACAGATATGTGAAACCCGTGAGAGGAAGGCAGAGGACCCACCAGGTCCACGTTTACATGGTCAAAACGCCTCTCAGGAACAGGGAAAACTCTAATGGGGCTTTAGTGTGGCGGTGGACTTTGGCCCATTGGCACTCAACACAGGTGTTAGCCCAGTCCCTAACGCCCTTCTTGAGGCCGCGGCCACACAAACCTTGCTGCAACCAGTCTCTGTGACGCTTTCGAACCTGGGTGGGAGAGACCATGTATGGCATCAAAAACTTGTCGTCTCCATCCCGAGGGAACAACCGGCCGAGGACTACCTGTGGAGACGTCACACAGGAGCGTGGTGCCGGCGTCGCCAAAAACCACGTTCTCGATCTGCAGCCCTGTAGTCGAGGTCTTCAGGAGTTGAACATCTGGGTCTGTGGTCTGAGTCGCCGCCATGCGGTTGTAATCCAAACCCAGATGGACTGCCCCTGCCACAGCCCGTGATAGGCAGTCCGCCACGCGGTTGTTCTTACCGGCAACGTGCTGCAAGTCTGTGGTGAACTCTGAAATGTAGGACAGATGCCGCTGTTGGCGGGCGGACCACGGCTCAGCCACTTTGGCCATGGCAAAAGTCAGCGGCTTGTGGTCCACAAAAGCAGTGAAGTGTCGGCCTTCCAGCAGGGAACGAAAGTGTCTGATGGCGAGGTAGAGACCCAGCAGCTCCCGGTCGAAAGTGCTGTACTTCCGCTCACAGGGGCGCAGCTGACGGCTAAAGAAAGCCAGCGGCTGCCAGGCTCCGCCTACCCACTGCTCGTGAGACAGCACCGGCACAGCGTGAGTCCGGAGGCGCCCGAGGTGATGCCGATGGGGCTGTAGGAGAAGGATGCGCCAGCATGGTGGCGTTCGCTAGGGCTGCCTTAGTGGCAGCAAAGCCTCAACTCTGCTCTCAGTCCAGTCCACAGCGTGCTTGGGTTTACCTTTCAAAGCCTCGTGCAAGGGCAGCATGAGCTGAGCGGCTCGAGGGATGAAGCGGTGGTAAAAATTCACCATGCCGAGGAATTCCTGCAGGGATTTGACAGTGAGCGGACGTGGGAACTGTGTGACTGCCTCCACCTTTGATGGGAGAGGGACTGCCCCATCCTTAGTGACTCTGTGTCCTAAGAAGTCAATAGTGGAGAGACCGAACTGGCACTTGGTGGGGTTAATAATTAATCCATGTTGGCTAAGCCGCCAAAAGTGTTGAAGGTGCACCAGGTGCTGAGACTTGGACATGCTTGCTACAAGGATGTCATCCAAGTACACAAAAAGGAAAGGCAGCTCCCGCAAAACAGAGTCCATAAGGCGCTGAAAAGATTGAGCAGCGTTTTTCAGGCCGAACGGCATACGCCGAAACTCAAATAGACCAAACGGCGTAATCACTGCCGTTTTGGGAATGTCCAGTGGGTGTACCGGCACCTGATGATATCCCCGGACGAGGTCCACCTTGGAAAAAATCACCTTGCCAGCCAGGTGTGCTGAAAAGTCCTGTATGTTTGGGACAGGGTATCTGTCAGGTGCCGTTGCCTCATTAAGCCGGTAGTCACCACACGCGCAGCCAGCCGCCGCCAGGTTTGGGGACGATGTGGAGGGTGATGCCCACGGGCTGTCGGATCGGCGCATCATGCCCAGGCTGCCCATGTTGGCAAACTCAGCCTTTGCCACGGCAAGCTTGGTTGGGTCGAGGCGCCGAGCTCGGGCGAAAACAGGAGGACCAGTAGTGGCAAGATGGTGCTCCACACCATGCTTCACGGCCGATGCCGAGAAAGTGGGCTGAGTGAGGGCTGGGAACATGGCAAGAAGACGGTGGAAATCATTGGACGTTGGAAGCATGCTAGACAGTCGATGGGTCGGCCTGCAAGCGCGTGCACATATAAGAACAAAACGTGATGGCGTCAATCAGACGGCGGTTCTGTACATCCACCAACAGTCCATGTGCACATAAAAAATCAGCGCCGAGGAGGGGGACGGCGACCTTTGCTGTAACAAAGTCCCAGCCGAACTGCTGTCCTCCGAAACACAATTTGACATACCTCGTTCCATATGTGCGGATGGGGCTACCATTGGCAGCTTCCATAGGGGGGCCGTGGCCGGCGGTCGCCATGTCCAAACAGGATGCAGGCAGGACGCTCCTTTGTGCCCCCGTGTCACACAGAAAACGGCGTCCGGAGATGCTGTCGCGGATGAAAAGCAGCCTGCCTACGCGGCCGACGCTCATGGCCACTGCTGAGCGCCGGCCCTGCCATTTCCCGAACCGCCGAAACTGCATGGTGAACGGCATTTGGTAGCTTTATTTCCAAACTTTGTATGGTAGAAGCACAAGCCTGAAGGTTGTTGGGGGCCACCAGTGTGGAAATTGCAATAATTCGCAAGTGACAACTTCTCACTTTGAGCACACGAATACGTGTGTCATTTATTTAGCAGGTCAAACACAACAAGCCGTGGCGCTGAACTGCATCCCACGTCATCACCCCATTTAAAGGGGCCGTGATCCCTGTAGTTATGAATAACATACTAAGAACAAAGTGCTGTGTTTATAATCTACAGTGTGTAGAACCACACTAAACAACAAAGGTGAATTATGTACGTCACAATCACTACAGGATCACATATAACCATTATCACTGAGTTTTTTTAATTACTCAATCTACACATAAAATTATACACATATTTCCTTAAGACAGCATGAAGATTAGGAATACTATTATATACAAACATCTGACTTGCACTCGTCCACCTTGGGAGCCTAAACAAAATTCTCAGTGCATCATTAAATGCCACCTGAAGCGTTTTCATTTTAGCTTTACTATAATTACACCACAAGTGCGCTGTATACAGGGAAGTACAATAAGCTCTAAAAAGAGCTATTTTTACCTCATCTGTACACATACAAAATTTACGAGCCAACATATTTGCTTGTCCATACAACTTACAGCATTGGCGCTGCACATCATCGTCATCATTCAAATCATCTTTAATAATGTGACCCAAATATTTTACTTTATTCACCACATTTAATACTTGATCCCCTAGATAAAAAGATGGAAAATTTAGCTTTAAGTCCTCTTTAGTTTTAACAATCATAACCACACTCTTTTTACTATTAAATTTTATATCGAACTGCACACCATAGCTTGAACATATACTAAGCAACTGCTGCAATCCCGCACTGCAGGGGGACAAAATAACTAAATCATCAGCGTACATCAGATGATTTATAAGACAATCCCCTATTACACATCCAGTTTTACAATCGTTTAACTGTACAGAAAGATCATCCATATACAAATTAAAAAGAAGAGGAGACAGTATTCCACCTTGACGAACCCCATTCATCATATAAAAAGGTGCTGATACACACCCACCCCATCTTACTCGCATTGATTGATGAATATACCAGTAATGTAAAATCCTTATCAAGTAAAGGGGAACCCCTCTTTCTTGTAATTTTATAAACAATTTAGTATGATTAATTCGATCAAACACCTTCGAAGCATCTAAAAAACAAAGGAATACTGTAGAATTTTGCTTATTATATTTACTAACCACTTCCTTTAGTGAATATATACACATATCTGTGCCATGATCCCTTTTAAAGCCAAACTGATTATCCGTAGTAATCAAATATTCTTTGAGCCTATCCATAAGGACACGCTCAAATACTTTTGAAATTATACTAGCCAATGCAATCGGCCTATAATTTTCTATACTAGATATTCTACATGTTTTATCTTTAATTACTGGCACTAATAACACAGATAGCATAGATTCAGGTAACACACCATGTATTAGAAATCCTGTAAAACACAAAGCAAGTAGCACTAAAATTCTTTGACAAGCATGCTTCAAATGTTCTGCTGTTATTTGATCTGGACCACATGATTTATTCAAGGCCAATTTTTCAATTGCAAACCTAACATCAGCAGGTCTAATCATCACACCATCATTATATAAAACATGGTTAACTTCATATTTCTGTCTTTTGACACAATTAAAAATATCCCCATAATATCTTCTCCACATTTCAACAATTTTTTCAGCCCCAGTAACCCCGTCAATACTAATTGGCAATGGTACTTTACTATTATTAAGAACCTTCACTTCTTTCCAAAATTCATATACATTATTATCCTGAAGTTTCTTGGCCATTAAATTTGATCTCATGGTCGCCTCATTTCTTTTAATAAACCGAACAGCATATTTAAATTTAGCATTAGCTTGTTTCTTTCTTTCATATTCTGGGCCAAACCTAGCTTTACCTGTTAATACCCAGTTTTTAAATGCTTCTCTAGCCTCGAAATGCAATTCAGACACATAATCATTCCACCCAGCTCTTAAATAATCATTTTTAACTCTCTTTTTAGAGAAAGGTCTACTTGCATTCTTTAAACAATTCACTATTTCATCATACAAGTATTGATCATGAATATGTATAGGATTCTTACAATTAACATCAATACATTTACATTTACATTTAGGCATTTAGCTGACGCTTTTATCCAAAGCGACTTACAAATATTAGGAGACAATGAAGCGATACATCAAAAGCGGCAACAATAGTACTAAGAAGTGCTTTCCTAAGTTTACAATGTTATGCAGTGCTAGATAAATACCTGTAGAGGAAGGAAAAGTTTTTTTTTTATGCTGTCAGGTGTTCGTGGAAAAGGTGTGTTTTTAGTAGTTATTTAAAGGAGGTGAGGGATGTGGCAGACCGGATTGCGTTAGGGAGATTATTCCACAAGCCGGGAACAGAGAAGGAGAAAGAGCGAGAGAGAGATTTAGTGCCCTTCTGTGAGGGAACCACCAGTCGACATTCATTCATTGAGCGCAGGGTTCTGGATGGGTTGTAGGTATGGAGAAGAGAGTTAAAGTATGAATACACCTAATGATATTACTTGACACACCTATACTACTTAAACTCTTCTCCGTTTCCAATCTATATTGCCAGAGGTCATTTGCTGTAAGTTTTACCCAATCTAATTTACCACTAGGGTCATAATTTTCATAATTACTCAATACTGGCAAATTATCAACATTTAATGTCATTAAAACAGGAATATGATCTGATATCACCAAATCATACAATATCTCAAGACTTTCTAAACAATCATGTGCATCAGCAGTACATATACAGTGGTCCAGCCAAGATGTTGTACTCCATGCTTCACTAATATAAGTATAGCTGTCTTCTGGCATCAAAATTTGGCTAGATAGCATCAACTTATTATCTTTACAAAACTTGATTAGGTGTTGACCAAACAAGGACTTTTATCTGATATATCAGCATTCATATCCCCACTATAAATATACATGTATGTACACTTGCTTTTATGAAACAACTCAGAAAAGCAAGTCTATTTATATATTCATCTTCGTTCTGACAACACTCATAAGGGGGTATACACATTCAAAATTATAAAGACATTCCTATTATGTTCCACTTTAATTCCTATACACCAGTCTACATCCAATCTGATCACACTAATCAGTGGTTCATACTTCTTATGCCAAAAGACAGCCACTCCCCTGGTATTCTACCTCGCGCACAATTCCCATATCTAAATCAGTTGTGGATTCTCCTACCCCATAGAAATCATTATTAACAATATTAAGTTTATCTAACTCTTGCTTGGATAAAAAGTCTCTTGCACACAAACTATATCCGCATTCTCCAATAACTTGTCAACAACATTGTGTTGGCGCTTTATCACCAATACTCTGTCCCAAGCGCAACCCACATGAGTTATACGACACTACTTTAAGATTCATACATCATATTCACAACTTCAGTACAGCATGTGCCTCAGATGCACTCATAACACTTGCCTTACTGGATGTTTCTATACCCACTCGACCAGCATTTGTCCTGGGTTTGCGCACCTCATAAAATCGGCGTACAAATGTCCCATCAGGCCAGAGCTGTGGCTCATACATATCGCTCACATTATCACACTCAGCAGTTACTTTAAAAGAACTAAAGCGATTCTGAGTAGTGTCCATTTTTTGACAAATAACTTCACGTTGGAGTTTATCTTTCAGATAATTAGTCAGTGTCACAGAGTCTAAATCAGGGGAGAATCTTGTGGCAAAGACACTCACCAACTTCGTCTTCACAACTTGTATACTCCCTCCAGCACAAGTTCCAAGAATGCCGCTTGTCTTCCTCTTCCCTTTGAATTGATTTATATGAGAATTAGGCTGCACATTACCATTCTCGCTAACACATTTCAAGCGGCGACCCACCTTTACCACACGACTCCATACGGGTGATGTTACAAGGTTACTTTTCAGCATCACGTCAGCATCCCAGGCTACAACTCCAGGCATAAGTGCAGCACTTTCCAATCCACAATTTGGGGCCTCTTTCCTAATCCGGACGACAGCCGGACTCTCTCCCTCCGAGCCATGCCGATCAGACACCGAAGCCGCGAAAGCCTCCACCTCCAGGCTGCGAGCCTCCGCGCTCACCGGGAAAATATGCGCGTCCCCTCTATCAGGTTCACGTTGTTCAATCGCGCACAATCGTTGATTCACATCCGTTGTAATCATCCGAAGATCCTCACAGGCATTCGTCTGTACACTCATGGCTCGTTTCATCATAGAAATGTCGGTGCTTAATCGCTCGATCTTTCCAAGCAGGCAGGAGACATCAAGACTACTGATATTAGATATTAGTTATTAAATGAGCTTTTATATTTCCTGCTTGTTATTCTGTTTATTCTGCTGTAAAGCTGCTTTGAAACAGTGCTACATTGTTAAAGCACTATACAAATAAACTTGAACTTAAGGGTGAAAGCAGGGCACTATAAAATGTAACTGCTAAGCTTACTAAAAATATGAAGTCTGTTAACTACTTAGTTTGTCTATGCCCCAGAACTTTTTGCCCCAAAATGGGATTAAACTCAACTACTTGATTTAGCTGTTTTAAACGGCTCTACCTGCGGATGGTATGGATTTGAATACTAGCAGGATAAGAGCATGGTGAGGTGAGTCAATGTTTGTCTATCATATTCTTATTGTTTAATTTCTTAATTTTCATTGTACAACCATATAACAATCATATTAAGTGAGTTAGCATTACACAGTGATATTATGTGATAGTATTTTAATCAAACCACTGCATTGTTTTGGATCACGATTGGCATCGTGTTAGCAACTGTTAATCATTAGCTTTATAAATAAATATGTTTTCAATTAAGGAACATAAGTTAGTTTTATTGTGTGTACATTATTATGGCAATATCACTCGAGTAGGAGCGTGATATGTTAGATACTGTTGTATAGCGTAACGTAATCACACTACGTAGTGTCGTAGACATGGCTCTATATCATCAAGGCTGTGATTAGGTCAGATAGAGACAATCACAGCCGGCATGATATAGAGCCATGTCACACGACTACGAGTGTGATTTTACGTTTATACAACAGTTCGACAGCACCAGTGTGTAGTCAAATCATAAATAACAACGGAGTGTCTTTAAAACCCTCTTTTGTGCTGAACTACTTCGCGGCTGCCTCTGCTCCTGGATGTTCGGACTTGGGCTTTGAACCCACTTTCGAAGCACGTCTTTTTTTTCGCCCATATTAACTCATATTACACCCCATACCCCGGAGATCCGGACGGAGCTCAGTGCACCTCAGCGCATCCGCCCTTGCATGGGGAAGGGCGCTGAAGGTGAGCGTGGATCCGTCGAGTGGCGGAGTGATACAAATGGTAAAGCGATTCTCGTGATGATACTGGTAGAATATCGCATTGCTATCAGCCAATCAGATTCGAGAGCTATACAGAACTGTTGTATAATGACTTATATGAGATAATATAAGAGATTTGTATTAAGTATAAGTATTTGTAAGTGTATATTAGATCTGTGCTGTACAGAAAACAAAATGTATTGTAGCTTTTAGAGTAAATATTCATTTATATATTTCATTATATATATATATCATTTAAATATTTCATCACTCGCATTTTATTTCAGATAGCAGCAAAAAGAACTTAAAATGCTCTGTCATTTTTGATTGTACACATAAATGTAATACATCTTTTAAATCCGTAAAGTGTCTATTTTTATTTGTGTATACTCACAATAACAACAAAACGTTGTGCTTTTGTAAAATTAAGAAAGTAAACACTGTGCGTAAACACTGTGCGCCTTCAGCATCTTCCTCAAACACGTCATAAAAAGCAAAACGAAATTCCGCGAATTCTTATCATAGAAACGTGAAACATATGTCTAAAGAAAGCTTAAAATGTCTTCTTTTAAATAAACCGAATCAAACCGAAATGTGCAATATGAATGAAAGTAAAGAGAGGTACAGTTTTTCCCATCTTAGCTCATTATCTGTAATGTGATCCCACCCACACACAGACATTTACATTTAGGTATTTAGCTGACGCTTTTATCCAAAACGACTTACAAATATTAGGAGACAATGAAGCGACACATCAAAAGCGGCAACAATAGTACTAAGAGGTGCTTTCCTAACTTTACAATGTTTTGCAGTGCTAGATAAGTACCTGTAGAGGAAAAAAAGAGGATTTTTTATGATGTCCAATGAAGAGAGATAAAGAGAGGTGTGAACGGTGCTCTTTTGGGTTCCTGGAAAACAAGTCTTGCTGCTGCGTTCTGTATCATCTGAAGTGGTTTGATCGCTCGTGCAGGAAGACCAGCCAGGATAGCATTGCAATAGTCCAGTCTAGAGATTACCAGGGCTTGGACTAGCAGTTGGGCGGCGTGCTCTGTGAGATATGGCCTGATCTTCCTGATGTTGTAGAGTGCATATCTACAAGACCATGATATCCTTGAGATGTGTTCAGTAAAAGACAGCTGGTCATTGAAGATTACACCTAGGTTTCTTACGGATTTGGATGGTGTAATGGTTGTGTTGCCAATTTGAATTGTGAGGTTGTGCTGGGTTGTAGGTGAGGCCGGAAGTACAAGGAGCTCAGTCTTGGCTAGGTTTAGCTGGAAGTGGTGTTCAGTCATCCAAGATGAGATGTCTATTAGGCAGGCTGCGATGCAATGATGCTATTGTGGGATCGTCTGGCTGGAAGGAGAAGAAAATCTGGGTGTCGTCTGCATAGCAGTGGTAGTCAAAGCCATGTGATTGAATGATGGGTCCCAGGGATGTTGTGCAGATAGAAAAGAGGAGTGGTGCAAGAACAGATCCCTGAGGAATGCCAGTGGCCATGGGATGGGCTTTGGACAGCCCCCCATTTCATGACACCCTGAAGGACCTGTCTGAGAGGAAAGATTTAAACCACCAGAGTGGGGTACCTGTGATCCCTAGCGATGAGAGGGATGTCAGTAGGATCTGGTGGTTAACTGTATCAAAGGCAGCAGAAAGATCCAGCAAAATGAGGACAGATGATTTAGACTATGCTTTTGCCAGTCGCAGTGCCTCAGTGACTGACAGAAGCGCAGTCTCAGTGGAGTGGTTGCTCTTGAAACCGGACTGTCTTTTGTCCAGTAGGTCGTTCTGGGTGAGGTAGGATGAAATCTTAATCTTAAAAACAGCTCGCTCCAGTGTCTTTGAGATGAACGGGAGGAGAGAGACAGGTCTGTAGCTGTCGGTGAGGGAAGGGTTGAGAGTGTTTTTTTTTAAGCAGCGGGGTGACCTGGGCATGTTTAAATGTGGTAGGGAAAGTGCCAGAGAGGAGTGAGGAGTTAATAATGTGTGTGAGTGATGGAGTGACTGTGCTAGAGATGGATTGGAGCAGATGGGAGGGGATTGGGTCGAGTGGGCAGATGGTGGGGTTGCAGGAGAGAAGTTTGGTAACTTCAGCGTCGTTTAGAGTGGATAAAGAGGAAAAAGTCGAGCTGGGTGAAACCTGTGTGTGTGCTGGGCTTTCAGGAGTTGTGAACTGGCTGCTGGTCAGTGATGTTTTGTTTGTGAAAAAGTTAGCAAAATCATCAGCTGATAATGAAGAGGCAGGTGGAAGGGGGTGGAGAGAGGAGGGAGCTGAAGGTTTTGAACAGTTTTTTTGATGTAGTAGGATGTCTTTGCTGTGTGGACAGCAGCAGAGAAGGATGAAAGTAGTGACTGATAATCACAGAGGTCAGGTGGGTGTTTTGTCTTGTGCCATTTTCATTCAGCTGCCCTAAGTTTGGTCCGATGTTCTTGAAGGACGTCCAAAAGCCAAGGGCAGGAAGGGGAGACATGGGCCGGTCTGGAGGATAGAGGGCAGAGGTTGTCTAGACAGGAGGTTAGTGTTGAACATAGGGTGTCCGTGGCTGTATTGGTATCCAGAGATGAGAGGTTGGAAGGGAGAGAGGATGACACCTCAGCAGAGAGTGTGCTGGGGAAAAGAGAGCAGAGGTTGTTCCTGAACGAAACAGACGTGGCTGTGTTGTTAGAGGTGAGATGTATGTTGCAAGTTATTAAGAAGTGATCAGAGATATGTAGGGGTAGAACAGTAGGATTAGAGGTGATACAGTTGCGCGTGTGAAGATGAGCCTGGTGGACGGTAAACTACAACAATGTAAATCCGAGAAGGACATTAAACAGGAACTGCATGATATTCAAAGGAAGTGTTTGTGCATAATCCTGGTAAGCATGTGTATTTTCATGTGTTAGGAAACAGTAAACCTGTGCCTCCGCCCCTGCTGGATTGACGAGGGGAGTGGGAGAAAGCATAGTTGGAAGAGAGTGCAGCGGGAGTGGTGGAGTCCTCTGGACGAATCCATGTCTCAGTGAGACCAAGGATGTTGATGTCTGACTGTGTAGCAAAGGCAGGGATGAACTCCCTTGTTCACAGCTGACTGGCAGTTCTAGAGGCCCACAGAGAGCGACAGAGGAGGGGTGGTGTGAATGAGGTGTAGGTCAGAGTGTGTGTGGTATGTGTTGTGTCTGTAGGCGTGTCTGTGGTGGATAACAATGATAGACTGAGAGCACATAGAGGTTACGTAAAAGGATGCATTAAATAGAAAGTCATTCAAAACGTACGATAATACTTAAGCGCTTGTCGGTGTCCTTGCTCGGTGGAGTCGCGCAGGTAGAGTCGCAGGTCTTTCCACTCATAGGTCTTCACACGAGGAGGGCTTCACATGAGGGCTGACGCTACCGCTGACGCTACAGGTACACCGTTTAAATGCTATGGCTGATTAAAGCTTGCTTGAAAAGGCTTAATTAAATGAATGTTACTCGAGTCGAAACTATGATCTAATAGCTGGGATAGCTCCGCGTAATCGAGTGCTAAATTCAAAGTGATAGCCACCAAGGAGCAATAATATAATTTTAAATGCTATAGCTAATGAATAGACACAGGGCAGAATCGAATAAAATAAAGGTACCATTCTAGGAACAGTATAAATAAATGAAAGATTATTCTTAACCAACAACAGGCAATATTCTATACAGCGCAAACACAAGGTAAACAAAACTGAGCCAAACTCACACAAAACTGCTGTCTACTGCAGACAAATCGCTTCTCCTAAGTTACCAGAGTAAGCCAGTTGTTTATATATCCTTACGGTCGCTAAACACGCCTTTACAATTTCCACAACAAAGGCTTAATTACGTTAATGTTACTCGGTTCGAAACTACGATCTAATAGCTGGGATAGCTCTGCGTAATCGAGTGCTAAATTCAAAGTGATAGCCACCAAGGAGCTTAACCAACAACAGGCAGTAGACCCTGCAGTGGATAGTGAGAACAGCTGAAAAGATCATCGGGGTCTCTCTTCCCTCTATCACAGACATTTACACCTCACGCTGCATCCGCAAAGCCACCAGCATTGTGGATGACCCCACACACCCCTCACATGCACTTTTCACCCTCCTGCCATCTGGTAAACGGTACCAAAGCATTCGGTCCCTCACGACCAGACTTTGCAACAGTTTTTTCCCCCATGCCATCAGGCTGCTAAACTCAAAATAACTGTGTACTGTGTCTGCGTTACTGTCTTGTGCTGTCTGTCTGTACTTTGTGCACTTTATGTATATAGGGTTTTTTGTACTGTAGCACCTTGTTCCTGGGAAATGTTGTTTCATTTCACTATGTACTTGTATATGGCTGAAATGACAATAAACTCCACTTTGACTTTGACTATTCTAAACAGTGCAAAAACAAAGTAAACAAAACTGAGCCGAACTCACAAAAAACTGCTGTCTACTGCAGACGAATCGCTTCTCCTAAGTTACCGGAGTAAGCCAGTTGTTTATATATCCTTACGGTCGCCTATACAATTTGCACAACAAAGGCTTAATTACGTGAATGTTACTCGGGTCAAAACTACAATCTCGATTAGCTCCGCGTACATACCGCTAAATACAAACTGAAGCAGAGGGCGCTATTCATACGGTAATCACACAAGGCACGCGGAAAAACTCCAGAGCTCCAAACCCAAACATATCATTCAGATTCATGATCAGATTGATTGATTTTACAGTGCGTTTTGGTGATAATGCGCTGCACACGTGAGGATGTGCTTCATATTATTTTGTAGAGTGAAGTTAAAGTCCACTTTTACGTTAAAAAAAGATCTTGAATCCAGAGATAAACTGCTTAATTGTGAGAGTAACTGCACCCAGTGAAGATTATTATACCTGACCAGTAAGTATTCTTTCTTTAACTTTTATCAAGCTTTACCATATAGATGTAACCATAGATTTTGCAGGACTGAATAGCATTTGTATAAACACAACAAAAATATGGTTACTTTAGTTAAACCATGACTCGTTTTAGTTGACATGTTGTTTTATATTAATATGTACATATTTTTCCATTGGGACTATATTTCCATTTTACATTTAGGCATTTAGCTGACGCTTTTATCCAAAGCGACTTACACCTGCATTTCCACATTTCTACATTTCCACCTGCAATGGGCTGTTTTATGGCTGTTTTGGGTTTGTGATAACACAATATGTATATGTGCCTGTAAAGGCTAAAGTTGTTTTTTGTTATGAACGGTCATTGTTAGTATTAGTGGTGGGTAATAATTACAGACAGTATTTTGTGTTTTTTTTTTTTTTGCCTGTAAGTTATGCATGTAGTCTACTGGTACAAAAAAATATGCTTAACAATTCTTTACAATTATCTTTTAGGAATGTGGATCTGCATCAATGGATCAGCATGCTTTACAAAGCATGTTTACTTCCTCAGTTGTAGCTAACCCTAATCTTATGTTAATCTTGAATGCCTATAAAGCAGTATAGCATCATTTATATCTCATTCTATCTTTTATTATATTTATAAAATTTAGATACAGCTGTACGAGTCTTTCGGAAAACAGGCAAAGGGCTCCTAGGGGCGTGCTGTGTGTAGAGCTAGAGTCACAAGCATGCATAGCGCTTATTAAGCTACCACACAGACACAAATAAAATCTAACTTTTTAACATTCAGATCCAGTCATACATATTTGACCTAGAATCGGATCCCAAATGTGACTTTGAACAACCGCAGCAATAACGACTACAGCTGCACGTCTCTATGTGGAGGTTAGATAAACAAATGCATTTACCCACACGCATTACAACATCGTTTGATAACGTTTGATTCACTATATGTTCGTGTTGTTTACCTTATATGCACTTATGCACTTACTGTTAACAAAACACAGACATAACGGCTGCGGTTCATTGCTGATCACGACCGTGATCTTTAATGGCTGGGACTGATCCATCTTTCAGTTTTACTCTATCACCAAATCCAGCGTCGAACTGTTAATAAAACGTTCAGCGCCGAAATGCCGAACAAATAAACGCATTCACATAACTCTGTTGTTGCCCCGGACAAACTGCACCCACTTTTCCCTCATTGCTGGTTCTTTGGTAAGGTAAACAAGCTTACATTTCCCTCACAACCAAAAACACACTCGGTACATTTTAAAACAAAATAAAAAGTCGAGTTGAACCTTCAGCACTGCACACGGCTTCAGTAACCCGAACGAGTGTGTGCTGATGGGCGTGTTTGAGCTAGAGCTCAGGTAAAGGTGCGCTTGCGCGGTTCTATAAGTAATGTCCATACAAAGAATTCCACTTGTATGAAGTCATACAGAGCCATATTGGAAAAAACTTTCAGAAACTTGTAGAAACCCTGATGAAGTTCATTCGGCACAGAAGTACTCCATCATCATACCAACACGCTATTTGAAACTTTGACCATGTCTAGTATGAGCATCCAACTATTTAACAGTGGAAATAAATCAGAATGCATGAAATAGCATCATACCCCCTTTAATGTAAAGTGTTAAAGTGTACAAATGAAATGTTGAAATAATTACATTATATGCATTTTTATGCATTTAGAAGGGAGCACCATTCCAGTAAGAAACCAATTCCAGTTTCTTAGTAGATGCAAATACTGTAACTTTCTAAGAAATAATGCTATAATCTGTACCTGATTTCATTGGCACCAACAGCAGATGTGGCGAGCTGGCTTTCCCAAAGACGTTTACTGCCTCCACATAAATCTCCATCTCCAAAAACAGTGTCATATGACCTTGTGGAATCCAGTAGAAATGCTCTCCATGAGGAAGCACATACTGAAAGCTTTTTGAAGTGGCCCTGGATGAAACAATAAAGTTTACAAAAATCTTACCAATCAAAACAAACAATCATATTTTTTTCCAGGTTTAATGTTTATACTAATTAGTATTTATATATCGTGGTATTTGTTGTCTTAAATCTATTTGGATTTAAGAATTATTTTATTACTGGTTTAAACAAAAGTTTTGTTTTATAGGAAGAAAAATCTAAAATACTTTCTAGAATACAGTCCTAGAACAATCAGTAGAATTGATGTAGAAATAAAAATGTACTAGATAAACATCTCATTAGATTGTTAAGTAATAAACATTAGGGGGTGGAGATACAGGAAAATAAGTATTCTTTAGATTTTGCTGTGAAATGCTGTGAGATACAGTTCAAATATCGATAATGATGGCAGAATCCTGCACCTGATATTGGTGTGAAGTGTGTATTTTGTTGGAATGTTTGCAGATTCCTGACCAGGATCCCACTGACACAGCATTCTTTGTGGAACGTTTAGACTCATGACACAGCTCAGGTTCGTCGGGATGGCTGGCCGATCTTTAAAGACAAAAGAATTTAACATGAATGATACATTTCTTTTCCATTTCTGTTGCTTCTAAAGCACTTAGCCTAAGTCATGTTTAATTTTGACAGCTTATGATTTCTAGTGTTTTGGAAGTTTTTGGTTGAATGATTTGTGGGCTGAAGGATATGCTGTTTGGTACACAGCTGTAGATACAGTATATCCTTTACAGCTTGTCAAACACTGAGTATCTGACTGTAGTTGTTCATCAAAAATGAAAAGAGAGAGTTTCTTACATCCCACTTTGACGATGCTTCCATCAACTATTTGGCAGTTGTTTTTTACACAAACACTGCAAGTAATGTCAGCAATCAGGCCCGGGATGTGAGGGATAAATACAGCATATGTCCCATTACTCTCCAAATAAGAGAGGTTGCTGGGGACTAAATCATGGTTAATTTTCCACTCCACACGAAACTCTTTGCTTGTAGTCAGCGGACAGTCACTGTCAATGACGCAGGATGCTGATATGGGCGAGCCTGCCGCCACCACAGAAGCAGAAGTTTTTACCTTACCACACGCTGATGCTTGAGTGTGGATCACTGTGGATCAGAAAGGAACACTTCTGTTTTAATCATACTCAAGCTCTAATAATAGCTTAGCTGACTACACATCATTCCACTCCCCAAGTGTGGTAAAATAGCATTTCAAAACATATTCCTGACAACATCCTTCATCAAACTTATTTCAAAATATGTGGGGAACTGTTGCATGAAACCATAGAAAAAAAACATTCAGTGTTTCTAACTGGTCCCTCAACAAAGGACTTTTGAGTTAAATAGCTGAACATTTGAAAACATTTGTTCATTTACTCCCTTAAAGACTGAGTAAAGGTAAAATAAAATTGAAATAAAAGTATTGAACTAAAAATTGAAATAAAACAAATGATTATCGTGTGAATGTAAAACTATTTACCTTTTAACAAAGGCGCTCATATGTATCCATGGGACAATAAGGACTGATAGCCAGACTGACGCCATGTTTACTAAGACTGAAAGAAAAACAATTTAATCTTCCTTTTTAGTCATGTTTATATACAAACAGTCAGAGGAAGACATAAAAAGGAAGCATAAAAATAAAAAGAATATAGTCCAGTTGTAGGACAAAGTTTTTCTTTATAAAATAAGGACACCAGTATTAACACCAGTAACACCAGTAGAATATAAAACACAATGCCTAAATGGTCATAAATATGCATTAACAAACAATTATTTTCATAGAAATATATAGATTTGAATATTCATATAGAACGAATGACTTCGTAATAAAAGATGTTTAAATAAAGGACGTAACATAAAACATAAATTCAATACATACTTTAAAATGTTTACAGATCACATTTAAACTTCTTTCTTGTGTCTGTCCGAGGTTTAGTTCACAGTTGGCTGTTGTGAAGGAAGATTTCTGCCGGTCTCCTCTGTTTCTCCTTCTGTGGCATATTGTTCTTTCCCTCCTGAACCACAAGCAAACTGAAGCAGGAAATGTCACGCTCTTGTGAAACATTTCCACACACATGTCCCTGCTTCTGCTGCATTTGAAAACATTACCAGCATTTCATTAATAATCTTATTCTAGTTTGTCTTTTAACATTTGTGATGATTTGGAGGATTTCCGTTGCACGTTGGAATAAAATAACATCAGTTGTGGTTTTGTGGTTTGAGTGTTCTAAAAAAAGGAAATTAATACAATTTTGTAAAAAAGTGCCTTAAAGAGCTTTGCTTTGCTAATATGACGAGCACAATGATAATGAAATAATTCAGCTGCTACATACAGAAGTATAGGACTGGGTCAGTCTATGTATTTCAGCTCAGATGTTTATGAAGTCCTGTCAGTCTCAAACACTGGAGGAGGACAACGGTATTCTGCTCACATAAAGCTCTTTACTTCTGCGTGACTGCTGCTTTCCTCACAGGGAGTAATTGCCTTCGCAGCCATCTGCCACACAGCAGTTATTATATTTGCTTTTGTTTTGTTTTTTGTTGTCACTATCCTGACTGTTCCTTTACTATGCCTGTGAACACCACTGATGTTCTCATTTTCCATTCATGCAGTTCACTGATTTTTATGTTTCTGACGGTTGTCGTCGTTTTTTAACACAACTGCTGAAGTTAATCTTGTGTTGTGTTGACAAATGAATATAGAAGAAAGCTTTAGATATGGCTAGTTCCCTATAAACAGAAGTGTGATGTGATGAAATAAGTTGTCATCAATCCTCAAAACATAGACACTGCTACACAGTGTACCCTTTCATTGACTACCTAATAAGTGATTGTTTTATAGTTGATTGCTGATTTATTTTGAATTCTAAATGTCATTACATGTGTAGTTTTTTACTTGCTAATATCTTGCTAATATAGTTTTTATTACAATGATCATAAACAGCTCCAAATCACCTTTCATTGTTGTGAAATCCAGTTGTGGTGTTGCAAAATGTCAAAAGAGGAAGAGGCAGATTTGCTCAATCTTTCATGTCCTCTTTACTAGAAATCAAAAAGAATTGTGTATTTTAAAATAAAATGTGCAGTGACAGAACATATAACAAAATGTCTAAAAGAAAAAACCCAAGTCAAGTTTCGGTAACACTTTATTTGAATGTTACATGTATTTACTGTAGTAATAACAGTAAATTATGCATAACCCTACATGTATTTAACCTTAAACCAAACTCTAATGCTAATCCTAACCCTGTAGTAAGTACATGTTGTTAATAATATAATATTACTCAGTATTTAAATGTATATTTACACTGTAACTAGTGCACCTTAAAATAAAGTGTAACCCAAGTTTTTATTTCCATTGCATTATATATTACAAACACGGGAAATAAACGCTCGGAAATGTTAGTCAGGGCAACACAAGACTTCGCGAGGAGGTGAGTGTGGTTTCAGGGGCGGATCTAGGATTTTTTAAAGGCAGGGGCCACAGTGGGGCCACAATTTACAGAGGGGGGCCAAGTATAACGTGCAATTGTTTTTCATTAATCAATTGCTGCTGGCACTAGCAGATTTCTGTAACGACACACTGAAGATGGAGTTGGAGAATGATGTAGGTTTATTGATGATAAACAGAGATGAGTACAGGCCAGTAAGCAGACAACACAAAATTTAAGGAGTACACAGGTAACTATCCTCAGACAGAGGAGTATGGCTGCAGTAACAGTAAGTCTTTATAATACACAGGAGAAAAACCCACTGGAGTAACAGGTAAGTCTATAATACAACGGAGAAAAAAAAAAAACAATAGTTGAAGTAACAGGCAAGTCCATCCTATCTTAAAAAAGAACAATTCTTCGGTTTTTGTGACTGACGCCAAAACGTTTGAGAAATTCATTCATATCTATTGTCTTTGCCCTCCTGGATTCAATACTCAATACTCCAAGGTGATTCAAGCGGTCATCCCCCATTGTTGTTCTCAGGTGGTTTTTAATTAAGCTAAGAGCTGAAAAGCTTCTTTCACATGAGGCACTGCTAACTGGTATTACAATAGCAATCTTGCCAAGCCTAAAAAGCTCATGGAACACCTCCTTGAATGGTTCTACAAATTTGACAAACTCGAGGAGGGTCGTCAGCCTTTTCATTCCACTATTTTCTTTCCTCTCCAACACTCTCTTGATTTGATGTAACTCATGTGCTAAATCGTCAACATTTGAATCAAAAATATCAGCAAAAGCAAAAAGATCTTCTTCACGTAAAAAGATGCTGCTTTGTGGATGAAGGGCTTGGATTCCTTTCATTATTTTACAATTTAGTTTAGAGAAACGTCTTTGGAGTTCACCCATCATGGAGTCGAGTACTGGATAGAACACATGTTTCTGAAAGCTTTCCTTATCATCATGAACTATTCTACGCTCACCAGTTGGTGTCGTGACTAAGTATCCACCTAGCCTCCTATTCCTCACTGACTTCCTTTTCTCTACCTTTTCCATAGTGACATCACAATTCACAGCAATTTTCTCAACCTCTGCCCATAAAACCTCAAAAAAAGCATCAGTCCTATAATGCTGCAAAGTGTCAAGTAATGCATCGACAAGACTCACAGCTGATGCTAGGTCCAGTGAGGGGGACTGCAGTATGTCAGACAAGAACTTGGACTGGCCCAGTACTTTACTAAAAGTAACCAGAAGCCCAATTAAATTTAAGTCAATTTGGCCAAGTAAACCACGAGCATCAACTGCCCGATCCCCATTACTCTCAAGTCCAATCTCCTGAAGGACACGGACTACTGCAGGGAGTCTGTCTAACAGGTTGTGACATGCTGCATACCTACAAGCCCACCTAGTATCACTTAATCTTGGAATTTCACGAGACTGGCCACCATACATTTCTCTCTGAATTTCAAGCCATTTGGTGTGTACGTATGATCCAGACATGAAGCAGTGAAGTTTTTGTAGGAGAGAAAAAAAACAATCTGCCTCAGACACTGACTTGACACTATCCACAATGACGAGGTTAAGACAGTGTGCATTACAATGCACATAAAATGCATACTTTGCCACATCTTGGATTCTTGTACACACGCCTGAGTGCTTGCCACTCATAACAGCAGCACCATCATAGCCCTGACCAACCAGGTTGGTACGATATTCTAGTCCATGTCTTTCAAGGCAATTTATTATCAAGCTGGTTAGGCCTGCAGCATCTAAGCTGTCAGCCCTTCTGAAGTCAAGAAAGCTTTCATGTATCATCCCATTGTAGTAATACCTGATAACCAGTGATACTTGCTCCTTCTTTTGAAGGTCTTTTGTTTCATCAGCAATTATGCTGAAAACCTCACTTTCTCTAACTTCTTTTATTATGTCAGCTTGAACCATTTCTGCCAGGCATTCGAGTATTTCATTTTGTATACCTTTGCTTGTGTACTTGGCATTGCCATAAGCATTCATGCGCTTCTCTATTAGGGGATCATGTTTAGCAATCTGCTCTAAAATGGCTAAAAAGTTGCCCTTGTTATTTGAGTCATCAGACTCTCTGTGACCTCTTTATGATATTCTGGGTGGCAGTCAACAGGAGTACCTCTGCAATTGTTTTGATGTATTCCTGATTCTCCTTCATTTTCTTTTCCCTTTCCTTATTTATTGAATTTACAATGCATGTATTTGTTTGCATAACCATTTGATGCTGCTTCCATGCAAACATTGCACTTCTGTGATGGTCTGATTTAGAATGACCTTTAAAGCCACCTTCCTTGCACAAGGCTTTTTTCCAGTTAAAAAAGCCTGTTTCTGATGTGAATATGGATGATGGAGCACTTGGAAGGGAGTAGTGCCTGCAGGCATAGCAAAAAACAGAGTCTTTACTAATAGAATATTCTATCCATGAGTTGTCCATATACCATGAAGCATTGAATGCTCTCTTTCTATTCCCATGCTGTGTCTTGGGGAAGACCTTGAGTTGAGGCTGCACAGGACCCTCTGCTCTGGACCGGGAAATGTCTGGAGAGAAGCAAATAAAATAAGACTCGTGACTCCTACTTAAGGGTGAATGCCCTTCAATTACATAATATAACCAATAATCATAACTAGACATGCCAGTATTCAGAAATGTATATTGTTTATAACAGTATATTGTGGTACTAAACATTCACATTATTGTGGGTACTTGAAATACCATGAATAATTCTACAACACTGGGTGTTTGCTGTGTAAAGGCTGAATAAAAATGCAGATATTCTCTGACATTGTTAGCAACCGAACACATTCTTTCTGTTTCTAACACCCAATTGTCACTGTCAGGGATGCGTAGACTCACAGAGCAAGAAGTTCACAGCAAAGGCAGAGCAATGACTGTCCAAGATGGAGTTGGAGAGACAAGGGAGCCTGGTGGAGCCAGAAGAACAATAGCCCATGGTGGAAATGAGGGAGTGAGCAGGCTGGAAGGAACCAGCAAAGACAAAAAAGGTTGGAGGCCAGGCAGGACCGGCTGAGATGAGGGGACTTGGAAGCTGGACAGGATTTATAGATGGATTAATGTGCATGAGAACAGCTAATGTAAGTATATTTCACCAGGTTACTGAGAGTCTGATGATGAAGACAGGAATACAAAATGAAGAACAATGCAGGTCAATAACGGGAGGTAAGGAAACAACACTGGAGACAATGGAAGATCACTGGAGTATCTTTGGAAGACGTTAGAATATGTTTGGAGATCACAAGGAACAGGTAAGTAAATGTGTAGCTTCCCATTCATAGGCCAGACACTGGGCAAATGGTGAAGGTGGCTTCTGTAGAGGTATTGATTGTGGTGATGATGAGGGACAGGTGCTGGTCATTAGTGCTCTGAGGATTGGGCAGACTGGAGTGGGGATCATGGGAAGTGCACTCCATAGCAAAGAGGAATGTGATAATCTCAGAGATTAAAGGAATTTGTATAGGATTTGTATGTTTTCAAACAGCCATTCAGATTTTACACTTGTAAATGCTATGGTGTGTATCAAACAACACCAAATAAAGGCTGAAACATGCCAGCCAAGAACATATTTTTTAGATACTGGTTGAAAAAAATTCAGACTCGTTTTTAATTGTACATTGTTGTTGTTGTTTTCACTTTAACCTATTTTGAGTTTTATTTTTTTATTTGAAAAAAAAAGTTATTAAACTTGCTATTTATAGGACAAGATAACACTTAAGTTTGTATATCTATTCAACATGTTTTTGTAATGCAATTTCATATGACAATACAGATAATACAGTGTACTGTAATAAAAGCTGCAACAATTATCACGATATGAAAATTATAAAAAAATTTGATGCCATTGCATGCTTAATCATGGAATGAAAAAAAGGCATACCATCAGGTCCTAGGGGAGCAGAATAATTCTTTGGCTGGACAGAATCCTCTGCTCTGCACAAAATGTCTGGAAAAAAACAAATGAAAAAAAACCTTTGTGATGGCCACCTAATACACTTTCATAAACCCACTGTCATTAAGACATGCAAACAGTAACGGTCTAATCATTAATCCAAATGTCTATGATTTGGATTATATACAATACAACTACAGTATGAAAACAGCAGCATACCATCAGGTCCTACTGGGAGGGAAGAACTGTTTGGGGACTCTGGTTCTGGTGATGGTGGATCATGATCCCCGTCACTGACACTCTGGCTGTCTTCTTCTGAACCTTCACCATCCAAGTTTGAAGCTGAAACACAACACATACATTATATACATACACACACACACACACATATACAATACTGTGCAAAGTCTTAGGCTGATGATACACTGGGGAATTTTGCTCAAAAATGTTGCTTTAGGCACTTTCCTATTGAAAATGGGTAACACATTTCTATCTGGATAATTTAGATCCGTCATGGGCCCTGTGTCTCACCTGGGTGCTTGTTAACAGCAATATTACCCAAAGTTTCCCCGTGTATCATCAGCCCTAGGCCACTAGTATTTTCACCAACAAAAATAGTTTTAAGTCAATTATTTCTTTCTTTTGCTGTAGTGTGTCAGTAGGAAATATCCGCTTATGTTTTCAAAAGACTTTTGCCATTAATTGTAATAATCCAATGAGATTTTTATGCTCCCACACAGAGATAGAGATCATCATTCAGTTGTGGAATGACATGAAGAAACAGAACAAACTGAGATCGATTAAATCCAGAAGAACTGTGGAGAACAACGCCTCCAAGATGCTTCAAGAAACCTTCCTGCAAAGCTACAGTACTGTGAAAAGTTTTAGGCAATTATGTAAAAATGCTGTAAAGTGAGGACGCTGTCAAAGATAATGCCATAAATAGATTTTCTTTATCAATTAACTTCTATTAAATCAAAGCAACATTCGGGTGTGACCACCCTTTGCATTTAAAACAGCTTTGTCCTTGGTACACTCGTGCATAGTTTTTTAGGGAGCTTTGCAGGAAGGTTTCTTGAAGCATCTTGGAGACGTTGTTCTCCACAGTTCTTCTGGATTTATTCTGTCTCAGTTTGTTCTGTTTCTTCATGTCATTCCAGACAGACAGGATGATGATGATGATCAGATCTTTGTGTGGAGCACAAAAATCTCACTGGATTATTACAATTAATGGCAAAAATAATGTTTGGAAATATTTATATTAATTATTATAATTAGAGCAAAGTTGTCAAATTATGAGAATAAAGTAGCAAATAAGAAGTTTATTTTTTGAATAAATTTAATCATGTTTCGAGGAAATACTACATGAAACAATGTTGTTTCATGTGTGCCAAATCAGTCTAATTTATTTTTGACTTTTTACTCGAAATATTTGATTTTACTCTCGTAATTGCTATTTATTCTTGTGTTACATGACACTAAAATGTTATCATACTTTATTTCTCACCCATCATTGTTTTAAATTGCAAATCTGAGTTTCACATATGAACATAAAATTATTTTCACCTTTTGTCCTCATCTTGATGTGCCTAAATTTTGCTAACCTGGTGGAAAAGGTTAGGAGCTGCATTGCTCCTTGCTGACTGCTACTTGATTCTCTCTCTATCCCTCTCTCACTGCTGCCACTCTCAGCGGCAGCCATAGGCTTCTTTTTATTCAGAAACCATAAAATGTCCCTCGCATCATCCCTCCTCTTCATGATTTCCACCTCTGCCAAACATTGTGGTGAACAAAAATTGCTGATTTTAAACACTTCAGTATTACACTTCAGAATAACTTAAGTAATACAATGTTTTCTGTAAACTTTGTTTGCATTACATTTATTTACAACAATTAATGTCTGGCAGTTTGGTATGACTGAATCCTATAGGGATTTAGCTGCTAAACAAATCAAAAGCTTAATTAAAAACTGGCCAACTTTCCCGTGTATTTTACGCTTAGCCATCGGCACTCATCGAGTCCTGAGCTGATTAGCTTTCTAACGTTAGACAAAGAGAATTTAAGTGACATCAACCATAATATGCTTTTTACTTTAAAGTTTTGAATAGGTACTTACCGTTAAGGGGACGAAGACTATGACTGAAATCATAAGCACAGTGCACTAGCGGCTGTAGACAGAAACCGTTAAGCAGGTTGATTTTCAAACGACGAACCGACAATACCGACGCAGCCAATAGAGAGCTTTGATGTAAATCAGCGATGACTGACAGGACAGGGGCACTTCAGGGGCCAATCAGATTTCAACCGGGGCCGGTGCCCCTCTGGCCCCACCCCTAGATCCGCCACTGTGTGGTTTTTATAGACTGTGTAATGATGGGAAATGGCCAAAACCTGTGCAGGTGATCCGTCCGGGCAAGGAGTTATGGGAAATGGAGTCTGTGAATGAGTTCATGGAGTCTGTGAATGAGCTCCCTCTAGTGGTGAGAGAAGGGAGCCACAGAGGCTTGATTCGTGACAGGTTCACTCAGTCCTTTGTAAATGATCTTAATGTTAAACAATTATTTATGGTTATGTGATTAACTTCTGTTAATTCAGGAAATTGACAGAATTGCAACAAAAGAACAACAACAATTACTGATATGAGTCTAAGTAGAGTTAGGGTTAGGTCAGCACAGTAATCTATTCCACTGTTTTTTCTAGTTCATTTTTAACGACCAACAGACATTATCAATTTCCATGTCATGAGATCATATTATCATTCAGAATCTATAGGTTAGTTTGTGTGGTATACTTCTTGATAGTTTAGTTTAGTAACAAATTACAGATATTTATGTGCAAGTCAGTGTGAATTCAGTTTGTGCCATTTTATATTTGTTGATGTATGTAACATTTAGATGGAAAGCTTTGACTGTTGTGTCATGTCTCCTTTCCAAAAGTCTTTCCAAAAGTCATTATAAAATTATATTTTGGCAGCAATGTTGCCGTTATGACATATGTTAGGGTATGATTCATCTTTTAAAAAAGTGGCTCCGCCACACCTAGCCGCCAAGAAGGGTGCTGGAGGAACTCTACAGGGTTTAGGGAGGGGAACTGAGCTGATGAGGAAGTAACGCATGTATCCGCTCCGTAAAGGGGAGAGGCACAGCAAACGAGACTCGACACAGTGTCTCCCGTGCCTATAGACTACTCGTGGTGAGCACACAGTAAAACACAGGCTCTGCATGGAGGCTATAGAAACTAGCAAACGTGTTGTCCTGCCCTAAGCCGTACACTAGTCTGCCAGCGAGGCACCATGTGCAAACACCCAGGACGATGCAACACTCTTAGTAAAGTGGGCTCTCAGACTGATGCGGCATGGAAGCCTTGGGACTGATACACCAAGGTGATTGCATAGGCTGGACTCTTTGTTCAGCCTCTCTAAAGGACAAGCCATGATTGATGACATGGTCAATGATTTTTGCCCAAATTTCATTTGAAACTTAAACTCTATTTTGCTGCAGCTCCTCCACCATGTATGCAAACTCCTCTTCCTCGGGCCCCTCTTCTATCAACATCATCCGTGTTGGCAAGAAGGTTCCGGTAAGAACTTCGTCGGGCGGTGGTTCAGTTGGATAGACGGGATCAAGTTCAGTTGTTAGTATTCCTTGGGGTGCCAGTGCGTTGGCAGAGGGGTGATCTCTATGAGGTTCGGCTCAGCCTCTGGTTCGACTTGTCTGCCTTGCTTCTTGTGACCGTAACCTTCCCAACTGGCTGTGAAGTCCCATGACTTTCTGTTGAAGGGCTTGGCTCTGTGTTGCTGCTGTGTGCCCTTCGTAGTCAAGCCTGGGTAGTGTTCAGCGACGGAAAGGATAGATGGATTTTTAGCAGTCTTTTCAGAGGTGGCCTTTTGTTTTCCAAAGGCTTTATGGGCTAGGTCCCACAGCTGTCTGGTAGTCATCGTACGGGGACATGCCATAACACCTAGGTGGTGGTTCACCGATGCATGCAGATTACTTAGGAACAGGGTTCTGAGATTGAAGTCCTCCTTCATCTCTGGCTCATTTCTGGACCCGAAGTAGGCCCATCGGAGCCAGTTGTAGTAGGCCTGTGGGGTTTCCTGTCGGCCTTCTTTAAGGTCTATGGCAGTGACCAGTCCTTGCTCCAACTCTGGGTCCGAGAACTCTTTTGTTAGGGCCTGTTGTAGTTGCACGTAATCTGTTCTGACTGCTTCTGACTGCCGGTCCAGGAAGCTGCGTACCTCCCGGCTGGAGGTAGTCCTGAGCAGATACAGTCTATCTCTTGTAGTCGCGTTGGCCATTGATTAAAAATAGAAGTCAATGTCCTGCAGGTATGCATGCAATTCGTGACCTCCTGCAGGATCTGGAGTGAAGGTTGGGATGTTTCTGGCCAGCTTGTCAATGTCTTTGGGGGACACCCCGTGGATGTCTGCAGAGGTCCTCTGGATGGGTCCCCGCCCCCCCTCTGTGGTTGTTAGGGGCTCTAGAGTGCTGGCCAGCGAAGCTTTGAACAAGGGGCTCTCACCCCTATTTGCTGCTTGGAGTTCTTGGCGGAAAGGCTTGGTTCCGCTTGGTGGGGGAAATTCAAGGCTTTGTTTTTCCCCCACATGTTCAGCTTGTATTTGGTATGTGTACTTGAGTTCTCTTTGGACAGCATTACATTCAGCTTTCAAGTGGTCCCGCTGCTGGGCCAGGACTCGGGCCTCAGCTCGGGCCATTTGCAGGTGGCCTTCACAGGTCTTGACCTTGGCAGTCCGTTCTTTTTAGCTCTGCTTCGGCTTTTACTAGGAGAGCTTCGGCGTACTGGAGTTTCTCTGCCAGTTCCTTTCTGGCCTTCTCCAGCTGCTATCTATGCTCATTGTCGGTACGGAGGTCTGCTAGGGCGTCCTGAAGTCTTTCCACTTGCTCACGTAGCTCCCGGTCCTCTTCATCAGTCACTGCCTGCTGCTCTCGAGGGTGTCTTGTGAGCTGCTCTACACGACGCTCTGCATCCTCTTGGTTACGCCGGGCTTCCTGGGCCTGCAGCTTGAATGCTGTCACCTCTTGTTTCAGACCGGTGACGTTCCCTTTACTCAGCTTTAACTGGACGATGAGATTATGGACAAGGGCTCCAATGATCTTGGCCAGGTCTTTATGGTTGTAGCCCTGCGCTGGATCGTTGGCCATCAGTAGGCTCAGGCCGTCGTCCAGCTGCTCATGGCTCAGATGCTGGAGGTCGCTGGCGTTCTCAGGCAGAAGTCTGCTTGTCAGGGCACTCAACCAGGTCTCTAGCTGGTCCCAGTGAGTGGCAGGACTGGATGATCTGGACATTCTTCAGCACTAGTGGCAATAGGAAAGCACAAGGTAGCCAATGCAGGTCCGTGCCAGTTTAGTGAGCTATACATCAAACATAAGGGCTTTGTGCCAGCTAACGTAATGGATAGCGGCACAGTCGAATGCCCATTATTCTAGCCAGGCTGTGGCGGCATGTATAGCTAGTGTGGGTGAGTACAGGAAAAGCTCTGAGTGAATTACTGATATGTTATAACCCATCGGTCGTTTGGAGGCTATCTGAGTCATCAATTTCATTACTGCAGCTTTTCCTGATGGTTTGTGCCGGTACGTTCTCTTATGCCATGAAAGGGAAAAGAGGAAAAAGTAGCAAAGCAGAAATAAATAACAAAAGGGAAAGGAGGGATGAAACTGAAAAAGAAAGTATTTTTCCTATTTTAGCTAAGCTGGTTACCAACACTAGGGTTATGACCTACAAGTAGGGGGCGCTATGATGTCATATGGCTTAGGAGGGGGCTTAGTGAGGACAGCGAGGAGCGGTGGTGCGCTCTCTGAGCGAGCGAATGATGGCGTCAAACAGCTCTCTGAATGGGTCCTGTTGACTCATAGTGATGTTAGTTTTGTTATGGTCCAGTCTTCTGTTACGGGAACAGAGAGGACAGAGTCAGCGGATGAACAGGAAGTAGGTTTATTAAAACAGAAAACTTCAGAATAAAACGAAACCAAAGTCAATAGAGCAAAATGGTAACTTAAACTGTCCTTAGAACTGGAACTGAAGATCAACGGAGCACCGGAGACGACAGGAACACACTTCACAGAGGGTCGTAGGAGATCGAGGAGTAGCAGGTAACTATTCAGCTTTCTTAAAAACTTGTGAAAGGAGCAGGTAATTCCGGGTAACGTAAACGAGACTGGACGGTGATACAGTGAGAGTGCTAGTCCTTTATGCCGTGAAGTTGATTGTGAACAGGTGTTGATGATCAGTAATCCGGTGAGGGTGAGCATTGTGATTGGGTCTCGGTGAAGCCTGGCGTGTCTGTGACAGTGTGTATGTATATATATATATATATATATATATATATATATATATATATATATATATATATATATATATATATATATATATGTGTGTGTGTGTGTATTCCCCTGTTGTCACATAATGCCCTACCTTAGTTAGTGCATGTATTTCATTGTCATTGAAGTTTAACTGTTATTTCATGGCAGATGAATAAATAACCCTTTCCCTTACTTCACCTCTCTCACGTGTGTGGTATCAAAATGATCCACAAATTATTTCCTGAATAATGATGCACAGTACATAGTCATGGTGTGCATCATACTCACTTTACAATAAGTTTATGTGTTCGGTGCAAACAGGACATAATGCCATACCTGTGTAAATTAAAGTCACAGGGAGAGACAAAGAAACTTTCTCCCGCGTACCAACGGCCCCTTGGCATTGGCCAGGTGACCTAATAGAGGCGTGGCAGCTGTGTCTTTAAGACCGACATGCAGTGGATAACTCTTCGCTCACAATCTTGGAATTGATCCAACCTTCGTGGGACCTGCCCTTTCTTCAGGACAGACTTCCCGGCAATCTTACTTTGGCAGACTTCGACACTTCTTGCGAAACTTCGCTCTCCGAACGAACTCTGCGAATCCACCGGGACACACTCTCTCTTTCTTTCCGCGCACCAGGATTCTTGCCGACGCAACTGTTCAATGCAAGTACCCTATTTATCACCATTCAACAGCGCTTAAGCATTGCCCTTTTGCTACAAAGGTGAACTTTTTGTAGAGAGAATCCGGTGGTTTGTCCAGAAGTGTTCTGCTGATTTTAATGTGCCACTCTTTACTCTTTCTCTGATTTTTCTATGCTTTCTCTTGTATGCGTGTGAATGTGTATGTGTTTTATGTTAGTTAATCGATATAGTATTTCTGTAGCTTAGTCAATAAATATTAATTTGTATTCACTCATGATTGTCTCTGCTTAATGCTCATAACACATCCCTTAAACTGTGCGATACTGTTACCGGCTCTGTAGTATTTCTGTATTGGGCATGGACCGTTATTCATCAAGGCCAGAAGAATAACGCGTTCATTAAAAGTTAGCACACAATTGGTTGAACACTCGGCAGACAAGTGCATGGGTCATGGGACCCCTGCTGTCGTGTGTTCGGGTGGGCCGGGGAGCTCGCCCGACCGTGAGGCCCCACCGGGGTGTCCTCAACGCACCACCCAGCCTAGTCAATAAGGTATAGTCCCAAAGTAAGAGGCCCTAAAGAAAAGTAAGCTTCTCTCACCCCCATACTGTTTGACGCCGTCATTCGCTTGCTCAGAGAGCGCACCACCGCCACCGCCACGCCAACTGCACCGAGAGCCACTTCCGTAAACACCGCTCCCACTCCTCCTCCTCCGGTGATCGTCGCCAGTCCCATGGCCACACCAGCGCCCTTCTCCGGTTCGGTGGAGGAATGAAATGGCTTCCTGCTTCAGTGTTCGCTCGCTATCGAGATGCAGCCTCACCTGTACCCCAACGAACGCCGTAAGGTAGCATACATCATTCAACTTCTCACGGGCAAAGCTCTCCAATGGCCGGAGCCTCTCTGGAGTCAAGAACATCCGATCACGTTCTCCTATTCCAACTTCACTGAGCACTTCAGGGAGGTCTTCGGAAAGCCCGTGTTGGATGCCTTGGTGGGGGAACGGCTCTTCCAGCTGAAACAAGATCAACTACCTATAACAGAGTATGCTCTTCAGTTTCGGACCTTGGCAGCCAAGAGTGGGTGGAATGAACACGCGCTAATGACCGTTTACCGCCAAGGGTTAAATCCTCAGGTGAGGTTGCAGCTCGCTTCATGTGATGACAAGATGGATCTAGACCAGTTTATACAGCTATCTATAAGAACCGCAACCCGCATACAGTCCTGTCTGGAAGCGCAACCCTGTAACCCACCATCTTCTACAGTCCTCCGCCGACCAGAGACCCATTACCCTCCAGAGCCAGCTACTGAACCCATGCAAGTAGACACCTCCCGACTAACTTTTACCGAGCGTCATAGACACCTTGCCAACAGACTGTGCCTCTACTGTCTCCTCTTGTCTCCTAATATTTGTAAGTCGCTTTTGATAAAAGCGTCAGCTAAATGCCTAAATGTAAATGTACTGTGGAGGTCCGGGGCACGTGATCTCAGCGTGCCCTACTCGTCCACCTCGACCCATGGTGAGTGCAGTCATTCCATTACTAGAAAATATGAGACCCCTCATGACTATTGTATTGCTTACTGCTGCTTCTGCCTCCCTTTCAGTTTCCGCCCTCCTCAACTCCGGGTCGGCCGGGAACTTCATCTCCGGCGCCCTCTGCCGGCAGCTCCAACTCAAGACATCCACCATTCCAGTCCCGTACCAAGTCCGTTCCATAACGGGTTTACCAGTGAGCCGGCGCCTGGTGAGTCGGAGGGCGGAACTCATCACCATTACAGTGGGAATATTACACTCCGAGGAAATTTCTCTGCTGGTTCTGGAGGGTTCCACCGCTGATGTCATCCTGGGGCGCCCATGGCTAGAGTTACATCAACCCATCCTCTCCTGGAAGAGTGGAGAGATCCTGAAGTGGGGCGAAAGTTGTTTTCAGACATGCCTTTCCTCTCGTCCAACTCCTACATCTCACCACGTCTGTTATCTACCAATGTTCTCCACCTCTGTCGAAAGTCCTTTGGAGAAGAGGTCGGTGGAGATCCCGGCAGACTATGCCCCCTTCAGCGATGTTTTCTGCCCTAGGAGAGCCTCCAAGTTGTCCCCGCATCGGCCATGGGACTGTGCCATCGATCTGCTTCTGGGTGAGCCAGTGCCCAGGGGAAGAATCTACCCCCTGTCTATCCCCGAGGAGAAGGCCATGGAGAAATACATCAAGGAGGCACTAGCCCAAGGATATATTCGACCCTCCACTTCCCCTGCTGCTTCGAGTTTTTTCTTCGTAGCCAAGAAAGATGGCGGACTGCGTCCCTGTATTGACTACCGTGCCCTTAACAAAATAACAGTCAAGTTTCATTATCCTCTTCCCCTCGTCCCAGCAGCCCTCGAACAGCTCCGTGGTGCCACTGTCTTCTCCAAGTTGGACCTCCGCAGCGCTTACAATCTCATCAGAATTCGTGAGGGGGACGAATGGAAAACTGCCTTTGTAACTCCAACTGGACACTACGAATAATTGGTTATGCCCTATGGGTTTGTCAACGCCCCCTCCGTCTTCCAAGACTTCATCCATGAGGTGCTCCGGGAGTTCCTCCATAGATTTGTAGTTGTGTACATTGATGACATCTTGATATACTCCCGGAGCCTGGCCGAACATCTCCAACATGTTGCGAGGTCCTAGAACACCTGAGGGAATATCAACTGTTCCTGAAAGCTGAAAAGTGCTCCTTCCATCTATCCTCAGTGCATTTCCTGGGGTATAACATCGACCGCAAAGGCATCCGGATGGACGAGGGGAAGGTGGCAGCCATTCAACACTGGCCCACTCCCACCACAGTCAAAGAGCTCCAACGCTTTCTTGGTTTTGCAAATTTCTATCGACGATTCATCCAGAACTTCAGCACCATAGTCACTCCCCTTACCAATCTCCTAAAAGGGGCACCCAAACACCTCCCTTGGTCCACTGCCGCACAAGAAGCTTTCCAGAACCTAAAGAACGCCTTCACGACAGCCCCCCTCCTTGTTCATCCAGACCCTAACAAGCCCTTTATTGTGGAGGTAGATGCCTCGTCCACCGGAGTGGGTGCAGTTCTTTCTCAGCAGCAGGGGAAACATAGTCGCCTCCACCCATGTGCCTTCTTCTCCCGCAAACTCAGCCCAGCGGAGAGGAATTATGACATCGGCAATCGTGAACTCTTAGCCATCAAGCTGGCCCTTGAAGAATGGAGGCATTGGTTGGAGGGTGCCCGCCATCCCTTCCAAGTTCTTACTGATCACAAAAACTTAGAATACCTCCGGTCAGCCAAACGTCTGAACCCCCGGCAAGCCAGATGGGCCCTCTTCTTTACCCGCTTCGATTTCACCATAACATACCATCCCGGTCCCAAGAATTGTAAGGCTGATGCTCTCTCACGACTCCATTCCCCCCTGAATCTACCGAAGAACCAGAAACCATCATCCCTGAACAGTTAATCATGAGCCCTATAACCTGGTCAGAAGACACCATTCCCTCCACCAATGCCTCACCTCTGTCTCCGCCGGGCTGTCCACCCGGATTACAATACCTACCCCGTAGACACCGCACTCCCATGATCCATTCTGTGCATACATCACTTGGCACTGGCCACCCAGGGGTCAATGAGACTCTCTCGCTCCTGAAGGAGAGGTTCTGGTGGCCCAACATGGCATCAGCAGTAAGAAGGTACGTCCAAGGATGCCAAGAGTGTGCCATGTCCAAAACCCCCCGACATCTTCCAGCTGGCAAACTTCATCCGCTGCCCGTTCCAAACCGCCCCTGGTCACACCTAGGAGTGGATTTTGTCACCGATCACTCCTCTTCCAAAGGTAACACTTGCATATTTGTTGTTGTAGATAGATTCTCAAAAACCTGCCGTCTAATCCCTCTAAAAGGTCTCCCAACAGCCATGGAGACAGCAGAACTCCTCTTCAACCACGTCTTCCAATACTTTGACATACCGGAAGACATTGTATCTGACCGAGGTACTCAGTTCACCTCCAGAGTGTGGAAGGCTTTCTTCTCCCTCCTAGGTGTGGCCGTCAGTCTATCCTCTGGCTACCACCCGCAGTCGAACGGGCAGATGGAAAGAAAGATCCAAGAGGTCAGTCGATACTTATGTACCTTCTGCCATGGCCACCAGGAATCCTGGAGCCAGTATCTCGGCTGGGCTGAATATGCACAAAACTCTCTACGTCAGCCCTCTACCGGTCTTACCCCATTCCAGTGTGTTCTCTGATATCAGCCTCCCATGTTTCCCTGGTCTGGAGAGCCATTGGATGTCCCAACCGTAGATTACTGGTTCTGGCAGAGCGAGAGAGTCTGGGACTCAGCCCACCACCATCTGCAACGTGCATTGAGTCGACGTAGACTGACAGCCGACCGCCGCCGCTCGGAGGCCCCAGCTTACCACCCTGGACAGAAGGTCTGGCTGTCAACCAGGGACATCCGTCTATGTCTACCCTGCCGTAAGCTGAGTCCCCGGTTCATTGGCCCCTTCACCATCCTCGAGCAGGTCACCCCGGTCACCTTCAAACTTCAACTGCCACCAGAGTACCGCATACACCCCACATTCCATATGTCACTTCTTAAACCTCACCATCCCTCTGTTTTTTTCCCCCACAGAGCCTGGCGTGGAACCCCCTCCCCCGCTTCTACTTGAGGATGGAACGTTGTACGCGGTCAAGGAGATCTTGGACTCCCGACGCCGTGGTGGCCAATTGGAATACTTGGTGGACTGGGAGGGCTACGGACCTGAGGAAAGATCATGGGTCAACTGTCAGGACATCCTCGATCCGACTCTACTCACAACCTTCCATGCAGAACATCCTGGCAAGCCTGCCCCTAGGAGCAGAGGATGACCACCACAACATCGGGGTCCACGGCCCCTTAGGAGCGGGCCGTGGGGAAGGGGGTAATGTCACAGACACGCCAGGCTTCACCGAGACCCAATCACAACGCTCACCGGATTACTGATCATCAACACCTGTTTACAATCAACTTCACGGCATAAAGGACTAGCACTCTCACTGTATCACCGTCCAGTCTCGTTTACGTTACCCGGACTTACCCACTCCTTTTACAAGTGTTTAAGAAAGCTGAATAGTTACCTGCTACTCCTCGATCTCCTACGACCCTCTGTGAAGTGTGTTCCTGTCGTTTCCTTGTCTCCGGTGCTCCTGTGTTCTCCGTTGATCTTCAGTTCCAGTTCTAAGGACAGTTTAATTTACTATTTTGCTTGACTTTGGTTTCTGTTTTATTCTGAAGTTTTCTGTTTTAATAAACCTACTTCCTGTTCATCCATTGACTGGTCCTCTCTGTTCCATTAACACACATATATATATATATATATACATATACATTTATTCAGTTTATTCATATATATATATATATATATATATATATATATATATATATATATATATATATATATACACAAATTGGACAGTTTATTCTTGCTCATTCTAGAGAATCTCTTTGATGTGTTTAGAATGTTCTTCTCTAGTCCTCCAGGGGCCTGGAGAATCTCAGGAGTTAAGCTGGGGGGTCACTCTCTGGGAAGGCCAGAGAGGTGCCATAACTGTCCCTACTGAGTTAAGTAACAACTGGCACCCAGACTTTCTGGAGCCAAAGGGGTTCTGTTGTGTTTGTTGTCTAATTTTATGATCCCTTAAAGAAATCCAACATTTGGCCCGGCCAAGTCTCTACACTTTGGAGGACTGGATGACTGGATAATACTTCTGTACAGTTTTGATCCATTGTTGCCATTTGTTGGCAATAAATACTCGTGATTGTACTTTAATGTGTCTGTGTTGTGATTTACATTGTTCAGAAGTGGGTGAGTTTAGAGTAGAGAGGCATGGTGGGTGCTCCAAAATGACTCTGAACATGTACATATGTATACTTTTAACAAACATGATTAAATGTGTCCTGATCTGATGGCTAAACGACAAGCACCCGTGCATCTAAAAACAACACCAAACAGGTACCCTGTGTATTAAAAAGTGAAGCTTTGCTCTTTAGATGGATGAGGAGCATTAAGTGTTTTCTGTACGTTCTTGAGAAAGGAAATTGGACAAACATTGAAACGGGAAGTGTTGTAAGACCCAGGGTCTCTGTGTGGTTAAACAGCAGTGGGTGGATCTTTGTGGGTTCCTATTGTCGTGATAACTGTCATCTTAAACATCATTTACATGTCATTTTTTTGTTTTACAAACTAAACCATTTAGAGAGTACAATAGATTTAAATAAATTATGTCAAAATTAAAAAGATTATGTCATTGATCATTTACACACTCTCATGGCCTTCAAATATTGTTTCTTTACCTTCTCTTATGCTAAAGCTCTGCTCAAAACATGAAACATGAAAATCCAAAAATGTAATACAGACAAGATATTTAAATGTAAATGATCCTTAATAAACGATAAGAATAAAACAAGAGAATGAGCTTGACTTTAACTGAATCAGCAAACAGCTTCAAACAAACATTACCTGGGAGAAGACAATGGAAAGCACACGCAAACATTCATCAGGTTATCAATACACACCTATGGTTGTTTCAGAAAACAAGATAAGAAAATAAGACAGGCTTATTTTGGTTAATCTGACTTATTTTTTGTAAATTCCGTTTCATAACTCAAAATGGTTCAAACTCTGTTACTCTGGCAAATTATGCTTGGAAACTAACCTGTTCTGGGGCAGGCTAATTGTCAGGCTAAGCCTTAGTTGTTGCTTAACCAGAATTCTGTGAACAATGACCTGCTGGGAATGTAATGATTTACCTCTGACACTTTGACATGATACAATATTGTTTGACTTTATTCACCATTATACATAAAAATGAACAAAAACCGTACATAATTAAATTATAGGCTACAATTATAAATGACAGACATACTTTTGTGTGTTAAATCATATGATATGCTTTCCTGTAGCTCAAGCTCAACACCAAGGTCATGAATTCAATCTCATGGATTGCACATACTCATAAAAAAGAAAAAGTATAATACAAAATTTGAATTGAAATTTCCCAAAAGAGTGATCGTAGCTACAGGGAACAGTACAATTTCAGATACTTATATTGTCCAAAAATGTATCTAATACTTTTAATTGCAGCGTAGAGGCCAATATTTTATTTTTTTCATAATGTGTCATCACTATCGCAGGGGTTAAATGGCTTGTCTTGGAGAAAGAGGTCATGCACATCAAGAATGGTTGTAGAAGACTGGGGAAACGAGTTGATTTTTGTTCCCAATAAAACAGGCAGGGTTATAAAAGACATAATTGCAAATAATTAATTTGTTAGCATTTTATTTTGTTAAGGCATAATTATTATTAATAATGAGAACTGGACGTCATGAGATTGGACAGTTCTAACATCAAGCTTCTTTTGATGTGTCGCTTTAGTCTCCTAATATTTGTAAGTCGCTTTAGATAAAAGCGTCAGCTAAATGCCTAAATGTAAATGTAAAATGAAACATGCATTTAGATTTAGTATACAGTGAAGTATACATGAAGTATACAGTGAGACCTCCCTTGGCACCAAGTACAACTATTTCAGGATGACTTTAAGTCATTAAAATTAGGCTTCCATTTGATTCAGATTTAACAGAGACAGATTTCTGTTCAGGGTGATCACACTGTTTTGTTTAAATGTTTCATTTAAATTTCTTGTATTTTAGCAAAGACACTAAGACTTAATCATTTTACTTAATACTTAATACTACTTACTGAAATACTACTTACTACTTAATACTTTTTCAGGATTCTTTGATCAATAAAAAGGTTAAAAAGAACAGCATTTATTTAAAACAGAAAGGTTTTCTAACAATATACACAACTATTCAAAAGTTTGGGGTGAGTATACTTTTATTCTTTTTTTTTAAAGTAATTAATACTTTTATTAATCAAGGATGTGTTAAATTAATAAAAAGTGATAGCATAGATTTACATTGCTTTATATTGTTTACATAGACTTAGACGATTTGTATATTGAATAAATGCTGTTCTTTTTAACTTATTCATCAATCCTGAGAAAAGAATCAAGGGTTAAAAAAATATTCGGCAGCACACCTGTTTTCAACATTGATAACACTTAAGACTGGAGTGACAGCTGATGAAAATTGGTTGAAAAGGGTTACTGCCTGCATACTGCAAACAATGAATACAAATCATGTAAGTAATTATAAAACTGAAAAGACATATGCGTTTAAAATCTAATAACAGTGTTAGCCCTAACATGTTTATCATGTTATTTCAGAGTTTGCCATCTGCTGGACAAAGCAGCTACTACAGCCATTATCTGGCAATTACCATGATTGTTCATTTAAAACAATTGCTGTGGTTCACTATAGTGAAGGACATTAGTACAATGTGCTGTAGTCCCGTCTGCCATTTTGAGTTGGCAAAATCTTATTGTTTGATATTCTCTTAAACCACCTGACTGATTCACACGGAAATTTGGATGTATCATCAAAGACACTAATGACAAAAATTGTTTTAAATAATTGTATTAATCAAACCATTTAGCAGATATAAGTGAATTCATTTTTGTAGTCATGAGCTCATGTAGTCATTAAACTATATCTTCTAAACCATTTGATGTATCCAAAAGTCTCTGAATGATACATACCAAATTTGCCGCATCATATAGTCCCGATAATTGGCCAGTTTACATGACAGTCAGTTCTGGTCTCAGTGGGAAGTTCTTGCTGGGAAAGAATGGCAGTGCGAGTTGATGTCTGCCATTTTAAAATAAATTATTTTAACATGTATGAAGACTTCATTATTATGGTACAGGGCATGGTAAAAACACTACAGGCTTTAGTGAAAACATTCGGTCACTCACCCCTAGCACTTCCCCTGCCATAGTTCTGTGAGCAAACAGCAGCAGGGCTTAAAACCAGTAAAGCAGTGCGCTTTGATGGGCAACATGATGAGAACAGTTCGAGACAGCAGGGGAGGTGAGGTCAGATAAGCACAGACTCACGCTTTTGCTACTTACAAGCATCCAATCCACTCCTATCTAATAGCTGTCAGAGGCAGACTGCAAAATGGAATTGACTATTGATCTCCTGCTTAGCACAGGTCAGGGGCGATGGCAGTGCATGCTGGGAAGGGCTTGAGGGGAGGACATCTAAAAGAGGACAGCAAGAAGTGGGAGTGAGGAATTGATACAGTTTACAGCCTGGTCTCTTAGTCTAGCTTAGCTGCTCTTCTTGTGCTTAAAACCCCTTGAAAATCAAGGTAGACCATGGAGGCAAGTCCTCATTCTGCTTTAAACTGGCTTATAAATATCAAGTCACCCTGAAAATGTAAATCTTGGTTCAGGTGTGTCAGGGTAGAAGATCAATTCCGGCATCGCTGAACTAAATCGTTCAGGACCTGGGGAAGTGAGTCTGGACAGCTTAGCCCAGCTAACCACCTAAGACTCTTTACATTTTAACTAAATTAAAATGATGGACATGTCCAGCTAGACTCAGACAGATATGAAGACTTTATCTATATGAATGTGCTGTTTATGTTTATTTATTTGTGTCTTCTCATTTATTTTTCTTCTTCTGATCTGTAATGCTTTATTTATGTTGAATGCTATATTAAATTAAATTGTATCTGTAAGTAAATGTTTCATTGAAATGTATAAACCTTTTTATTACGTGTAACCGGTGGCTTGCTTATGGCCAGCGACACCAGTTATTAAACATTAGTTCTGCGTTGTGTTGTGTAGCGTTGTGGAGACAGACACGGGACGGCAGGCAGCAGATTCACGGGATCTTTTTACTGATCAACAGAGAAACAAATAAGCAGCCTCAGATTGAGTGGCCCTTATAACACTCTCTCCCATTGAGTCACATTTCAAAAGGGCAGAAAACATGAACATAAGAAAAATAAATAAATGAATATACAGAAAACATACCTGATCAACAGAGAAACAAATAAGCAGCCTCAGATTGAGTGGCCCTTATAACACTCTCTAAAACAAATGTGATGCACCTCCATTACCATGTGCTCGTTACACATAACAATCAGAAATATATCTCAAAGAATGCAAAATAACGAAAATAATCTCACTGATAGATAAAATAACATTATACACATAAATCTGAGTGAAAATACAGATAAGTATAATATGGATTAAATAAGATTAGCAGGACATCAAAAGTCACATTTCAAAAGGGAAGAGGAGGGGACAGGACAGGTGATTAGGTCATACTGTGACCAAGCAACACTTAAAGGGGAAGCACACATTTAGGTCAGGTAACCATATAAAACACATAAGAAAACAGTTTTGTGTGAATTATAACAATATTTAACAGTATACTTTGTATACCTGTTACATATGTTCTCGTGGTTTTATGTTTTACCTGTAAATCTTTGTGTTGTTTTGAGGTGTACCAGAATAGGTTTTCATGTTTAATTGTTAAAAAACATTGTTGCAGCCCCAATCTCATGAGCTTCTTCTGGTCTCTATGAAGTGTCCTCCTCCAAAGCGGTTTGATTGGTCAAGCTGGCCCAGTCTATTCTGATGGTCATCGGCTTAAAGCATGTGATAAAACGTCTTTCCTCTTACCATATCTGCAAGCTTCTGCTTCTTTCTTCTGGTTGTGGTTTGAATCAGAATCAGAAAGAGCTTTTATGCCAAGTGTGCTTAGACACACAAGGAATTTCTCTTGGTGACAAAAGGTTCCAGATAACAAAAAATAAACAATTGATTAGAAGAAATGTGAAAAGACAATCCACAATAGACAAAATAATGTATGTACAGAAGTGCTATATCATACCTGCCAACTTTTCAAAAAACCTTGGAGTGAGATTTTGTCAGGGGTCATCAAAATTATGCCGCGCACACAGCTACACAAGTTGGTGGCTCAGATATCAGAGAATTGGAATTAATTTGATGTTGTAAACTGCATTCTGGTGGTTTGTGGGGAGGACCAAAGCCGTTGATAGGGGCAGCCTACTGGAGATGGACAATATTGGTTACATTCTGTGAAGCAGACATAGCTGAAGGTCCACCCCCAGGAAATTTTGGATTAAGTAGATATGATTTCCGGCATTCTAGTGGATTTTTGGGTGGTCTGCTAAAGATGTGCAATACCTGAACTTATTCTGATTCATGTTCGTCATCATGACTTGTAGGGTCTTCTAGACTTGAGCTGAGCATTCAACCAGAAAACTATTGTTGTGTTGAAATGACCACTAATAAGTTCTTTTATTCATAGAGTTAGTGTTTAAGATTTGACCTATAGGTAGGTTGATTGATATTTTGATTAGAATGGTATTAAACTAATTCTTTACTGAAACCTAGCCTATGTTGTGAATAATTGTATTCTCAAGAGCACTTGATGATTTATGTTCAGCCAAAATCGACACAAGATTAGTTAGGGAGGGATATTATTCTTCATTCAAAGCCTCCCACCACATGGTCCATCAGAAACAAATAAAGTGCTTAAACAGTACAACTTTTTCACAACATAGGCTAGGTTTCTGTTAAGTGTGTTTAATACCATTCTAATCAAAATATCAATCAACCTACCTAGGTCAAATCAACACTGCTCTATGAATAAGGCTTTATTGTGGTACATAGGCAGTCATTTAGAGTGACAACATTTCATTGTTGCTCAGATTCTCGTCCTCAGACTTCTCGAGGTGGTAGTTTCTCTCGTTCTTTCGGGGTATCTCTTCTTCTGTCGCTAACTACAGGGTGCAGCCAGCCATAGACTCCATCAGCGCCATCTACCGCCCAAGATCGTTTTTTTTTGCGTGTGTAATTGGATGTGTGGCGTGAGTGTGAAAGCAGGCAAAACCGTGTGTCACACGGCGAAAGCGTGAGAGTTGGCAGCTCTGCTATATACAAATTATGCAAGGGAATTAAATATATGGAAGCTATTCAGATCGCGATTCAGACAAAGCCTGTGTTTAGAGTAAAGAGATGTCTTTGATTTGTATTTGTCATGTTCTCTGTCTGTGTCTCTTTAGTCCCTGTCTTGTCCCTGCTCCCTTATGAGTATCTGAACTCATAGTCATTTCACTACATTACCCATAACCCTTGCCTGGACTCATTATCACATGATCATTTTGCATCTCTCCTTATCACTTGTGTATATATCCCCTGTGTTTCAGTTGCTTTGGTTTTAATGGCTGATGGTGAAATGAAGCCCCATGAAACTATGAGGCTTTCCCCTCTTACTGGATTGGAGAAAAGATTCAAAGTCTCGAAGTATCGATTATAGTGCCATCTAGTGGATCATAAAATGTTCATAAAACAGCTGTATCTGGGATGAAGCTTCTCTGAATGAAGCACCTACATTTATTGATGTAATTGTTGAATTATTGTAACTAAAAGAACTGTATATAACATGTAATTGACTTAAAACTATCTGTATAGTAATAACATAATTATTTCTTCTATAACTGCATTATTTCTCTCCATCTGGTTTAGGAGACTATATAAATATAACTTTAAATGTTTAAAATTTATGGATTATGTGATTAAATGTGATTGTGTAACTGGGTGAAGAAGAATGTGGGCACAAAAAAGGGGCTATTTTAACTGGTTTTATTGAGAAATAATTGTTTTTGAAATTTTGTTTGGCAGAGCCTATTTCTCCTCTTGCACAATACTCTGCCTTTGACAACACTCTTTCTCAGGGTACAGAGGAGGCTGGTGTACACAAAACTGCACTGCCATCAGATAGAGATGGGGAAACACATGTTTTTGTTCTTTCCAGTATTCAAGGCGGATCATGTGGTCTGGGTATACTAGTTTTCTTTAGTTATCGCTCAACCTCTATTACTGCATCAGCTGTGGCATTACAGGTTTTTATCTAGCAGGTGCCACAGATTTCCTATACAATTTAAAGGGGAAAACTCAATATGACTGCAAAAATGAATGCATCACACACTAATATTTATGTCATGAAATATTCAGAAAAGTTGCTTTTTTCCAAAATAATAAAAATATATACTTGAAGTAGTTGCAGCTTTGTTGACTTGTTGCCTGGGCTGAAATGATGTTTCTGTTAAATCAGTGTTTGTTCTTGGATCTTGATGATGGTGGCACGTTCCTCTTTAGCCTTTCCAACAGCTTCAGTCATTTTATTTAGGTTTTAAAACCTTGGGTCCAGCAAGGTTGCCATGGTCATTACACTCATAGACTCTATATTCCATATATGCTCTCTCAGGCGTCTGGTCAGGTTTTTTTGTCAGTTCTTTTGAAATGTCCATGGTCAACCTAATCAATTTAAAATGGCTTGGTCACATTTGCAATATGAACATCAATATGAATGTTTTAACTGCTGAACAAATATACAAATAAATACCTGATTTGTTCTCCTGTAAAGAATGGTGTATAATTTTCATCAGTGGAATGACTTTGAACCTGAGACACGCTTTCTCCTCAGATAGTTCTTCTGTAGCCTGCTGGAATGGTGAGCACACAGATTACTTTTCTCTATTGCTTCAAACTCATGTGGATGAAGTGGATTGATGTCTGTCCTGAAAGAGGCTAGGGATGCCCCCGCAGCTTCTCCATATAGGCATTGAAGCATCTGAAAAGTGCTGTTCCACCATGTTTACGCTTCATTGATAAGTTTAAAGGCAGGTCTGCACATTTCTTGCCGTATCTGGGTCAGCTTCAGCCCGGCAATAGTGCTGGACAGTTTTCTTTGCCTTGGTTCGGATGTCACAGAGGGCAGAAACTTGGTCAAATTATTTTTTAACCATTAAATTAAGTGCATGTGCAAAGCAGATTGTGTGCCTCACTTGCAGAATCTTTGCACAAGCAATCATATTTGTTGCAGCATCTGTGATAAGGTGTTTGACCTTTGCCTTGATTTCCCACACCTCCATATACTTTTTTTTTTACAAGGGATATATTTTCTGTGTGCTTATGTAAAGAAAAGGTTAAAACCAGAAAAAGGAAAATAGGTGCTCTTTAAATGATTGTTTTAGATTTACTCAGATATTCAAATTCCCATGTTTGGTATCTACGAGTTACGTTTTTGATTTCCCAAACAGTGATATGCATTACAACTTTTTTTCACATCTAGTATAGATTCAGCTAGGAATCTGTGCGTTCTATTCAATAGTAATCTGTCATTTGAAAGCCATGTTGCCAACACTGGTAAAACCATGTTTTCCATTTTAAGAATATATCTAAATTATGTCATATGCTGTTATTATCATATGCAGAAAAGTTCATTCATGCATTCATGACGTCAAGACTAGATTATTGTAATGCATTATTAGGTGGTTGCCCTGCAGGCCTATTACAAATGCTAAATGCCGTCATAAATTCATACTTCATTCTTTTCTCTGCTTCAAACTTAAACCCTCCTCTAATGCCAATTTGTATGTGTGTGTGTGTGTGTGTGTGTGTATGTGTTTTTCAGATAAAGTATTGTTTATACAGTATCACTCATGACACTGCTTGTAGTTTATCATTATAATCTGGAGTCCCTAATCAGATTATCACTACATGATTTCCCTAAATCGAAATAGTTGTACTTTCATCGCAAGCAATTATTACATTTTTATTTGTATAGCACATTTTAAGTTCATTGTATCAAAGCAGCTTTACAAGTATTGAAAACAACAGTCAGTGGTCAGGGATTTAAAAAACTCCTTAAGGGAGAAAAAACACTGACGTGACGTGTTACAGCTGCAATCCGTGGCACACATGTTCCACCGTGCTTCAAGGCCACCACCATCGTCCCCGTGCCAAAGAAGTCTCCAGTGTCCTGCCTCAACGATTACCGCCCCGTTGCACTTACACCTGTCATCATGAAGTGCTTCGAGAGGCTCGTCTTGAGGCACATTAAGACCCTGCTGCCCCCTCATTAGAGCCCCCTGCAATTTCACTTGCAGCCCCAACCGCTCAACAGATGACGCCATCAACACCACCCTCCATCTGGCCCCTCACCCACCTGGACAATAAACACATATATTCCAATGCTCTTCATTGACTTCAGTTCAGCATTCAACACCAGACCTCAGTCCAGTCCGGATCGGGAACAGCATCTCCAGCACCACCACACTGAGCACTGGGGCCCCTCAGGGCTGTGTGTGCTCAGTCCATTGCTGTCCACTCTGCTGACTCCACGACTGTGTAGCAATGCACAGCTCGAAACCACATCATTAAGTTCCGCAAGAACGATGAGTCAGCATACAGAGAGGAGGTGAAACAGCTTGGACTGGTGTAAAGCCAACAACCTGTCTCTGAACGTGGAAAAAACTAAAGAGATGGTAGCTGACTTCAGAAGAGCACAGAGAGACCACTCTCCGTTGAACATCGGCAGCTCCCCTGTGGAGATCGTAAAGAGCACCAAGTTTCTTGGCGTTCACCTGACGGAGAACCTCACCTGGTCGCTCAACACCAGTTCCACAGCAAAAAAAGCCCAGCAGCGCTTGTACTTTCTGAGAAGGCTGAGGAAAGCACATCTCCCCACCCCCATCCTCACCGTGTTCTATAGAGAGGACAACCGAGAGTATCCTGAGCAGCTGCATCACTGCCTGGTTTGGGAATTGCACCGTCTCGGACCGCCAAGACCCTGCAGCGGATAGTGAGAACAGCTGAAAAGATCATCAGGAGTCTCTCTCCCCTCTATCTGAACATTTACACCTCACGCTGCATCCATAAAGCCACCAGCATTGTGGATGGCCCCACACAAACCTCCTCACACACACTTTTCACCCCTCCTGCCGTCCTGGAAAAGCGGTATGAAGCATTTGGTCCCTCACGACCAGACATTGCAACAGTTTTTTCCCCCATGCCATCAGGCTGCTAAACTCAAAATAACTCATTACAAATTACACTACTACTGTTACGGTGCTGGGTGGAAGAGACCAGGACAACCAGGAGTAACGTTCACAAATATCATTTACTGGTATATTTCAACACAGAGAAGTTCCAAATACATCAAATAGTCAAGGTTCCAGATGACAGGATACAATTACCCACGCAACCACATAAGTTTGACAGAAAACAACAATACCCGACAAAAACTGAAACAAAAGACAGACCTTAAATAATACAACCAATAACCAAAACTGATAATAAACAGGTGCGGGTGATAGTAACTAAACAAGTGCTCAATAAGATTACAAACGGTGAACAGGTGTGCGGGTGCAGTGCATGATGGGTGTTGAAGTCCGTTTAAAACTCAGGAGACCGGGAACGAATGACGGGATGGGGGGAATCCGATGCTGAAGGCATCGGCTCGTAGCACATACTCCCCACGGATCACGCTCCTGCGGTGCGCATGAGAGCACGTCGGCCACGGGCCGTCCCCTCGTGGCCTGGGACCGGGCTCAGGGGATGAGATGTGGAACTTCGGTAAAGTATAGTCGGGTCAAGAATATCCGGCGGAATCCCAGCACTGTTCCTCCGGACCATAACCCTCCCAGGACACGAGGTACTCGAGCCGCCCCAGCTCGTCGGACGAGCTCCTCAGGATGGCATCGACCTTGTAGATGCGGTCCTGATGGTCCAGGGAGTGGAGGAGGAGGAGGCTCGAGGCAGCTGGTGGGGTCCCTCAGCATCAGGATTCTGGGGGAAGAACAGAGACAGGATTAACAAAAGGTTTTAATAGTGAAACATGGAAGGAGGGGGCCAGACGATAGGACCGGGGAAGTTGCAGCCGGTAAGTCACTGCATTTATCTTCTTACAGATGGGGAAGGGACCGATGAAGCGGGGAGTGAGTTTCTTGCAGGGCAGCCGCAGGCGAATGTCCTTGGTAGAGAGCCAGACCAGCTGCCCGGGATGGAAGTCCGGGGTGTCAGAGCGCAGCTGGTCGGCTTGCTGCTTTAAGCCAATGAACTGCAGCTTGCAGGTGGATGTGTGCTGAATTCCAAACCCTTTCACTGGCCCGGAACCAGTGGTCCACAGCTGGCACCGTGGAGGGTTCAGGGGTCCAGGGAAAGAGGGGTGGCTGATAGCCGAGCACGCACTGGAACGGGGTGAGTCCGGTGGAATCTTGGCGCAGGGAGTTTTGTGCGTACTCGGCCCAGGTAAGGAAGCGATGCCAGCTGTGATGGTTACGATGGCAGTAGGTCCGGAGATATCGTCCGATCTCCTGGATCTTCCGCTCAGTCTGGCCGTTCGCCTGGGGGTGATAACCAGAGGTAAGACTAACTGATATATTTAAAGAGAAAAGAAATGCCTTCCAGGCGTGAGAAATGAACTGAGGTCCTCGATCCGACCACGATATCCTCGGGCAGGCCAAAATGCGGAACACATTATTAAACAGCGCCTCGGCTGCTTGCATAGCTGTGGGCAGACTAGACAGAGGAATTAATTTACAGCTTTGCTGAAGCGATCAACGATAACAAAAATACAGGTATAACCTTCTGAACAGGGCAGATCAGAGACAAAATCTACGGCAATATGAGTCCATGGCCGTTGAGGAACCGATAACGGGAGGAGCTTACCCTGGGGCCGGCGACGCGGTACCTGAGCGATGGCACAGACTGAGCATCCCTTCACGAAGCGATTGATATCTCCGGACATCCCAGGCCACCAGTACCGGGGGGAGATCAGTGAGGCGGGTGCGCTGCCGACCTGGGTGTCCCGATCCCGGAACACAGTGGACGGAGTCCATGAGGGGAATACGCAGATCTTCGGGCACGAACAGTCTCCCCTCAGGACCTCCCGGCGGAGCAGGCTGATCGCGAAGACTAGCTTCAATTTGCTTGTCCAGGTCCCACTCGATGGGAGAAATTACCATGGCCGGAGGGAGAACAGGCTCCGGAGGCTCGGTGCTGCCGTCTGGGGCGTGAATCCGTGAGAGAGCATCGGCTTTTCCGTTCTTGCTTCCGGGACGATAGGTCACTGAAAAATTGAAACGAGAGAAGAATAATGCCCAGCGGGCTTGACGAGAATTAAGTCTTTTAGCTTCACGTAAATACAACAGGTTCTTATGATCAGTATATACCACAAACGGGAACTTAGCTCCCTCCAGCCAATGCCTCCACTCCTCCAGTGCCAACTTGATAGCGAGTAATTCCCGGTTGCCGATATCATAATTCTGCTCCGCCGGGGACATCTTTTTGGAAAAGAAAGCGCATGGGTGAAGACGCGCCGGATTCCCCTGCAGCTGCGAGAGCACCGCCCTACGCCCGGTGGTGAGGCGTCAACTTCAACCACATGAACGGAAGCTCAGGGCGAAGGGTGGCCGGAGAACTGGTGCTTTACAGAAGGCTTCTTTTAGCTGTTGGAAAGCCTCTAAGCCTCCTGAGACCAAACTAGCTTACTAGGTTTCCCTTTGAGCATTGGCGTGAAGCGGTGAGCAGATTACACTGAAGTCTTGAATGAATCGACGATAAAAGTTCGCGAACCCCAGAAAGCGTTGCAAACTTCGAACTGAGGAGGGCTGGGGCCAGGACTGAACTGCCTCCACTTTATCCTTCTCCATGAGCACCCCCGTGGCACTAATCACATATCCCAGAAACTGAACCTCAGAGAGATGAAATGCGCATTTCTCCAGCTTGAGGTAGAGGTTGTAATTTTGCAGCCGCTGGAGAACGAGCCGAACATGCCCCCGATGCTCCGCGAGAGACTTCGAGTACACCAAGATATCATCTATGTAGACAATCACAAACAGATCCAACATATCTCGAAATATTTCGTTCATAAAACTTTGAAACACTGCCGGAGCGTTTACCAACCCGAAGGGCATAACCTGGTACTCGAAGTGCCCCGCGGGCGTTACGAAGGCCGTCTTCCACTCATCCCCCTTCCGGATCCAAATTAAGTTGTAAAGCTTCTGAGGTCCAGTTTCAGTGAATACGAAGCCCACGAAGATGCTCTATGGAGGGAGAAATAAGAGGCAGAGGGTAAGCAAACTTAACAGTAGCTTGATTCAGAACACGATAATCTATACAGGGCCGAAGACCTCCGTCTTTCTTCCCCACAAAGAAGAAACTGGATGCTGCTGGGGAAGTAGAGGGGCGAATAAATCCTTGTTGCAGTGCCTCCTGAATGTAGTCACCCATGGCTTTCTGTTCCGGGAGGGACAGCGAGTAGATACGCCCTTAGGGAGAGGGCCCCAGGCAGCAGCTCAATGGCGCAGTCCCATGGCCTATGCGGGGGAAGTTGTGAGGCTCTCTCCTTACTGAACACATTTACAAACGCTTCATACTCCGGCGGAATCACACCAATCCAGGGTTTAACACTATTGACTGCTCTGGATACTTTCGGGAGGTCTGGAGAGAGAGGAACAGCAATAGGAGACATAACAAGTGAGGCAGAATTATCAGACTGAATGGGCCTTTCTAAAGGCCAACCGAGAATTTCCCCTGTGGTCCAGTCCAATTCCGGACGATGCCTTTGGAGCCAGAATTAGATCCCAATCAGAGATCCACCGAGCTCCCCTCCAGCACCCAGAAGGACAACATTTCTGTCCGGGCAGGTTTCCATTCGAGTCGGACATGTGGGGAAAAAAACCTGATTAGTCCATGCCGTAAGGGCTTCCCTAGAATATCTCGCACCGGGATGGGTTGTGCCACTCGGTGCCTAGGTAACCGGAGCCGTCTTAGTAGATCTGGAGAGATGAAATTCCCAGCCGCACCGGAATCGATAAGTGCCTTTACTGGAATAGAGACAGTGGCAGAAACAATGATTAGAGATGTGAGCGGTAGCTTTATACCTGCTTGCGGCGGCTGAACCGCACTCACCCGGGTAGGAGAGGGGCGGACTGGACAGGCAGCGAGGAAATGCCCGGACTCTCCACAATAAATGCAAAGCTGATGCGAGATGCGTCGTTGTCGCTCTTCCTTGGTTAAATGAAAGTTGTCCACTTGCATGGGCTCGGGGGCTGGAGGGCTCGGTGGAGCGGCGAGCGCACCTCGGGTAGTGGAACCCCGCGGCGGCTGAGGCACCCGCGATGTAGAGAGAGAGTGCAGCGGAGGAGCGGTACTGTTCGGCGAACCTCCACGTTGACAGGCCACGAGCCTTTGGGCTATCCGAATCGACTTCTGAATGAACGTCTCCAATTCAATGGAATCATCGTAAATTACCATGTGCATTTTCACCTCTGCGGACAAGCCTTGCCGGTACGCCGCGAGCAGAGCGGCTTGATTCCAGCCGCTAGCTCTGCGGCGAGTCTGAAACTGGGCGCATATTCCGCCACCGAAGATCGGCCTTGCCGAAGTCTACAGAGTTGGTCTGCAACAGAAAGAGAAGAGGCAGAGTGATCAAAGACATTTTTAACTCGCTCAGAGAAGTCCTCCCAGGTGCGGGACTCGCGAGTTACTGACTCCCAGTAGCCTTGAGCCCATCGCAGCGCCGCTCCGGTCATCAGGCTAATAGCAAAGTCTACCTTGTCCGCTGCGGCGGGATGCAGATGAGGCTGCCGACTGAAGAATAAATTACATTGGAGAAGGAATCCACCGCACTCCTCCGCTGCTCCAGAGAACCGATTAGGCATGGCCATGAGACTGCTGGTGACTGCAGGACTTACCGGCTGGGGAGAGTGAACAGGTAATGCGTTTAAGTGCCGAGTGAGAGCGTGGAGCACATCCGTGGCTGCCTCCGTGACGCTAGGAGTAGCGGCTTCCATCCTGGAGACCAAAGCACATTAAAGTCACAGAGAAACAGATAAGGTACAATCACTTGACTCGTAATCCAAAGTCTTCACGCCTCGAAGAGGGTCCTTTCAGTCCCGTCTGTCCTTAGGTCGGGTATACTGTTACGGTGCTGGGTGGAAGAGACCAGGACAACCAGGAGTAACGTTCACAAATATCATTTACTGGTATATTTCAACACAGAGAAGTTCCAAATACATCAAATAGTCAAGGTTCCAGATGACAGGATACAATTACCCACGCAACCACATAAGTTTGACAGAAAACAACAATACCCGACAAAAACTGAAACAACAAACAGACCTTAAATAATACAACCAATAACCAAAACTGATAATAAACAGGTGCGGGTGATAGTAACTAAACAAGTGCTCAACAAGATTACAAACGGTGAACAGGTGTGCGGGTGCAGTGCATGATGGGTGTTGAAGTCCGTTTAAAACTCAGGAGACCGGGAACGAATGACGGGATGGGGGGAATCCGATGCTGAAGGCATCGGCTCCGTGACAACTGCTATTGGACTGTTCTTTTATTATTTATTCTTTAAATATTTGCACTGTCACTTTACAACAATCACTACAGTCATTTTCATATTTAAACTGTGTATTGAACTGTGTATTGGTCTGCGTTACTGTCTTGTGCTGTCTGTTTGTACTTTGTGCACTTTATGTATATAGGATTTTTGGATATAGGTATATAGGATAGGATTTAGGATTTTTATGTATATAGGATATTGGATTTTTTGTACTTAAACTGTGTACTGTGTCTGCGTTACTGTCTTGTGCTGTCTGTTTGCACTTTGTGCACTTTATGTATATAGGGTTTTTTTTGTACTGTAGCACTTGATCCTGGAGAAATGTTGTTTTGTTTCACTATGTACTTGTATATGGCTGAAATGACAATAAACTCCACTTTGACTTTGACTTTGACATGCGATCTGTAATAGAGGACACAAAGTGCCATTGATTCCATCTGTAACTCACATTACAGTTACAGGACACAGAATAATTACTAATTAAGAGAGGTGAATAAGTGAATAATTAATTATATATATAGTAGTACGTTTTAGTAAGTAGTAAGGAGGGAGGGTGGGGGCCTTGGAGGTGGATGGTGAAAAGAAGAGGGGCAGAAAAAAAGTTCATCAGGCCAGGGTGGAGTTGAAGGTGGGAGGAGCCAGGAGCAGGGGGCAGGACCCAGAGTGCAGCCAGGACAGCAGACCACAGTAGAGTCGACAGAGGGAGAAGCCATGGTGGAAAAGAGGTTGACGACACCAGGGAGCTGACAAACCAAGACGGAGCCAGTGGAAAAGGAGTCCATTGCGAAGACGGAGAGCTGAAGAGCCAGGGTGAAGCCGAGGTGCCAGAGGGCCAAGGCGGAGCTGACGGCTTAGGCGACAGAGGCGGAGGACGAAAGTGGAGCCGGAGGGAAGGAGGAGCCTGACAGAGCCAGAGGGACGGAGCGCCGAGACGAAGTCAGAGAAGTGGAGCGACAGGGACTCAGGGGCGGCCATCTTGACGTCTCAAGAAGCTCAGGGGCGGACATCTTGACCATGACAGGGAGCTCAGGGACGGCCATCTTGACCGTGGCAGGGAGCTCAGGGACAGCCATCTTGACCGTGGCAGGGAGCTCAGGGGTGGCCATCTTGACCATGACAGGGAGCTCAGGCGCGGCCATCTTGACCGTGGCAGGGAGCTCAGGGACGGCCATCCTGACCATTGCAGGGGGCGGCCATCCTGACCGTGGCAGGGAGCTCAGGGTTTGGCCATCTTGACCGTGGCAGGGAGAGATCCTGCTCCGGATACTCAGGAACAGAGCACAGGCAATCAGGATACTTGGGGACAGAGTCAAGGAAAACAGGGAACTAGTCTGGAAACTCACCCTCAGAGTTTGGAGCATAGCAGGATATCTCTTCCATGCCCTCAATCTCAACCAGCCCTCCATAGGGCACAAGCGGTGTTGCCGGCTCACACACCTGGTCAGACATCTGATGAGGCTCAGGCTCCGGGGCGATGATCAGCTCCACTCTGGCTCTTGTGTCGCAGCAGGCTCAGGCTCTCCGTCTGCGGTCAGCTCGGGTACTCGCTTAGTGCGGCAGAATGGTGACTGGCTGGACTCTGAGTTGGGAGTGAGGTTGGCGATGTGCTGCAGACTGGCTGTGAAGCTGCGTCCGCAACTCGCCAACATCAACGCCACAAAGGCGGGAAAACTCCCTCGAGGACCTGCCCGAACAGCTTAGCCTTTGTAGAAGGCAGTTGTCAGGGTAATCAGTTTGAGTGGCAAGATGTGAAAAGTACCATGTATGGTCCTCGAGGGACCGATCCCCTTGCTCCAGGCAGATGAGTTGATGGCCAGCACTGGCCATGGTAAGGGTTCGGTGTGGTCAGGTCTTCTGTTACGGGATGACTAAATGTAAACACAGATGAGTATGATAAAGTGTGGTTTAGGTAACATCCAAAGGTAACATCCAAAGGTAAACAAACATCCAAAGGTAAACAAACATCCAAAGGTAAATGAGAGATCAGAGTAACAAAGTTTAACACAAATGTTCAACGATAAGACCTGACAACGACATGATGAACAAACAAAGAATATAAAGAGTCCGGGGTGATGAGGAACAGGTGACGGTGATTAAAGATGGCGGCAGGTCGAATGCAATGCATTATGGGAGATGAAGTTCAATAGTCCATGGGGAGGTGCTGGGGAAACCGTGACAGTATCGCTCAGAGTCCCTCATACAAGAAAGAGAGGGGGGACAGAGAGAGAGAGGGAGAAAGGAAGAGAGAGACAAAACAGACTTATATTAGCGTAGCGGCCGTTCACATCTAATGTTAAAGCCATACAGTAAAATGGTTGTATGTGTGCTCGGTTCCGGTTAAGCTATCTGTTGCAGCCTAAGTGAGTTAGGAGCTGAATTAGGTGAATGTGTGAGTCTTTAGTTTAGATTTAAAGTGCTCGAGTGTGTCTGAGTCCCAAACATTCCTGGGAAGGTCATTCCAGAGTTTTGGGGCTAGGTAGGAGAAGGATCTCTAGGTAGTCTTTCGATATTTTTGATATTCTTGGAATTATTAACAGACCACCATTTTGCAAGCATTGGATTGTACTGATTACAAAGATACGAAGGTGCTAGGCCATTTAGGGCTTTGTATGTAATTAGCAATATTTTGAAATGAATGCGATACTTAACAGGTACCCAGTGCAGTGATGCTAGAATTGGGCTTATGTGATCTAATAAGGACTCTAGCAGCTGCATTTTGGACCAGCTGAGGCTTATTTATCTGATTTGCATGACACCCCAGTAATGAGTTACAATAGTCAATTCTTGAGGTCATAAATGCGTGGATAAGCTTCTCAGCATCTGAAACAGACAGCATGTGGTGCATTTTTTAACTGTTTCTAAGGTGGAAGAATGCGGTCTGACACACATTGGAAATGTGACCATCAAAAGACAGGTTCTTATCTAGAATCACACCTAGGTTCTTGACTGTGGAAGATGCACAATGGTGCAACCTTCTATAGAGATGTTGTTCTCTGTCATATCTTGTGTGTAGTTTAAGTGTAGGTTAAATTATCAAAACCTCTGTCTTATTGGAGTTAAGCAGAAGGAAGTGGTTTGCCATCCATTTTTATATCGTTGATATAGTCTGTTAGTCTGTTAATTATAAATACTTCTAATACTTGTTTCTCTTACATACATAATGGTGGAGAAAGTTTTAACCTGTTAACTGTCAACTGACACTCTTATAAAAAGGTGCTTCAGATGGTTCTTCACAGCGATGCCATAGAAGAACCATTTTTGCTTCCCCAAAGAACCTTCTGTCAAATGTTCTCAAAAGGACTTTCACTTTTGTAAAACAGAGAGATTTTTGGGATGGTAAAGGTTCTTTATGGAACCATTCAGGTAAAAATGGTTCTTCTATGGCATCATGAAGCACCTTTATTTTTAAGAGTGTATAGGTGAGCCCACTGTTAAAAATATGAATGTACAACTTTCTAAACACTAACATCTTAATCTAAAATAATACTCACAAACTATATATCATTGGAAAGATCTAAGAGTTTAATTTTTATATATAACATTTTGCAAAAGGATTGACGTAGTAAGAGTAATTGTGCTAAATGTCACGGGCCACAAATGGGCCCATTTGTTATTTATAATATTTATAATATTCATAACAAAAATATCCTATTTTAAACCTAAAATTATCTTCACAGAATATATATCATTAGAAAGCTGTATCGTTTTTATATTTATTCACCATTTTGCAGTAGACATTACATCATGACAGCAATTTAGGTTAATGTTACTGACCCACAGGTATTTTTTATTATTTTATTACAATAAAATTATATTCTAAACCTAAACAATCTTGACAAACTATATATCATTGGAAAGCTCTAAGAATGTATTTTTTCATATTACACCACTATTTTGTAATAGGAAATATACAGTAACAGTAATTTGTGTCACTGAAAACCCAGATTTCAATTTTCAGAGTTTAGATTAATTCAATTTCAGAAAAAAATATATCCTTAATATATCCTCTCTTTTCTTTATAGATTTTTATTAAGGAAAAAACCCTAACTTCATAATAAACATCCAAATTTTGCAAGATTATGCTTTTAGACCAAAGCATTTCAAAGTTACATTCATTTAAAACGGCACATCACCATTTCAGGTCTTCACTAAACAGGGTGTGACAGTTACCATATGATCTGTGAGCGAATCTCATTATCACTGTTTTATAGAATACAATAGTGATTAAATACTGTAACACTGTTCAATGAATCTCTATATATATATTATTTCAGTAGATTTTCAAATGGTCTTTAAATGGACAAAATACAAAGTGGTATTGTCAAATCTCTCTAGCCGATGTAAAGCTGATACTTGTGGAAGGACACAACTCTTCATACAATTTTAAAGATTTTAGTGGTTTTACAGCAGATTTTGTGCTCATTCAGTTTTACGTTGTATCCATAAACAGGATGAAAACATTATTTTGTCTTTGGTTCAGTTGTGTTTAGGCACAAATAAAGATATGTTTAATAAAAGGCAATGCCAATGACAGCATCCATAAACTAGTTTATCTGACTCAGACCACGAGACAGAGCTCAGGCAAGCCTGCTGATAATAATCGCACCCACAGCCAGTCTTTTACGCTCTCTCACACATCATAGAGTGATGAATGGCCATACCGTTCCATATTCACTCTTTTAAGAAAACCTAGTTAATTGCTTCACTTTGTTCTGTCAATTACTGTTCCATTTGCACTTAGAGGAAAGATTTAAAACCAGCTTCCTTTTCAAGGCAATTGATTTATGAACTGTTCAGCATAACCTTTTTCAACCACCAAATTTATCATTTTTTATGTCTTTCTCTTTCTTGCACACACTCTTTGACAGAGCCTTTTAGCTAGAGATGCATGTATGCAGGACTGTGAGGCAATGACTGTGTTCATTAATCAAAACTCTCTATTGTGAACTCTTTATTGTGAGTTTTTGCTTGTAAGCATATTTGTTCTACATGAGATTATAGCTTGTCATTAAATCACAAGAGTAAGGACAAATGGTCTAGATTTTACTGCGCTATAAAAAGAAACCATTTAAAGAAAGGAATGGTAGAAAATGTAAGATTACCATAACACATGAAACTGTACTAAATATAACATAGCATGAATGCATTTTTGAAATTGCAAAGCAATTTACTATTCACCTATTCAGGATCACCTTTATTACCAAGTACTGTGTGTTTACAAGGAATGTGAGTACTGCTGCCTAACAATGACAGTAAAATATATTGTGATCTGGGGTGTTGTGAAGTGTAACATTTAAGAATAAATAAATCCCCGGTGTGTGTAGGATGGCAGGAGACGGGACACTGATTTACCCAACCAAAAGATTTATTGTATATGCAAGAGAATGTGGTGTGAAACAATGTGAAATAATGTAAAATAATAACAAATGACAAATAATAATACAAGTTGAAGTTTATTTGTATAGCGCTTTAACAATGTGTCACTGTTTCAAAGCAGCTTTACAGCAGAATAAACAGAATGACAAGCAGGAAAATATAAAAGCTCATTTAATAACTAATATCACTAATATCAGCGCAGTCTCCTAGTGACACTCCAACACTGAACCCAAACTCTGTGTGTGTGTGTGTGTGTGTGTGTGTGTGTGTGCGTGCGTGCGTGCAAGGCGATAAGTAAGGCAGTACGTGCGTCGCGAGTAAAAGTCGCAAGGCGTGAGAGAACCCAAACTCCATTAATGAATCTATATATACAGTTGAAGACAAAAATAGTAGCCCCCCTGTTAAATATGAGCAAAGACGGTTGTAAAAATAAATCTGCATTGTTTCTGCTTTTGATCTTTATTTAAAAAAAAAAAAAAAAAATAAATAAATCACAAAAATACAACGTTTCATTAAAGCAAAAACAATTAAAAGTGGGGGGAAAATCACATCATGAAAAAAAAAGTTTTTCTTAAATACAGTGGACACAATTATTGGCACCCCTAAAAATACTTATGAGTAAAACTTTTCTGAAGTATATTCCCGTTGATATTTACATTTTCTAAGCACACCAAGGTGACTAGAAACATGATGTTGTCCAGTCATGACTTTCTGTTTCACAAAAGAATAAATATTAAATAAAACAAAGGCCAAATATCCTTATCATTCATCACAATGGGTAAAATGAAATAAAATAGCTCTGATGTGCATTAAAAGATTGTCAAGCTACACAAAATAGAAAGTGCCTTTAAGGAAATAGTTAAAACAATAAGAAATTCTCATTTGCAGCATCAGGGTAACAATAAAGATATTTTAATCCACTGAAGATGTTTCAGATCTGCCTGAAAGAGGACGTGTGTCTATATTGTCTTAATGCAGAACAATGAACATGATTTAAGTGTCCAAGAACCACAGATCATAAACTGCAGAAATCAGTTAAACCTGGGGATCAGAAAGCTTAAAAAAATAAATAAAGGAAAACAGCACATCCATCACAGGAAGTTGTTTGGGACACAGTTAAAGAAACAAATCCACTGGTCTCAATCTGGTCAAAATCTCCAATATTCATTTGCCAAACTGGATTTCAGACAGGACTAAGAGTTTTGTCAGCAGGAACACAAGACAGTTTTGGTGCACAAATGGATAAAAAAGTGCCGCATGTCCACAGTTAATAAACAATAAACAGTCGGATATTTATTGTTGTGGATCTACTTTTATACCAGAGGTCCTGAGGTTCAGATACATGACATCACAGATTCCATTAAATAACAAAAGAAAAAAAAAATCAGAACCGGAATTCCTCTACTAGAGATCTTATAATAGGCAGCGCTCAGATCTTCCATGAGCACATTGGTTAAAAACAAACATCAAAATCATCACAAACATGGGTCACTGAGCACAGAATCAAGGTTCTGCCATCAGCCACCCCAGTTCACTGACCTGAACCCTATAGAAGATTAGTGGAGTGAACTAAAGAGGAGAAACATCAACATCTGAAGGATCTGGAGAAACTGTGTATGGAGGAATGATGATTCTTCAGCCTCATTAGACATTATAAGAGAAGACTCGGAGCAGTTTTCAGGTAGTAAAAAGCATTAAATGAAAGGGTGCCTATAATTGTGTCCAACGTGCATTTAAGAAAACATTTTTTCATAATGTGATTTTCCCTTCACTTACAATAGTTTTGCTTCAATGAAACATTGTTTGTTTGTGAAATTTTTTAAATAAAGATCGAAAGCAGAAACAATGCGAATTTATTTTTATAACTGTCTTTGCTCATAATTAACAGGGGGGATAATATTTTTGTGTGTGTGCGTGCGTGCGTGCGGTTAATAAAATAAAAATCTCACACTCCCCTTTTATATATTTTACAAAACCAAAAATTACATTTTTAAATCTCAGCCACAAACCAGGAATCAGAAGGTCTAAAATGTCCAATAACTTTTTCCAGAGATGGTTTACATTTTTTACAGTGTCAAAACAAAATAAAACAAGATCACAGAAAGAACAGTTTACATTTATAGCATCAGAGACAAATCTTTGTATGAAAAGTAAAGAAAAGTTGTAAAGAAAAGCTTTCTGGAGTAACAGCAATGAAGAATTTTATTATACACATCTTTGATTTTGTTTCATATTAAATTTCTCTGTGGCAAAGACCAAACCAAATTCAAAACAATGCCAGCAACATGGCACAGAATATTAAGCAAAACCTGGTCAACGGATTTACAGTTCTATGTACCTGTTAGCGTTCCACTACGAAGACAAACGAGAACAGGTATTTCTTCACAATAATCCTTTACTTGGAAGTAACAGGTATAACATCCATGGAACAGGCAAGAATGCAGACAAAAATCCTCCTTGGAACAAAACCATAGAACTCCGTGGAACAGGGAACAACACTAACTGCAACGACTCAATTAACATCAACACTCAACAATGAGCAGACAAAACATGCAGGTATTTATACAAGTCCATTGATGAAGGTGACAGGTGACGGTGATCAAAGATAGCGGGGTGACGTGCAATGCATTGTGGTAAATGAAGTCAAAAGTCCGGTGAAGCAGATCTGGTGAATGTGGGGAACGAGTCCGATGCTGAACGCAACTGATGTGACTCTGTCACAGTATCCACATAAAGAGAAGTGAAAGCATAAGTTAAACTAGATAGTAAAGTTTGAAGACAAACTTTATGTTGGCTTGACAAAGCCTAGCCTGAAAAGTGAAATAGTCAAGTCAAGTTGAGCTTTATTGTCATTCCGCTACATGCAGGGGCATACAGTGGAACGAAATGTCGTGCCTCACAGGGACCACGGTGCTACATAAATAAATACAGGCATACAACAATGAAGTAAAAAATGTTAAAAAAAAGAAAGAAAAGAAAATGTACCTATACATAAACTAAAAATACAAACTGTACAAGCTATACGAATGCTGGATAAATACTGTACACGTGCAGAGAGAAACATTTGAGTTTAAGCAGCTGGCTGGGGAACAGTGCAGGATGATTTGTAGTGCATGAGCATGTAAACATACATATATTACTGAGTCTTTTTGATTTGTATACACACAGCAGTATGTGTGAAAAGTGAATAGTGCGCATAGAGGAGAGTGTGCTACTACAGGTGGTTTGTTTCAGAGAGGGGCGGGGTGATTTGAGTTCAGGGCTCTCACAGCCTGGGGCAAAAGCTATTGAGGAGTCTGGCAGAGCGGGCTCTGATGCTCCAGTACCATCTTCCTGATTGTAGGAGCTGGAAGAGACTGTGTGGGTGCTAGGGGTGTGTGGATTCCTTCACGATACTGTTGGCTTTGCTGGAGCACCGATGATCCTTGCAGCTGTGTTCACTGTCCGCTGGAGGGTCTTGCGGTCTGCTGCAGAACAGTTCCCGTACCAGACAGTGATGCAGCTGGTCAGCACACTCTCAATGGTGCCCCTGTAGAAAGTGGTGAGGATGGGTGGAGGGAGACTTGCTCTTTTCAGCCGGCAGAGAAAGTGTAGTCGCTGTTGTGCCTTCTTGGAGAGTGACATGGTGTTGGTGGTCCAGGTGAGATCCTCTGTGATGTGCACCCCCAGGAATTTAGTGCTGCTGACTCTCTCCACAGGCGAGCTTCTCCTGAAGTCCATCACAACCTCCTTTGTCTTACTCACATTTAGGGACAGGTTGTTGGTGCCACACCATTTCGCCAGCTGTGCCACTTCCTCTCTGTAGTGCGTTTGATCATTGTTGCTGATGAGACCAACCACTGTTGTGTCATCAGCGAACTTGATGATGTGGTTGGAGCTGGACTTGGCAGTGCAGTCGTGGGTCAGCAGTGTGAAGAGCAGAGGGCTGAGCACACAGCATTGTGGGGCACCTGTGCTCAGTGTGAAATGGATTAACCCACAGACAGAGGAGCACCAGATCGTTCGAAAATAGTTTTAAATTTAGTTTTAAAAGTTTCAAAGTTTGAAAATAGTTTAATGCAATCAATTCTAGCACGTTTTAACATTTTGCTAGAACATATTAGCAATTATGTTATCATATTAAGCATGATGCTAGCATATTTTAGCATGATATTAACATGTTTAATCATTAAGTTAGCATGATTTAGCATGGTGTTAACATGATTTAACGTTAAGCTAGCATGTTTTAGCATGATTTACAATGAAACTAGCATGTATTAACTTGATTTAGCATGACGTTAACATGATTTAACATGAAGCTAACATATTTTAACATTTACATTTAGGCATTTAGCTGACGCTTTTATCCAAAGCGACATACAAGTATTAGGAGACAATGAAAATGACACATCAAAAGCAGCAACAATAGTACTGAGAAGTGCTTTACTAAGTTTACAAAGTAATGCAGTGCTAGATAAATACCTGTAGAGGAAAGAATAGAGTTTTTTATATATATTATGGTGTCAGGTGTTCGTGGAAGAGGTGTGTTTTTAGTCGTTTCTTGAAGGAGGTGAGGGATGTAGCAGAGTAACGCTAATGCTAACACAATTTGCTTGTTTTTCACATGAAATTACATTATTGGGGTTAGTATTAGTGCCGAGTTTTGCCACTGCAAGCACCACTCACATTTTCTTCAGGAAATGTACATGTCTAGTTAGGTTGGCTTGAGAAAGCCAACCTACTGATCTGCTACTTAAGCTTATTATTATTCTTCTTAGTTAAAATTTCTGAACACTACTCCTCCTAGCACTTTCAAGCTAGAACCACCAAACTCAGTCCAGCTCTTCAGACTGATCTCACTTAGATTGCTATATCTTTTCTAACTGATTCGACTTATAGTTTTCATAAAATTAAAGATTAAAAATCTAAAAATCCCATAGACTTACAATGGCAGAATGTTTAAATGAGCCACCACTCTTCAAACTCCAACTGTCAAAATTCAAATTCAAACTGTCAAATCTCCCAGACTAAATGAAGCTTCCCTTCTATGTACTCTTTCTAATCCATTCCAACTTCCATTCTATCTAATAGGGATGCCACAATTCTCAATATTTAATATTGAACCGTTCGCTACGACATGAATGTTGAATGAGTTTGTGAATTGCGGTTTTTCTGGTTTTACATTTAAATAATTTATGTGCGTTTTATTTCTCTCCGAATTGACTGTTTGTGTGCCTGTAAGTCTACGAGCTGAGATGAGGAAACTCCTCCCCGCGAGTAAATATTCAATCACTATGATCTAAAGAATCATCATTTCACACTTTAAAATGGTGAGCGGCGGTGAAGTCTGTCTGAGTGGACAGTGCTCCAGACACATAAACAGTGCGACCAGAGTTCGAATCCCGACTCTGGTGTCCTTTCTTCACATGCATGTTTATTTTCAAAATTTAGGAATTTAGCCAAGCCTAGCAACTAGAACCATGCTAGTAACTTCCTAATTATGCACGAAACATCTATCTGATCTATTTAAAGATTAGATTAAGCTTTTACAAATGCTTAAAATTTACAGGCTAGGCTTTCTCAAGCCAACCTAAAGTTTATCTTGACAAACTTTTCTATCTAGTTAGGTTGGCTTGAGAGAGCCAACCTACTGATCTGCTACTTAAGCTTATTAGTGGTGCTTGCCATAGACAATCATCATTTATTACCTCACATACTTATTATTCTTATTCTTTTTCTTCTGTACAAAGTTCGGCGCGTAACTTGTCCCGCAGCTTTTGTCACAGACCCATGAAACAGGCCTCAAATCGTGCGGCCTATTGAGGAATGGTGTGCTGTGACTTTTATAAGCGATCGGGCGTACGATGATCGTACAGCGGACGAAATTTCGGCCGAAAAATCCCATAGACAATGCATTACGGCCAACTTTGACGGGTCAAACAGGCATATCTTCAGATCTGAACATCATAGAGACATGGGTGTTGGTTTATATCATTCATAGTGACAAGCAGGCTTTGGAGTATCATCATTGGCAGCTGCCAAGCCACTTCCTAGCAACCAAACAGAGTACCCTAGCAACCATTTAGCAAGTCCTATATCTGTGCCTCAGAATATCGTATAGACACGGAATTTGCTTCTTTTGACTCATGCTAGCAAATAGGACTCTCAGCATGCTACACATGCTAGCAATGAATAGCCACGTGCTAATAATGATTAGCTAAGTGTTAAATCAGGCGAAAATCACCATAGTAATGATGTTAGAAACATGCTAGCCACTTGCTAGTAACATGCTAATCGTGCTAGAATCATGCTAGTGACGTGCTAATCATGCTTTAAACATGCTAGAAACATGCTAGCAACTTGCTAGTAACATGCTAATCATGCTAGAATCATGCTAGTAACTTGCTAATCATGCTAGTAACATGCTAATCATGCTAGAATCATGCTAGTAACGTGCTAAACATGCTAGAAACATGCTAGCAACTTGCTAGTAACATGCTAATCATGCTAGATTCATGCTAGTAACTTGCCAATCATGCTAGTAATGTGCTAATCATGCTGTAAACTTGCTAGTAACATGCTAATAATGCTAAAATCATGTTAGAAACATGTTAGCAATTTGCTAATCATGCTAACAACATGTTTTGCCACTGCAAGCACCACTCACATTTTCTTCAGGAAATGTACATTTCTAGTTATTCTTATTCTTCTTAGTCAAAATTTCTGAACACTACTCCTCCTAGAGCTAGAACCACCAAACTCAGTCCAGCTCTTCAGACTGATCTCACTTAAATTGCTATATCTTTTCTAACTGATCCGACTTATAGTTTTCATAAAATTAAAGATTAAAAATCTAAAAATGCCATAGACTTACAATGGCAGAAATGAGCCACCACTCTTCAAACTCCAGCTGTCAAAATTCAAATTCAAACTGTCAAATCTCCCAGACTAAATGAAGCTTCCCTTCTATGTACTATTTCTAATCCATTCAAACTTCCATTCTATCTAATAGGGATGCCACAATTCTCAGTGTTTAATATTGAACCGTTCGCTACGTCATCCACGGCTCAATACGCGCCTGTGAATTGTTTTTTCTGGTTTTACATTTAAATAATTTATGTGCGTTTTATTTCTCTCCGAATTGACCGTTTGTGTGCCTGTAAGTCTACGAGCTGAGATGAGGAAACTCCTCTCCGCGAGTAAATATTCAATCACTATGATCTAAAGAACATCATCCCACACTTTAACGGAGCTGTTACCGTGCATCAGACGAGGCAGAACACGAGAAGGTCAGTTTCAAATCTTTTACTGAACTTCATCAGTGGGAATACAGGTACAGAAACAGACCTCACTTCAGAGGAGGAATACAGGCAGACGGGCATAGTATGCACGGGTGACTAACGAACCACATCCAGATTCTAACACGTACAAAACAACAACAGCCAGGAAACAACAATACCGGACAACTAACAGAACAAAAGGCAGGGCTTAAATAACACAAACAATTAAACTAACATAATAACAAAACAGACGGTACAAATGAATGGGGTTGAGTGCAAGTGATGGGGAACAGGTGAGCGGGGTGCAAATGAGTGTGGGTAATTGAGTCCAGAGGGAGGTGCAGAGTGGAATCGTGACAGGAGCAAGCAGCAGTGAAGTCTGTGGCTGAGTGGACAGCGCTCCATACATATGTACAGTGCGACCCAAGTTCCAATCCCGGCTCAGGTGTCCTTTCTTCACATGCATGTTTATTTTCAAAATTTAGGAATTTAGCCAAGCCTAGCAACTAGAACCATGCTAGTAACTTCCTAATTATGCACGAAACATCTATCTGATCCATTTAAAGATTAGGATTAAGCTTTTACAACTGCTTAAAATTTACAGGCTAGGCTTTCTCAAGCCAACCTGTTACATGGTATATATCCAGCTAAAAGTGTATTAGAAAGATTTCACTTAGACATTGATTATTATATTTTATGTAATTATATCATTATATTTTGTTCATTAGAAAAAAAGACTATTGCCCATCTGTTCTGTACATGCATATATACCAAGATTTTTTGGGTGGATATGGAAAATTTTATTAGGAAGAAAACAGATATTATATAGTTAAATGTATTTGATATCTGTCTATATTATTCCAGTAAAAATAACAGTTTAAATTATTTTGTACAACTTTATATATATATTTTTTATTTTACCTTTATTTAAACAGGAAGTCTCATTGAGATTTAAAATCTCTTTTACAAGAGAGACCTGGCCAAGGTAACAGCCAAACAGTAAGACAATTTTAAAATACAACAGGTACACATTACAACAATATTTAAACATCCTCTCAACAAAAACAATCACAAGCTTCCAATACCACTCTCTTTGTAATGCATTTAAATTCACCAATAGACACAAATTTATCTAGTTTTAGATCTTTTTGCAAATGATTCCATGCCCAGGGTGCATAATATGAAAAAGCAGTTTTCCCCAGTTCTGTACAAACTCGAGGTATGTTAAAAAGCAAACACTTGGAAGAGAGTAGCTGGTAATTGCCAGAACAAAGACAAAGAAGAGTGCAGAGATAAGCTGGAAGTTTACCTAACATTGCTTTATAAATAAAAATGTACCAGTGCTGTTTTCTACGTATAGATAATGATGTCCAACCCACCATCTCATATAAAATGCAATGATGAGTACGGGATTTTGCATTTGTAATAAAACATAGTGAAGCATGGTATACCGAATCAAGGCATGTTAAAATAGAAGAAGCTGCATGCATGTATAATATATCACCATAATCAAGCACAGTTAGAAAAGTAGCTTCTACAAGTTTCTTTTTGGTCTTAAAAGTAAAATTAGATTTATTTCTAAAATAAAAGCCAAGCTTCAGTTTGAGTTTCCTAATTAAATTAGCAATATGTACATTAAACAAAAGCTTATCATCAATCCAAATGCCCAAGTACTTATAAAAAGGTACTCTTTCAATAACTTTACCATCAGATGCAAAAATACTAAAATCATCAAGTACTTGTGCCTGAGCTTTTGAAAAAACCATAAACTTTTTTTTCTGTGAATTTAAAACTAATTTTAAGCTAACCAGAGCATCTTCCAGTGACTGAAACACAATCTGAAGCTCTTTCACCGCCTGTGTTATAGATGGAGCAAGTGTATAAATAATAGTATCATCAGCATAAAAGTGTTTTTTTGCTTGAATGTCCTTACCCAAATCATTTATATAAATAGAAAACAAAATAGGTCCTAAAATGGAACTCTGGGGGACTCCTTTAGATATATCAAGAAAATCAGATTTGAGATCCTCCACATGAACACACTGAGTCCGATCTACCAAATAATTTCTAAACCATTTCAATGTTCCTGGACCGAAACCAGCATTGCTAAGTTTATTTATCAGTAAATCATGATTCACTGAATCAAATGCCTTAGACAGATCCACAAATAAGGCTGCACAGTGTTGTTTTTTATCCAGGGCACCGATGATATCATTTAACACTACCGTAGCAGCAGTAATAGTACTATGGCCGGTTCTAAAACCAGATTGATAAGAATTTAAAATATTATTATCAAATAAAAACTGTTTCAACTGTAAATTTACCTGAGATTCAAAAATCTTAGTCAAAATTGAAAGTTTGACGATAGTTGTTCATGTCTGAGGGATCACCACCTTTAAATAATGGGAGAACATAAGCAGCTTTCCAAATTTTAGGTAACGAGTTTGATACAAGACTTAGGTTAAATATATGAGTAACTGGCTCAGCAATAATATCCGCTGCCACCTTCAAAAGATAAGGGTCTAAGTTATCTGGGCCCACAGATGTCTTATTATCAATGCCTTTCAGCGCTTTACAAATTTGATTTACTGAAACTGGTTTAAAAACAAAAATATCTACATTACCAGTTGCTGGTGTAATCCCAGAACATGGTACAGTTGTATTTGCATTTAAACTGTCAAATACAGACCCAGCATGTATAAAGTGTTTATTTAACTGGCTAATCATAGCAACTTTATTATTTATTTTATCTAGCCCAACCTGAATATATTCAGGCTAGTCCCTCACATGGATTTAATTATTTTCCAAAATTTTGAAGGGTTATTTAAATTCTCTGTAACTGACTTTAAATCAAACTCAGATTTAGACTTCCTAATCATTGAAGTGCACTTATTCCTTAGTGATCTAAATGTAGACCAATCAGCAGGATTGTTTGAAAATCTAGTTTGTGCCCATGATTTATTTCTTAAATGAATTAATTCTGAAAGACTATCTGAAAAACAAGGATTATCCCTACCACTGATCCTGAACTTCTTAATGGGAACATGTTTATTAGAAATAAACTGAAAAATTGATTGAAAATATTCCCATGCCAGTTCAACATCCTGTATTAAAGTTACCCTTCTAAGATCACTATGGTATAGATCATGCAAAAATGCTTGTTCCTCAAAATTTTTAAAATATCTTTTAAAAATAAAACGGGGTTTTACCTTAGGAAGTTTTGTATCACGGACACAAGCAATTACACAATGATCACTGACATTATTACAGAATATACCAGTTGAAATAAATTTATGAGCAGCATTTGTTATGATTAGATCCAGTAAAGTAGATTTCTGTTGTGCTTTAAGATTTAGCCTTGTTGGTACATTAATAAGTTGCGTAAGGCTTAAGGGTTAGGGTTACAATTCTTTAAGACAATCTGAGGTCCCAGAGAGCCAGTCCCAATTCATATCACCCATAAGGATGAACTCAGAAGAGTCATTTAACTCATAACATATCTGAAAAAGCTTTAAAAGCATCCCGTGTAGCAGACGGAGGTCTATAACAGCCAACCACAGTGATATTAGAGACTATCGAAACACCCACTTTGATGGCCAAAACTTCAAACTGTTTAGCTCTAGTAATTGATAAAGTTACAGAACTAACAAATTTAGATTTAACATAAATGGCCACCCCACCTCCTTTACCCACCCGATCAGTTCTAAAGACTTTATAGCCATCAATATAAATCAAATCATCAGTGATCGATTTCTTAAGCCAGATTTCAGAAAGAACAAGTATATCAGCGTTTGTCGTATTTACCCAAATCTTAATCATATCCAGTTTAGGAACCAAACTTCTAACATTTAAATGCAAAAACCCAAGGCCTGTTCTACTTTTAAAATCTGAGGGAGTGGGTTAACAATGAATAGATGTAATAGGCCCAGGATTTGGCTGAACATTTCCAGATAACATCAATAAAAGCATTATCATACATCGTAATTTTAGATCAACAGGAAATGATTTATCATGATCCTCATCAATGGTAAACTGAAAAAAAGAGTCCTCTGTACCAATAAAATAGTTGTTTAACACCATAAGATTCTGAAGATACAAAATCTCATTTACATACATTTAAAAAATAAAAAATGTTCAGTTTATGAAGCAGGTTAATTGGCTGATAATAAAGCTCAGGAATTTTCATTGGAGAAGTCAAGAGTTGTTTGAAGTGGAGCAAATACAATTTGGGTTCACTCTCCTTATTGTGTCCATTTAATTCATTTGATCCCTGGTTGCAAAAAATAAGCACCAGTAATATATATATATATAAAATACATGATGCCAACTTATATGCTGATGTGTTAAAAGTTATATAAATCAGGTAGCCAAATGGATTCCAGCTTGAACAATTGAAAAGGGGAAATCTATAGACTTAAACTCAGTCACACAGCTACACCCAGGATCCACAGTTTTAACAGTAAATATGCTCACCTTCCAGCTTCAACCAAAGGTGTAATAGCTCTGATAATCCATATACTATTCAGATTCAGGGCAGACCAAGGCCTTTGCAAAATCAAAGTTTAGTTGAGTTCAATGGAAATCCAATAACATCCAAAAATCCCAGATTGAAAGTGGTGATATTTCTCTTGAAGAAACTACTCAATCAAACTTAAATGAGACCCTTTGACCTTTTTAGGAGATATACACCAGCAGGTAGTTTCCAAACAAGCCAAAATCAAAGTTCTTTTTCTTGAGAGAACCACTTATTCAATCTTAAATGAGACACTTTGAACTTTTTTAGGATTTATACTCCAAAAGATGGATTCAGGGCAGGCCAAGTCATTTGCAGGCCAAAGTCAAAGTTCTATGGCAATCCAATGACATCCAAATAAAAGTATAACATGAAGAGATCGCAGATTAAAAATGGTGATGTTTTTCTTGAGGGAACCACTCATTCAGACTGAAATGAGACACTTTGACCTTTTTTTTAGGATTTATACTCCAAAAGATGGATTCAGGGCAGGCCAAGCCCTTTGCAGGCCAAAGTCAAAGTTCTATAGCAAATCCAATGACATCCAAAAAAAACATAGTATTCAAAGATCCCAGATTAAAAGTGGTGATGTTTTCCTTGAGGGAACCACTTATTCAGACTGAAATGAGACACTTTGTCCTTTTTTTAGGATTTATACTCCAAAAGATGGATTCAGGGCAGGCCAAGCCCTTTGCAGGCCAAAGTCAAAGTTCTATGGCAATCCAATGACATCCAATAAAAGTATGACATACAGAGATCCCAGATTAAAAGTTGTGATGTTTTCCTGAGGGAACACACTTATTCAGACTGAAATGAGACACTTTGTCCTTTTTTTAGGATTTATACTCCAAAAGATGGATTCAGGGCAGGCCAAGCCCTTTGCAGGCCAGAGTCAAAGTTCTATAGCAAATCCAATGACATCCAAAAAAAACATAATATTCAAAGATCCCAGATTAAAAGTGGTGATGTTTTCCTTGAGGGAACCACTCATTCAGACTGAAATGAGACACTTTGTCCTTTTGTAGATTTGTCCAAAAGATGGATTCAGGGCATAATGTATATTGTGAAAGTCAAAGTTCTATGGCAATCCAATGACATCCAATAAAAGTATGACATACAGAGATCCCAGATTAAAAGTTGTGATGTTTTTCTTGAGAGAACCACTCATTCAGACTTAAATGAGACAAAAAAATCTTATAAAAAAACATAAAACTCAGACCTCATGCACTAACATTTTATAAAACACACATACATACCAGTCAGAAGTCTAAAGTTAGGCAGGACTCAAACCAGTTTAAAACTGTAGTTAATAGTGGAAGCAAGGAAGATCTTGTAATATTTTTCGTCTTCTGTGTTCCCAACCTCATGGCTCTTTCAAGGATAGTATTCATTTATGTATATTCCTTTAAAGTGTTATCCATAATGTGTTTGTTTTCATTAAAGATGTCACTATTTGCAAACGCTGACTAAAAAAAATTGTCACCAAAAAAATTATGAATATAATTTGCTAAAAAATGGGGTCTACCCTAAGAGGGAGTCCGTGGCGATGCCATAAAATGTAACCGAGTCAGTTGTCCAAAATATAAAAATGAAAATACTGTTTTAATACCATCAGTAAATTTTTGTTACTACCTGATTGATCTTATTAATTCGCGAGAACCGATTTTGGACAGGCATCGCTATGGACTCCTTCGTTGGGGTCCTACAGGGGGGAACAAATTTCTCAAGCAAATTTCCCACGATCTTTGTACAGCTTTGTCACTTGTACACACGTATTATGCATTGTATGAACTAGACGTGTGTGTTTGGCTTGGAATATATGTATTAAAAGGGCATTTATCAGGTAAATCAGCTTAATTAATTGATCACCCCTCTTTTTTTCTACCGCAAGGGTGACCATCGCACCCGTTAGTGTGCGCAACGCAGCCGAAAGCACATCGTGTCTTCTTCCAAACACAGCTAAAAATCACCCAAATATATTTACACATTTACTTATGTCCATACTATCAGTCTTTAATTCATTACAAGGGTCTCGGGAGCGTTCGGCGGACGGGCATCGCGACGGACTCCTTTGTTGGGGTCCTACGGAGGGGATCAAATTTGTACAAGCTAAACTAGCTAGCCAGGTAGCCGTATGCTAAGCTAGTACCCATCAAAGCTAACTAAAAACGGTACGAACGAGATTTGTTTGATTTCACAACCCATAACATTAGTTGAGTAATTTTAGCACAGTTCAATCATAACGTGATTTTTAAGGAACTGTATTCAGGCACTTAAGAGTACCCGTTAGAGGAATCACGCGGGGTCCTAGGGGGAACAAATTCCAATGACAGCGATCACGTGCGTTTCATGTTTATTCCAACCCCTTCTGTTCCATTAATATGCATTAATTCTTATTTATATAATACCATATAATTGTAATGTTACATTGTGTCACTTAATAAAAAATGAAAAGAAGCCAAAGACGAATCTCTACTGGCATTATAATGAGATAAGTTTATGATTCCCGTTATTTTTAGGGCCAGACCACGATGACGCGTGTTTCATGTTTAGTCTAGAGCCTTTTGTTGAAATAGTGACACATTACTGTCAACAGTACAATTAAGTTTACATGTCATTTTCATCTTATTACATGTCCCTACATGTCCCTACACTACATGTCCCATCATTCATTGCACCACACCCACCATCAGTATGTGATTGTATGCACCTGTGTTTGTTAATTTGTTTGGTTATTTAAACTCTGGGATTAATGTTGTGTATACGTTGTACATGAGTGTTTACCCCTGTATTCTCTGCTTTGGAAAGTTTACCTGTCGGAATTTCTCAGATGTTATTTTCCTGTACCTGGAAAGTTTTACCTGTTGGATTATCTCTGTTTGTCTTCGCTCTGTGAGTCACCTGTCAGGATTTATTACCGGCATCACTGACGGTCAGCTGCTGGAACCCGTTTTGGAGTTTGTATTTCTTTTACCTGAGTTTACTTATTGGATGTTCTAAAAGCTGCAGGAAATTTCATGTCCCAGCAATTGCTCAAGCAACTGCATCTGTCATGTCATTGGATAAAAGATCCCCTCACCATCCACAACATCCTGGGAAAGCCGTTAGGTCGGGGATACGTGTCCGCCTTCTCTCCTCTGATCACGTTGCACTGGGGCAAGGACCGGAAGGAGGAATTATCGTTCTGGGTGCTGGAGGGTATCATCGTCGATCTCGTCCTGGGACGCCCCTGGCTCAAATTACACCGGCCTGAAGTCTGCTGGGAATCTGGACAGATCCTCTGCTGGAGAGATGTTCCGCAGAGCCCGCAGAGTCGTAAAATGAAGAAGCCGGTCAATTCTTACATCCAGTCTGCAGAACTCTCTCGTCCAGTTGTTTCGGTGCCCGGTCCAGGAGGACCGTTGAAGCACCAGATCCCGCCAGAATATCGGGCGTTCCGGGACGTCTTCAGTCAGCAACTTGCCTCACAACTTCCCCCGCATCGGCCATTGGACTGCGCAATAGAGCTGCTGCCTGGGTCTTCTTTACCCAAGGGACATATTTATTCACTCTCGATCCCGGAGCAACAGGCCATGGGTGAGTACATCGAGGGAGCCCTCAAGCAAGGTTTCATTCGACCCTCAACTTCCCCTGCTGCCTCTAGTTTTTTCTTTGTTGGTAAGAAGGACGGTGGGCTGTGTCATTGTATTGATTATCGTGCTCTAAACCAAGTAACTGTTACATTTAAATATCCCTTGCCATTTATTCCCGCAGCCATCTTGCAACTCCGAGGAGCAACCCTCTTCACGAAGCTGGACCTCCAGAGTGCCTATAATCTCGTCCGCATCAGAGAGGGGGATGAGTGGAAAACGGCGTTCATTACTCTGGTGGGGCACTACGAATACCGGGTTATGCCCTTCGGGCTGGTCAATGCCCCAGCTGTCTTCCAGAACCTGATGAATGAAATATTCAGAGACATGTTAGATTGGTTTGTTATAATCTATATTGATGACATCTTAATCTATTCCAAGAGCCCCGCCGAGCACCAGCATCACGTCCAGCTTGTCCTCCAACGCCTGCGTGAACATCAACTGTATCTCAAGTTAGAGAAGTGTGAGTTCCATCTATCCAAGGTCCAGTTTCTGGGGTACATCCTCAACTCCTTAGGGGTGAGGATGGAGAATGACAAGGTGGAGGCCGTCAGGTCATGGCCGCAGCCCACCACCATCAAAGGTCTGCAGAGGTTTCTAGGATTTGCGAATTTCTATCGCCGCTTCATCAGTCAGTACAGTTCAATATGAGCACCCCTCACTACTCTTCTCCGGAATCATCCCACCTGTCTCAAGTGGACTCCCGAAGCCGCTGCAGCCTTTGATCACCTCAAGAATGCTTTCAGTACGGCGTCTGTCCTCCGACACACTTCCGGGGTCGGTGCTGTGCTGTCACAGCAGCAGGGGAATCCACCTCGTCTCCACCCATGTGCCTACTTCTCGAAGAAGCTGTCCCCGGCGGAGCAGAATTATGACATCGGCAACCGGGAGCTACTAGCCATCAAGCTTGCTCTCGAGGAATGGAGGCACTGGCTGGAGGGAGCCAAACACCTGTTTGTTGTACATACAGATCATAAGAATCTCCTCTACTTAAAGGAAGCTAAGAGACTGAATCCTCGCCAAGCCCGTTGGGCTCAGTTTTTTACCCGAAAGATTCAGGAAATCGGGAGATACCTGCGATCTTACTGCAGTCACCATCAGAACAGTTGGCACCGATTCCTTCCATGGGCAGAATACGCCCCAAACTCCCTCTGTCAAGATTCCACAAAACTCACTCCATTCCAGTGCATCTTAGGGTACCAGCTGCCATTGTTCCCATGGAATGGAGAACCATCCTCGGTGCCAGCTGTTGGCCACTGGTTCCGGACCAGCGAGAGGGTCTGGAACACCGCCCATGTTCATCTCCAGGCGGCAGTGCGCAGACAGAAATCACAAGCCGATCAGTGCAGAGCCCCAACTCCCACATTCCAACCTGGGCAGCTGGTGTGGCTATCCACCAGGGATATTCGTCTGCACCTGCCGTCAAAGAAGCTCAGTCCCAAATTCATCGGTCCCTTTCCCATTCAAAAACAAATCAATGCAGTGACTTACCGGCTGCAACTTCCTTCATCATACCGCCTGGCACCTTCCTTTCATGTCTCTCTATTAAAACCCTTTGTTAACCCTGTCTTGTCTTCCCCCACAGAATCCGATGCTAAGGGCTCACCACCATCCACCCCTCCGCCTCCTCCTCCACCGCCTGTGGATGCTGATGGCGATATCTACCGGGTCCGTAAGATTATGCAGTCTCGTCGGCTGGCCGGGCGTCTCCAGTACCTTGTGGACTGGCAGGGATACGGTCTGAGGAGAGATGCTGGACTCCTCGGTCGGATATCCTTGAGCCATCTCTCCTGGAGGAATTTCACCGTCTCCATCCCGATCAGCCTGCACCCAGGCCACGAGGACGCCCGTGTCGTCGCCCGGTTCGGTCCGCAGGAGCGGACCGTGGGGGGGTACTGTCACGGATATCAGTACTTTCTCCTCAGCATTGGGTTCTTCTGTTCCTGTCACTCGTTCTTTGTCACCGGACTTCCAAATCTACATGTCCCATCATTCATTGCACCGCACCCACCATCAGTATGTGATTGTATGCACCTGTGTTTGTTAATTTGTTTGGTTATTTAAACTCTGTCTTTTCGTTCAGTTTTTGTCTGGGATTAATGTTGTGTATACGTTGTACGTGAGTGTTTACCCCTGTATTCTCTGCTTTGGAAAGTTTACCTGTCGGAATTTCTCAGATGTTATTTTCCTGTACCTGGAAAGTTTTACCTGTTGGATTATCTCAGATGTTATCTGCCTGAATCTGGAAAGTTTTACCTGTTGGATTATCTCAGATGTTATCTGCCTGAATCTGGAAAGTTTTACCTGTTGGATTATCTCAGATGTTATCTGCCTGAATCTGGAAAGTTTTACCTGTTGGATTATCTCTGTTTGTCTTCGCTCTGTGAGATGGTACATTGCAAACTTGAATTGCATTGAATGGCTAATTGCATTGATTGGGAACTATCAGTAATAATAAATAGAACAGGTGTTGGCTGTGGCCACATGGTTCAGTTTATGTAAATGGCAGCAAAGAAAATATTGTTGCATTAACAGTATCCAAGGAAATTGCTGAAAGGATGAAAAATGGTGAGTAAATGGCAAAACTGTGCCCATAATTGTAAGTCACCAATTAATGTCTTGTAATAATTCTTTACTTCGCCAGATCAAAAGTTCCTTTCCTCTATTATGGAGAAAGTCAAAGCCACAGAAACAAAACAAGGTACACTTTTACTTTAACTATCTTTATTATTTTTTTCAAAAATATTTTTAGGTGACAATACAACATTTACAGCCTTATCTCTCCATACAGCACTCAGCAGTGGGCCAACTTCTGCTGCAAAGGTCCCTCAACTCCCCACTCCATGTACCATTACCTCCACCTAGCCCCTGAACCCCTAAAACTCTGTGTTGTGAAGCCGCCGCCACCACCTCCAGCAACCAGCCAGTGCAATATAATTACCAGCAGGCCCCCTGTTCCACCCACCCTTAGTGTCAATGCCACGGTGTCTGCAACTCAACAAGCAAGTGGAAAACCATTAAAACATCATCTACCTCACAACAAGGTACTGCATCTAAGATTGTAAGTGTAACCGTATGAATGAGGTAAGGGTGGTGATTGACGCTCGTGTTGGCCAATCGGCAGCGAGTGTGCACTATTTCAGGGCTGGTTAGTTTCAGCCTGGGATGCGTCACGTCCGGACCCTCCCCCTTCTTTGTCGTCGTTACGGTGTTTTCAGGTATGTGCTGTTAGCACGTAGCATTTTTCTAATCTCGTTCTATTGCTGCTCGTCGCACTAATTGATTGTTTGTTGGACCTCAGCCTGTCTTTTTATCAGTGTGTGCATGTGTCTCTATCGGATGCCATAGTGGATCTGATCACTGCCCTCCTTTCAGGTACGGGAAAGTTTTCTTACTGTAAACTTTGTCTAGCTTACTGAGGGATGGGTGGTTTGAGTAATGTGCAGTCCCTGTACTTCAGTTTAACAGTGAGTTACTTGAAAACTGCGTATCTTGAGCGGCGAACTGAGCGTAAACCTCTTCTACCCACATTTGGTAAGTCCTTGTTTGGGTTTGCTGGGGGGGTTTAGCATGTGCTGTGCAATTAGTAGTAACTCTATCTGTGCGTTTGTATTTTTAGGATTCTCCCTTTCGTCCTGGGCGCTTATTATTGCAGCTCGGTCGTTTGGCTGCTGTGCTCTGCACAAATAATACCGTAATACAACTACTAAAGGGGACAATTGCTGCTGCCATTTCTGTGAAGTTTCTGTGATCATTTTAATCCATTTACATTGGGGTTGGAGAAGCGTGTAATTACTGGAGCGGGCCTACGGACGACACGGCCACTCTTTAGGAGTTTGTGTTCTCTTCTGGGTTTTCTCTTTGTTTATATTGTTTTTGTTTGGATTGTGTTGTGTAGTTGGTTGTTCATTTTATGTTGAAATTTTGATGTACTTTGATTTATTTATTCTTTTCTCTTTGTTATGAGATTTATTTATTTTGTTTTGATTTCTTTCAGGAGCTGGGGTCCCACGGGTGAAAGAACATTTTGGTAGTGGTGCTGCATTAATGGTTGCCGTGGTACACTTTTTGAAGTGTGGTGTGTGTGTGGAAGTGTGCTTTGGATAACTAATGCCGATGATCACTCCGGTGGGTAACCTCCGCCCTGAAATTACAATATAATATTTTGGTTTGTTTGTTTATTTGGAGGTTGTGTAAATTGGTTTTGTTTAATGTTTTTCTTTTCTTTGGTTTGTTTTCTTGTTATGTGTATAATTATTTGTTATGTTTTGTTGTTCTTGAGTTTTCCCCTTTGAAGAGTCATCTGCCATGAATGGCACCCAATCCTAGAGGCTATTTTAACTAATCTTGCTATTTTTTGCACTCATTCTTGCTAAATAAATCTTTGTACTGTTTTTATATGCTACCCACGTTTCCTGCTTACCTTTATTTTTAAGAGAATCGAACCTGTGTGACCTTATAATAACTAAACTGTGGGGCTTATTTCTATTTCCTGGGTGAAACCCCTCCCAGATGGCGTAGTCGACGTGTCCACGAGTAGACCAATTTGGGCTCGTGTGTGTTTATCTGTGCTGCTAACGGCGCTCGGTCACATAAGGAAGAAAAAGGTCAATGTTGTGTTTAAATAACATTCAGCTTGTTTGTTGTGGCATTTATATTTCTATTCCCTCTCTTTCCACAGAAATAACACACAAAATGACATTATTACTACTGGACCTTACAAGAACACATCAGCAACTGTACTTTAGAAACAAACCGGCTTTATATAAAAAACTACGAACCACATTTTCACAGAAGGGGTACAACCTGTCAACCGAAATAATTCAAACATAACAACAACACAGAAGAGTGAAAGACAGACGACGTGCAACTGGGGAGGGGAGGAATGCCTGAGAGAACTATTTATTAAGTGTAAGATCGTATCGTAGTTAGTAAGTGACTAAAATGGCATGGGACAATTTCATTGTACACTTACATGCCTTTTTCCCTATGGCTAATGAATGAGTTATTTGGGTCAGCAGGGATAGGAACGGCACCACCCGACACAATTTACTCCAGAGGCTGGAACCTCTGCAATGCTTAACACAACTAGTCACAACTTAATGTAAGTTTTGGAGGCCTATGAGGCACATGCTGAAAGAAGGACTGCTGTGCTCGAGTCCCTGGTGAGGCCTGATTTTGAGAGATGGTGGCGACTAAAGGAGAGGTGTAGGTGATCCTTTGAAAAAAAAGGTTGACCAGCATGGAAACAATTGTGAAAGAGCTAAAAAGATAAGTAAATAACAAAGAGCAAATTATACAGTTGTTACAAGACCAACCCTAACCCTAACAGAGGAAGTAAAGTCTTACATGTTATATTTTGTTTTCCAAATTGCCTGAATCTAAATGAGCTTCTTAGCACGCTGGTAGGTTAATGTTTCTGAAGTTGCCATTGTCTCTGCCCGTTTACATTGCTGCGAATTTGTCATGCTCCATAATCCACAAGTCTGAGTTTAAAAAGTTTGTAATGGCATAATGAGACCAGCTTTTGTCATTTTTAATCACACGTGCTCCCCTCTGTGTGATTCATAAACACACGCTTATTATGCACAGTACAATTATAAAGATCGCTTCTTCTATAATCTTTCCTGTTTTGTTTTTGCAGGCAAAAATTAAAGAGCCCAAAATGACAGGGAAATAGAACGTTTCATTGCATATATGTAATTGGTTGCTGTTGTCCAGTTAACCCTCTGGGGTCTGAAAATGTTTTGGCACCTTGGAGAAGTTTTGACATGCCCTGACATTTGTGCTTTTTTCAGTATCTTTGGGACTCCAGCGAACCACAGTGAGAGCTATTATCCACAAATGGCGAAAACATGGAACAGTGGAGAACCTTCCCAGGAGTGGCCGGCCCACCAAAATTACCCCAAGAGTGCAGCGACGACTCATCCAAGAGGTCACAAAAGACCCCACAACAACATCCAAATAACTGCAGGCATCACTTGCCTTCAGTGGTCAGTGGTTAGAGAGTTGGACTAGCAACCAGAGTGTGCCACTGGTAACTTGTAAGTTGCTTTGGATAAAAGCGTCTGCTAAATGGATAAATGCAAATGTAAATTATGTCTGGCATAAAAGTAACACCGCATTTTAGAAAAGAACATCATACCAACTGTAAAATGTGGTGGATATATGTAAAATATGTACATATTTATATAAAACAACATGTCAACTAAAATGAATCATGGTTTAACTAAAATAAACATATTTTTGTTGTGTTTATGCAAATGCTATTCAGTCCTGCAAAATCTATGGTTACATCTATATGGTAAAGTTTGATAAAAATAAAGAAAGAATACTTACTGATCAGGTATAATAAGCTTTACTGGATGCAGTTACTCTCACAATAAAGCAGTTTATCTCCAGAGTTGCGATCTTTTTTTAATGTAATAGTGGACTTTAACTTCACTCTACAAACAAATGTGAAGCACATCCTCGCGTGTGCAGCGCATTATCACCAAAACACACTGTAAAATTAATCAATCTGACTATGAATCTAGATGGGATGTGGATGGGATCACATTACAGATAATGAGCTAACTGTACCTGTAAACTGTATCTCTCTTTACTTTCATGCATATTACACAATCAGAGAACATTTGTTTTCGGCTTGATTATTTTACACTAGACATTTTAAGTTTCATTTAGACACGTTTCACGTTTCTATGATAAGATTTCGCAAAGTTTCAGGTTGTTTTTTATGACGCGTTTTAGGAAGATTGCGGAGAAGGCAAAGACAGCTGAAAACACACACTGTTTACTTTCTTAATTTTACGAAAGCACAACATTTTGTTGTTATTGTGAGTATACACAAATAAAAATAGACCCTTTTTATAGATTTAAATGACGTATTACATTTATGTGTACAATCCGCTATCTTCTAACCAAGGAGCCTTCAGAGCCTCATTTGCATTTTATGAGGCACACACACAGAAACTCGTAGCGTTTCCTCTCATGCACTAAAAGTGGCAACTTTAACATTTGGGGGATTTGAAGGTAAAACTCAACATACACACTGTGGGGACATCAGAGAATTATTTTACATCTTGTAAAAAGGGGCATAATAGGTCACCTTTCAAAGGCACCACGATAAAATAAAATGCTTGTACCACATATTAATGATTGAGAGTAAAAAAGTGTTTTGGTCAGAGAGTTTATTTCCAGGGTTTTTCAGGTGACTGACATTTAGTAGCGCATGATCTTGATTGCATTATATTTCCAGAGTGCACTGGTAATCAGGCAGGCGGTGAGCGTCTAATGAGAGAAACACTTCAAACGCTGTTGTCGCACCTGCAGCTCACTGCTGTCCTGCAGCTCCACCCATCGCCTCCAGGGGTCACTGGTGCACTCATCCAACCCGAGCCTGAATGATTGTCAGTCGAACGGGAGCGGCACAGTTGAATGGCTCATTTCATTCCAATCCTTCCTGGGCTCATCATCTTATCTCCAACTGGGTAAAAGTTTACTTTTTGACGGTCTCTGGACATCCTGAACAAAGAGAATGTGGCATCTTCAGCTATTTCATTTCAATTTCAAAATGCTAAAAAAGTCAAAACGACCTCTAGATTGGAAAGATATCTGCTCTCTTCCAGAAAGTAAAAAAGTGTATGATTTTAACTGAAACCTCTTCCGGCAGTAGAGCGTTCATATCTTATGTTTTGAGACACATTATCCATATACGTGTTGTCACCATCATCATCTTAAATGTCATGATTGCACTTCAGTCACCTAAAAATGTCATGCTGGAGAGCTGCAGGAAAGAAAATCCTCATTTGAAGGTCATGATTTTTCTTATGGAAGCTGTATGGAAGCTTTTATATGTTTTTGTTATGAGAAAAATGAATGAATAAATCAATCTGTCAGTTCCTACAACTTTCATCCCTCTCACATTTGGCTTGAAAACCTTTCAAGTTAAGGTGATAAAACGTATTCATGTATTTAACATAACACACATATGTAAAAGAATAAAAATACAGAAAGTATAGAACTTTCAGCTTTATGACACAGTTTAGGGTTTTGTCTGAGTTTCTGCTATTTTTATTTAAATCATGTTTATTAAAATGACACCCGCTGGTTTGGCAAGGTGATTTGAAACGGTAAAGTTGAGTTAATCCTTATTCTAATCTCTGTGCTGTTTGCTTCTCAGAGCTGATAAGGAACCTCTTACATGAAACACACTCCTCTTTCACTTTCCTCCAGAACATTTGTAAGACGGTAAATCTGACATCTTTTGTTCATCTGTATTTATTTAGTAAAGAAAATAGTAAAGACACTTCAACCAAAAAGTTACATTTATTTATTTAATATTGATTAATTGACTACACATCCATTAAATAAAATGGATGGAAACTCAGTGGGGTTGGGAAGAATTAAGGTTAGATTAAAAGAAGCACACTCTCTTGAGTTTTCACATGACTGTGAGTTACAGTTTTTAGTGTAGTATTCATGGGAAATGTAGCTGTCAATCAATAAAAGCAATCAAAATAGAATAAATACTTGTGTTAAAATATCAGTTTCTGTGTAATATTAATAACTTTATTTCTTGTATATCATGAAAAATAACATGGAAAAAGCATCTCTGTTAAAATAAACTTTTCCTCCACTAATGCCGTTTAAACTCCAGTATTAGATTTGGCATTAGCATGAGACGTGTATCTGGATTGTCCACATACACATTTAAAAGAGAAAAGACAAGTGTAAACCCGTTTGTGATGGGAATGTTATCTGATCTGTGTGTCTTGGTACAGAGGTAGTCGAGAACATTGTGATCGGATCTTAATGTAAACTACATCATATCTACATTCATTCTAAAACCTGTCAAAAAATCAACTGCAGAGTTGTTCACAAATATAGCTGAAAGTTTATCGTTGCTCCTTAACATGGCACAGTCGTTCATTTTCTGTAAAAAATTTGCTATGTTTCCACCAAATATGGCAACGATTTCTGACCCACTTGTTTTACCGATCATGAATACTATCCAATGTATCATTATTTGGAACCTAAATATCCTCCTTTGTGAAAGTCGACTCTGCACCAGGGCTACTTTTCAACTGCAAACTTTTAAGATCGCTTGATCAGTTCATGGTGATTGTATGCCAAATGTAAATGCAGTCTACGTGAAGACAAAATTTGATTTTAATTCTATAAAGATGTTGCTATTGGTAAAATTGGCATTGACAACGTTTGCTACTGAAGAATCTTCATGCTTTGTAGAGAAATAGTATCTATTTTTCACAACAAAAATCATGTTTCTCTGTGATGTTTTCACAAAAGTTCATGTCTATCAGAATGGTCAATACATCAATGTACTGTATGAGCTCAGCACATTCATATGTGAACAAACTAACAGCACAAAGAGTAAGTGTCAGCTGCAGTCAATGCCTCATCCATCCCTTCAGGCTCTCGAATTGTCGCGTTGCTTCTGCTTTCTGTCAGTATAGAGTATGGGGTGTGGCAATGCTTGGCTCTAAGCGCCCATGATGGCTGATGGGAAAAAATCAGCCATATTGTGAGGCCACTTGTTCTGACGCCATGCTTGAGAGTTTAGTCATGGGAAGAACCTGCTGTGTTGTTGGATGTAATGTCCGTTCACACGATCGACGTGGGAGAAAAATAGACAACGGTCTTTCTTTTTATTGTTTTCCGGCCTGGAAACAAAACGAAGGGAGTCATGTGTCTGATGTTACAAAGCAGAGAGCGGATGGCCTGGATATCCGCCATAAGGCGCTCGGACATATGTTGCGCATAGATATCCCAAGATCACTTAAAAAAGTGTGTTCCAGGCATTTTCATTCAAGATGATTCTCAACAATGTTATGAACAATATTTAAATTAAAAAACTTTCTTAATGCAAAATGTGTGTAAAATGGCCATAAACAAGTTTTTCCATTATATACAATGTATTTATGAGCTGTATCTAATTTGCTTATTAATGTGTTTTTGGACAGCGATAGAATGAACAAATAAGTGCAATAATGAGAGTAATAATTAGATTTTCATAATAATAAGAATTTTGATATATAATGTTTTCTCTATTCATTTGTTGTGTCTCCCCAAAATGTGTAATGAACAAGAGGTTCATATTTTGATTTGAAACCCCACAACATTTTTCGAGATGCTGATTTAAGTACAAAATATTATCATGTTTTCATAAAGGGTGTTACACTTGATCACTAAATGAATGTCATCTGTTTTTAAAGACCAAGGAGTGGTCATGGTGAAACATCCAATCATTTGTCATTTCTGAAAAGCCCTGAACATGCTCTGTACAGATGTCATGTCTCAGAGAAATCGCTAAAACATAATGTCCATAAAATACGATAGCTGTAGTCAGGAGGATATTATATAAATCTGATTAAATATTGTGTAAAGATGCGTATTTCACAGGTAGGTAAAGTAACCTTTGTATATTGAACGACGGTGTTTTCACAACTCCGTGGTTTGTAGGCTTCCAAGTCATGGACCCAGCCATTTGTAAATTGAGCATTGGGCTTCCATAGATTTAAAATTACGAAATTGAGCCTCGGTATAAGCACTCACACCACAGACTAAATGTACAAAAATATCTGGAAATGTCAGAGGAGGTAAATCGCCGGGTCTCGACTCACATTCTCTTGCAGGCACCTCATCACGGATCCAGATTTCGATCAATGCCATCTTTTCCAGGTACCGTTTTCTTTGCGTCCGGAAGAAGTTTGTCTCTGTATAGTACATTTCAAGTCTCGTCCGATGTGGCCTCACAATATGGCGGCGCCCTATTGTTTACGTCCCAGAATGCACTGCGCAGTGACGTCGGTTGCCAAGCCCTATTGGAAGCATTAGGCATAGACAGTGCTGGTGTCATGGTCTTGGGGCGGACATTGCTGTGGTTACAGTCAGCAAGGTCACCTTTGTATTGACTAAAACCACAATGAAAATTTTGTGTTTGTGTAATTTTGTCAGAAATTGTTTTATTTTAGTTACTTAATATTTTGACATTTTTTGTTTGGCCCAGATGCTGTTTAATAATTTATCTAAAGTAATCAATCACCTGTTAGATCCTGGTATAAAGAATTTGTGGAAAATACAATTTTACTAATTATTAAAGATTAATGGGTCATACAGCTCTGGGAATTCAACATTTAACATCTCTCTCCATTATAACAATGCTGCTAGCTCAGTATAAGTGAAGTGATGTGAAAGTGACTTATTTGGCAATGTATGGTGACCGTATATCGTAATGTGACGTCTACATTTAACCATCCAGTGAGTAGCGAACACAAACACAGAGGAACTGGGGTTTAGATGCTCAAGTGCACCTCAGTCGTTTCCTGCTGGCAGTGGGAATGAAACGAGTCAAAAGTCTCCACAACTGCTCAACATGTCCTATGATTTCAATAATAACCTTTTCAACGATTGGTTAAAACTGATGCAGCTGCCATGGCTGCTCACAGAAAGATAAAATATTTTTTACCTTACCACCAATGAGATCGTCTGCGTTTTGCAGATTACCACATATATCCCATTGAAAATAAACTAGACACTTACGACTGCCGCGTCCTGTATGAATTCCCCAGTACTGTGAGTTCAGCAAGTTTTCTTTGCATTGCATGTGTCTGTTTCGCAACATTCATTTCTCTAAACCCTTACATGATGCCATTAAATCCTGCTTTGCAATTAACAAACTCAATCTGTTATTCATCAGGACTGCTGATGTGATTGGTAGTATTAATGTCACATTCTTTTATGAGGTTTATGTTTTTATTCAGTAAGAGCTGACCGATTTTCGACCTAATAAATTCTAATATAGAAGTAAAGTGTCAAAAAAAATGATGCAAACACAGAAATGATTCTTGATTACTTGTAATGAAAAGCTCAGGCAACCTCACATTCTGGCATGTGGTTTCTAAAGAAGTGCAGTTCTCTGTGTAGTCTGCTTACAAGACAAGTACAAGGATCACTAGATTACCAAAGTCTTTTAGCGTTTTGTTTTCTTATATGTCTGTAAAATCATTTGTACTTGACACGCAGATTGATTGGGTGTTTTCTGTCACTGTTATTTCGTACAACTTGACCATCTGAGAGAGGCATGTAAAACAAATGGATCCCAGTTGATCAGAAAGACTGTTAATGGTGAGAAATTGATTACAGTGTCATATATTCCTGGAATCGTGTGATCAAAGATGTTCAAGACAACTGTGAAAACATTCCTCACACTCGCAAGTTATGTTTCATTTGTCTCAGCAAGCGCAGCACTATGAATCTTTTCAAAAGCACCTTTTACGAAGCTGTTAGTAGTGAAGCATGATGCAGCTTTCAGATGAGCCTGTGTTCTTCTCCCCTGGCCTGTCAATAACAATCACTCTCTGTTTGTCAGACCTCATTAGTCTACAGGTGCAAATCTTCACTTGACTGAACTTCACTTGAGAGATCCAGTGTCACACAGCTCTGAATGTTGTGAGCTTAAGCCTGTGAGATGAGCCGCTGGTTCCAGTCCTGCCCCATGTTTTATTGATCCCCCACAGGTTTAATCAGGAGCCTTGTCACATCGCTACTAAGAAACTCTGCAAAGAGATGAAAGTAATTTACTTTGACACAAGCAAAATTGCAGCCTAATGCTAAATTTACTCTTGCTTCTGTTTGTAATGGTTCAGCCAGTTTTAAGAAGGAGGAAATTGAAACAATCCCAAGACAAAACGAAATAAAAGCTTAACATTTAGACATTATATATATATATATATATATATATATATATATATATGCTGTATATAACTTTTGTCATTTAATCTCTTAAAAAGATATTTCAGAAGAAACGCTGAACTTAACATACACAGAGCTGCAGTGGCAGTAAATCAGATACTTTTCTGTATGTGTTTGTTAAAGTTCAAATGTAAATCAAATAATATCATTACATAACAAAGTCAAAAGTCTTATTGTCAATTTTGCTAAATGTACAGGACATGCCGAGGATTGAAATCACATTTCCCTCTGACTCATGATGTGAGACATACAACACGTATTATAAATATAAAATAATAAGGTAGAACAGAATAAAATAAAATAAATGATCTGAAATGAAATACAGTATGTACAGTAATGTAGTTTGTACATTGTAGTTGTAGTGGTTGTAGGTATTTACACTGTAGTGAAAACAAGAGAGAGCAGCACACTGTAAAAAATGATTTGTTGACACAACTTGACTTAGTCAAGTCATCTTGTTGCATTGACTCAATTAAGTTTAGCAAACACTAGGTGTTAAGTTCACTCAACTTATATGTCAGTCCCTCCAGAAAAACGCGATTATGCGATCGCCTGATTTTACGCATAATCAGCCACGTAATCATTACGCATTTTTTCAAATACGCCACACTTTCGCCGCATAAATTGCCGATTTTAGCAAGCAAAATGCGGGGCTAGCATGATTTCATAATCCCTGTATTTTCGTTGCAAAAAAGTCACATATATCTTAGCAGAAAGTTGAAAAATGTTGCGTTTACTTCACACAAGTAAAGTGCCATTATTTTCCATGGGAAAATTTTCCATATATTGCCATGGGAACCTTATAATGTGACGTAATTACACGACGTGAACGTCATCTGCAAGCCCTGCGGTGAAACCATGATGAAACACGCAAATCATTCTCATTTGCCAACAAAAATAAGCGCAAAAGACCGCGCGAAGCAGTTTCCCGGTGTGTTACATGACAGTGGGGGCAAATTATTTATATTAATTACATAAATTATACAAATTATATTAAAACAGAATGAGAACTTAAATATTCTGTGATTTAGTATGCTTGCTTATCATGGGAAGTAATAAGAAATGACTCTTTACATTAAGGTAGTAGCGTAGTGAGAATAGGGTGTTGGGGGAATCACCTTTTTTTCCTCTCATCAAACCGCAGTTTTACACCCAGAGTTCCTGCAATTTAATTAGCATAAAAATTGCAAAATATCCATATATTCCATCGCATTTTTAAAATGTGCCGCATAATCAAGGATTTTGCCTGCAACAATCACAAAAAAATCTGTGTTTTTCTGGAGGGACTGATATGTAGTTGTTGAAATAACTTCTGCAGTAAATTGAGCCAACGATACTGTATCAATAAATGAGCATTTAAATGTTTTAGTTAAGTCAACTGAAAAACATATTGGTTGAACTAATTTTTCATGTTTTCAAAAATAAAGAACGAAAGTCTAATTGACATAAATAGTAATTTTTCCTCAACATCATGACTTAACTATTTGAGTTTACTGGACTTCACTGCTTTGACAAGAAGTTTTGATATCTATCTGGAACCAGATTTTTTTACCGAAATCAACACAACTGCAAATTTTAAACTCTCAGCATTTATTTTTTAAACAGATACATTGCATCCAAAACACAGTAGACACAGGAATTCGGTTCCAAAGTCAAAGCTGTCCATCAGAGAAGCATAAAACTGGAGATTGAGATTAAAACACGGGCAAGTATCCAAAAACGCATGTAGTATCCAAAACCGGGCGAAAGTATCCAAAAACGGCGGAAAGTATCCAAAAACTTGGTGAGTATCCAAAACGGGCGAGTATCCAAAACGGCGAGTATCCAAAAACCAGCGCAGTATCCAAAACGGGCGAAAGTATCAAAAACGGGCGAGTATCCAAAACAACGGGCGTAAAGTATCAAAAACGGGAAGCGAAGCATCCAAAAAACGGGCGAATATTCAAAAACGGCTGCAGTATCCAAAACGGTGAGTATCCAAAAGCACATGAGTATCCAAAACGGGCACCACAGATTCTGACAAGGACCATCAAATGCGAGTAACAAACAGGCAAGAACAACAATACCGACAGAGAACAGAACAAAACACAGGGTTTTAAAGTGACCATAATGATGGGTGGCAGGTGCAGGTGATTACAAATGGCTACCGAGGTGAAGCGCAATACATATGTGGGTAATGGAGTTCTTAACAGTCCTGGAGATGCAGAACGGGAGCAGTCTTGGGCGGATCCCGATCCATGCTGAAGAAGTACGCTGGGTCATTCTTCAATTTGGTGGCAAATGAAAGGCAGAAATTGTAAAATGCTTTTGTTTCTTTTAATAAAATGTATTGTTATGCATTTAAAATGATTTAATATGCTATATCCATTAAAATTGAAGCTTAATAACATTTTTTAATTTTAAATAATTTTAATCAAACACTGGTGAAACATCCACTTATGTCTGTGGGTGTTACCAATATATGAAGTAAAATTTTGGTTTGTTCTTAAATGAGCAGGGATGTGCAACTTTAGGTAATAATTAATAAATAAAATAAATTACTTCTAAGAACTCATTTTCATTGATCATTTAAAATTTAATTTTTAAAGAACTTGTTTAATTGTTCTTCTTGGCCCCTATTTTGCCAAAGAAGAATTGAAAGAAGAATTTTTTATTTGGATATACATCAAAAAGGCAGAAAAAATGGTCTGTGCTAATTTAATAGTCTTTATTCTAAAGATTAAAAACCACTTTAAGGGAAATTTCAGATACATGTTGAAGTAACACTACAGATGTAATATAACACCACAGACTTGCATGTTGCACATAAAGGTTTAACAATTAAAAGTTTATTGAGCAAAATAGTGAATTGAGTCGCGAGTAGGGATTACAAAAAGTATCTACTCTGATATAAGAACAATTTGAGAAAAACTGTATTAAAAATATATAATTAAAACAACCTGCATCCGGTTTCTCACTCCTTAACAAAAATGGTCTCCACAATTGATTGTGAGGCAATCACAATATGTGGTCTGTTTTAATAGAGAATAAAAAAAACCCAGGAAACTCTTTCAGTGAATAAAACATTTATCCATAAACTTATTTAACACAAAACATTTAAAAAAAATCAGAACATCTTCAGTTAATAAATCATGTACTTATTTAATACAAAACATTCAAAACAGCTTTGGTGGGCTGGGCCTATTTAATGCAGTATGCCTATAGATGTTTTGGTTGGTATCCCCTTTTTCGTTTTAGATTTCAAAGTGTTCTTGAAGCTATCTCCCAAATGTCATGTTTGAATCTGAACAGACATTTGCTGACAGAATAGAGGCACTGGGATGAAACAAATCACCTGAGCATCACTCAGGCACAAATGTATGGTCGCTCCTGGGGCTAATGGCCAAAAAATTTGTTTATGCACCATTCCTGTGCATACATTTGATTTTGATGTTGTGGTTTTCCGCACTCCTGAATGATACCTGGATGCGGCTGTTTATCGTAATTGAGAACACACCACTGTCCAATGTGTTTACTCTCTATGACCTCTGGACGAAGTGAACAATCAAATGACGATTGTTTAGTTGTTGCAGGATTTTCCATTTTTTTCATGCTAAGTGATGCCTCTTGGAGTGCATAACATGGGCAATCATACACACCCTTTTCAGCCTGGCAGAAACAACTAATGTCTCTGAATTTTAGAAAGCTGGGTTCAGTGCTCACCACTTGATGAATTTTTTCCTTCGTTCCTTTTATGGTGCTCAGTGGTTACACTTCCATCACATTTGTACCCAGGCATCAACCTCCAACATAAAACAGTCATAAGGGCACTCACTGGATCAGAATTTTTTCAAATGGTAAAAGAGGGATTCTGCATCGGGCAAATCTTGTCCTTGCCTAACTAAAGTTGTCTGCAGTTCTTTTAAGTGTTCCGCCTATCCCATCTGGTGCCCCCCTTGCTGCCATGACTGGCTTCAAAGAAGTTCCAGTGGTTGTGGAAAAACCGCTTTCTCGAAAGGTACAGTGGACAAAAGGTGGAAATTGGCTTTTCTGTTTGTACTGTGAGGCTGGGCCAATATCTAAAAAAATGCAGACAGGTCACATTTGGATGATTCTCTTGAATCACATTTTAAGAACAGGATCCAAGTGGGCCCAAATGCTAGGAGGGTCATGTCTTCTTCTGGTGATGGTTAGTGCAGAAGGGCAACTGGTGCTGGCTCAGCCCTGAACATACAACACACCTGTATGAAGTGTTGCTTTGTTTGTGCAGACCCCAAAATGAACTGCCTGTATCTCTTTTGTATATTTGCAGGAGTAATTTTCACTGAAATCTACATGGATGAGGCATTCATTTGGGCTAAGGTGTGTCCACAGAAGTTAAACAATCTGTCCTGAAACCGAGTGTCAAGTTCATCCTCCCGTTATAGCAATTTCTTTTTGATTATAACAGTGGAGCTTATCACAACCATTCTCATGACTTATCTTTTTATGGACCACTGAGTCAGATTTACCTCTTTGTTCTGAGGGGATCTGAAGAGTGAACATGTAGTCATCTTGCATTCCTTGCATTGGCCATATGCACACTCCTTTTACTGCAAGTTCTCATGGGTTTTGCAGAGGCAAGTATCCCGGTCAGCCTCTTTTGGCTGTGTTACCCAAAATGGTCTCTGGGCACAAAAAAAAGAGTAAGACACATGTGTAACCCCCTTATCCGGGAGGGTTATATAAATATAAAACAGTATTCATGCATAATGTCCAATTTGTAATAGGCATATAGGTTATTAGTGATAAATAACTTATTAGAACACTATTCTGGGAATATTAGTACTTTTAAACATTGTACTCAGTGTCTTGTGTATAAAGAGCTTTTATAAGTGCATGTCCCTTTAAGAGAGTGCGTGAAACTCGAAGGGTTGGTTGATATGTACTTGAACTAAAAACGTGGTTTTCTGCTATCATGTTCGATTGATTTCTTAAGTGATTGGATGTTTATTAGTTGAGGCCCGCCTCTATGATACGAGAGTCTGAGGTGATTGGTTTTATCAAAGAATCTAAAAAAGAGAGCGGAGAAGTTAGATGAAAAAAGGATGATGTAGAAACCAGGTTGTTGTTTTATCGATAGCTACTGCGGTTGATACTCCCAAAACTGTAGCTCATTTATATAAATCTCAGAAAGTTTGTTTGTTTATATGCAACACGCCTAACTTGGACGTTGTGCCGAGCGATAGTTAGTTTGATTGAATGTACGGGCTGAAGACATTGGAAGCCTGAGTTTGGATACACAGTGATTTTGAAAGGTTGTATATTTAGGTTATAATTGTTCATGGTGCTGTTGTAAGTGAAACAGTATTCGACGATGGAATTGAAGAGGATATCAGATAGACCCGTTGAGCCACCGGAAGCGCTCTCTCACATGGTCCTCATGACACCGGAGGGATGATCCGAGCAGCAACCGGATAGATACGCTTCAGCCATCGGGGAGGTGCTGCGTGTTCCCTCCGGCTTCGAGGGACTGGCTGACTGTCGGTGAGAAGTGCGAGAGTCGGGCTTGGTGGAGATCGAGACCGTATGGACTACAGGTACTGTGTTTTGGTTTTATTTCCAGCTCACTGAAGAGTGAAGAGGCCAGTTTAAGTTTTAAAGGTCCCTCACAGCACACAAGCAACGAGAATCAGGCCTGCCATCAGGGCTTGGGTTTGAGGGTTTATTATGTGAGTGGGCCCACTGTTATATGCTGTTTTTGAAGTAGTATATTATGGGTATGTTTACAGTTCATACCATATTGTGAACCTAATACTGTGAGAATTTATTCATGTAAATGCACTAAGGGTGTAAGTGGATTTAGTTGTTCACTGGAAGTTTATGTTTGTGATACAAGGAGTGTGCATATATTGTTCATAACTGAGAAAAGTGGAAATCTTGTAAAGCAGATTCTTTTGAGGTTTTTATCTGCATATTAGTTATTTGTCAGCATGACAAGTATTCATATCTCGATCTTTATACTCTCCCATTTAGCTATATATATATATATATATATATATATATATATATATATATATATATATATATATATATATATATATATATATATATATGTTTATATAATTATATATATTTTATTATTTTATTTTATTTCATTTTGTAAAATAAATCTATTTGTTTGGATACTTGGGTATTAGAGTTATTGAGGTAATATATTAGTTATTTAGGAAACTAACATCTCTCTGAAGGCTGTGGTATCAGAGTGGGGGGTTTTAAACATATAGTCGAGAGACACCAATTAAAGGAACCCGGTGCTCCACCCTTTAGAACTTAGGTTAGGATATACCTAGGAGGGTAGGGGGCGCTACACATGCTTATGCTCTGCAGTGAACTTCTTGTGGAGATGGACCATTGTGTCACAGAGAATTCTTCTTTGCTTTTTTATTTTTCTCACAGTGACTGTGTTCTTCTTTCCAGTAACAACCCTACTCACATCATCTCTCAAAAATAATTGTTTGACAGTGCTCCTTAGACCTTGAGAGATTATATTCTTCTGTCTAATGAAATCAAGTTCCCTCCCACATGTTTTCCACCTTTTATATGAAAAGCCAATCTGTTTTTGGCCTGTAATTTATACTTCTTGATCAATTTTCCACAAATCAGCCGTGCATAAATTTGTTTGACCCTCTCTTTTTTTGCTGCAGAATATCTAGCCTTCATTTCACTTAAAAGAGAGAAGTGAAACCTAAGAGGTTTTTTTGACCAGTGATGAGACATTGCTTCCCTTAAGAATGTTTATTGTTTTGGTTGTGGGGCTCTGAGGATTCCTTTTCAGCATTTTCTTCTTTAGACGGGCACATTTTGTTTTGTATTTTGCAGTTTTTTTTTCTCCATTTCAAGTTTATGCAGCTTTTTCAGTTGTCAAAATACGATTAAGCCATGTGCCATCACTTACAAATGGTTAAGTATATAATTTGAATTATTTACACACAAAATATGATTTACAGTTACAATCCCTTTTATTTGTCCTAAAACCTAACCTGGATGTGTTGGGCTGTTCTCTTTCCCCTCTCTGAGAGATCTCCTATTCTCAGTCTTTTTTTGCACTGAATATTTTTTACATAGGTCTGCTGTTTCTTTTGAAGGTACTCTGCTCTTCGAACTAGGTCTGAATCTCTGCGCTGTCTATAAAGACGCTGCTTTTCAGCGGCAGTTAATCTTGCCATACCTGACAAGAGAGATACAATTATATGATTATGAATGTCCTATGTGTTTCATTAAAAATACAACATTTCTGATTGTGGAGTTACTATAGAGTCTGTGGTGTTACCAAGAAAGACAGTAACACCACAGACAGTAACACCACAGACAAATTAGCCTAAATCCAGTCTTTTCTAAAATGGAGGCTGCCATCATGATGATTTCAAGATCAGGGGACATTTAGAAAATATTAATAAGCATGTATTTATCAAAATTTGGATTAAAATATGTAAAATCTGCAAGTTATAAACATAACACCACAGACACTAATAAAGTGCGATACAAGAAATTGTCCGAAATTTAGCTAACTTTAAGAAAATTAATAAGGAAGAATGCACTCACCATGCACCCCTCAGATCAATCAGCACCTGCAATGACCTTTACACACAGGAAGTAGTCCAAATAGATTTCCCCCTTTTCTTAAAGGGGCGACGTCCATTGTTGTAACACCACAGACATTGGGGGACACCACTTTTTTCTTAAATATTACAAAATATATATATATTAAAACAATTTAATAAAATTGTACATGTTAAATAAAATCTATATTCACAATATAACCACTTAATTTGTGTTAAAAATGTTATATTGTTGCAATTATAATCCATGATACCTCTCTGAGGTATGGCGGGAACATGCATATTTTGTTACAAATGCAATCTCTTAAACTCAATTAAATATGTATTTTAAAGCAAAAAATGTAATTGTTAATAGTGCATGAATTGTGTTTATCCTACAGAATACAAACAATAAACTTTATAATTTATTGGTATTTAAAGTTTATTTCAACTGTTGTAAAGTAAAGGGACACCACTTGCCACCACAAATAAAGAATGACCTAGCTATGGACTCCGTGACACCATCTTAGTGCCAAAATAGTACAAATAACTCTCCTTGTCATTATAAGGTATTTTCATTGCATGAAGAATTCACAACAATTGTATGAGTATATAGTTTCTGCAAGTTTCTCAAGAATTTTAATCTTCATGTCTCTGGGAATTGACAGAAGTGTTCCATCCTTTCGAAATGCCTCATTACCTCGTCTTAGCCTCAGCTCCACATCATATGTAAAACGGGAAGTAGATGGCTCTGAATGGGCAGCAGAATGAATGCTGGGTGAAGAAGTTGATGGAGATGACGATTCCCTTAAAATTGCAGTATCTACACTGGACTCCGACAATGTATCTGGAAAGGGGGTAAAAAAGGACCTTCAGTATCACCTTGTCTTTGGGCAGATCAGCTACACATGTAAGGTTACAGAAATCATGGAAGTCTTCATCTTCATATTGAAGGTCAAAAGGGTCTTGCAGCTGGAGCCTGCTTTTAAGTTCAAGCTTGATGCCATCAACAGAATCTGGAACAGGATCAAGTCTAACTTTTTGAATGTTCTGGGGGAGATGATCACGCGTTTTGTTAAAGGAATAGAAAATTCCAGGGTTTCTCTGCAACTGGGAAAAGAGTAAAAATATATGGATAAAGTGGATGGTATCCATTAAGCTTCTGGGGTTCCACAACCTGCAGTTCACAAGTGCAATTACTTGTCAGCTCATAACTACGATTATAATAATTTCATGATTCTTCAGGGCTTCACAGTTAACCCAAATGACAAGTTTAATCGTGATTATTAAAATACAAAAAGTTGTGACATTACATTAATACAAGATCAGCAAGCAAGTTAGCTATATAGAACTTTGAGCACCGTTTGCATGTGCTCAAAAACATTCATTTGGTATGTAATTTGAAAGAATAACAACTGAGCGTTTAAGAAACATAAGTCAATCAAGCATGTTTATAATATACCAACAAATTAGAACTAAATGTTGTTGCAAGCATGTATTAATAAAAATGCAAATTTCTCATATTAAACACAAATTTGGACCGGTGGCGGTGTTTCGGATATTACTGGTCATGTGGTTAAATGTAACGTTACACTGTTTTATCTGTTTTCATTAGCTTTTTACAGAAATGCTTGAAATATAACTGCATCAAAGTAAATAGCAAATTTCATTTACATTTTCACTGAACAGTTGCTGCATGTTAATGATGTTAAAAGTGCTGTTTGATATAACTAATACCATTAGCATTTTTCAGTAGGCCTACATTTATTAACTTACATTTCACCAAATTCACAGTAAGTTACCTTAACTGGAGATCCAAGAACCACGAACCGCTGCTTTAAGAGTACGGTAGTTACACTCATGCTCAGTATCAGCTGTTCGTGTTAATCAGTTCTCTCAGCACAGCATGTCTCAATTCAGTGAACTTTTGGAGTTAATCGCGTAACATATACTTCGAAATATTTTGTTTATGGACTGTCAGGAACGATCTTGACGGTGAATAACCACTTAATTTGCCTACGGCAATGGGTGTGACTCCTGATTATTAATCAAGTTGTAACTAGTTTGCAAAATGTGATTGCCTGAAATCAAAGGCAGACGGTGAGCAAAACAAACCTAAATTAACATTCAAGAAAGCACAATTCAGGGTATACTTACTCATTTCATTATTTGCAGTCCATGAAGTCGCATTCGCTCAAATGCGCGGCTCCTTCTGTAACTTCTCTTTGCAGAAAATGGCAGATGGGCTGGCCTGTTTCAAACTCGCGTTAAAATAGTGCAATGTCATGATGACGTAGAGTTCCTGGCACATGCACATTACACAGAAAAATTGATAGAACTTATGTATTGTTGTTATATGAACATGCTATTTAAAGTTTTCCATTTCACTTCAAGTTGAGGTTGTTATAACTCATCCTATGTTGTAGTGAGACCTGCAAGTTGACAGGACATGATTTCCCAGTTGTCCACCTGACTAAAACTTTTTACAGTGCACTTGTAAAAGTGGTACTATTTACAGTTTTAGTGTGTAAACAAAGAGAGCAACAGTAATAAAAAGTGACTGGCGCATTGTGTAAAGTGTGTGTGAGATTGATTGCGCGTGCATGGCGCGCGGTGTGGTGAGTTACAGTTCAGTGCATCTTATGGCAGAGGAGAGAGTTCAGCTTCCTGACGGCCTGGTGGTGGAAGCTGGTCTTCAGTCTAGTGGTGGTTTGGGCCTGGAGGCTTCTGAACCTTCTGCCCAATGGCAGAAAACTAAAGATGCCTTGCAGTTGACACCCGCTATGCAGAGTGCTTCTAGGTTAATTCGGGTTTTGTACATATCTGTAAGGGTGGGAAGTTTGGCATTAATTTTACCTGCTGCATTCACAATGCGTTGCAGGGCCTTTGGTTTTGAGCAGTGCTGTTTCCAAACTTTCAATGGTGCTACAATAAAATGAGTACTTTTATGGGTGTCTGTGCTCTTCTCTCAGTTTCATGGAGGAAATAGAGACGCTGTTGTGCTTTCTTTGCCAGTGATGAAGAAGTGTTGGTGGTCCAGGAGAGGTCCTTAGGTTATGTGCACATCCAGAAAACTTACCCTGCTTACCTCTCTAATGACAGAACTGTTGATGGTCAGAGGCGGGGGCTGGCTGTGTGCTCTCTGAATGTGTTGCTGCCGACTTGAGCTGCATGAACAGCTGTGGGTTGATTGAAAATGCCAAACTGAAATCTAGAGACAGCATTCTCACACAAGTGTACGTTGTTTCTAGGTGGGAGAGGCTGTCGATGGCGATTATCAGTGGCCCAGTTGACACCGATATGCAAACTGTGAGGGATGACGGCTTTGATGTGTTGCACATGACTATCTGTTTGAAACACTTCATGACAGGAGTTCAAGTTCAAGTCTGAATTTTGAGTGGGTCTGGATTATTAGTTATTTAATTTATTTATAATTGTTTATAAATAAGGTTTTGATTTTGACTGAATTTAGATTGGGTCTGATTTGTGTTAGTTGTGGTACAAATTATTTTATATTTATAAAAATTTATTAGCCAAGGCCAATATTATACAGTAAAGGATTGTTTAGCAGCTGGGATGAATTACAGCCTGTTCAAACTATCCCAATCAAACCCTGCCCAGGCATCTTCTCACACCTCAAGTTCGTTTGAGTAGTGTGAAACCGTGTGCTCTGCACGCTTGAGGAGGTGTGGGCTCGGGCAAGTTTTGTTTGGTAATGGGGCAGCAATGGAGTGCAACAATGCCAAAGCATAACATGTGGTTTTCATTTATTATGCATCTGCTGCCTAGAAAAAGCTCGATACGTGCAGCAAGACTGCATGAAAATTTATGAGCCATAAGCGATAGATTGACGGACCAATATTTTCGCATTGATGCAGAGTGCACATTAAAGTCGTGATGTGCACATTATGCACATTAAGTCATGTGATGCTGATTTCTTGTTTTCTTTTCTTTTAGTGTGTTATGTAGCTGTTTGTGCATGTATAACATCTTCAGAGTTACAAAGTGTCAAACCCAAAGAGATATTCTTTATAAATTTACATTTACATTTAGGCATTTAGCTGACGCTTTTATCCAAAGTGACTTACAATATTAGGAGACAATGAAGAGACACATCAAAAGCATCTGAGAGAGGCAACAATAGTACTAAAAAGTGCTTTCCTAAGTTTACAATGTTTTGCAGTGCTAGATAAGTACCTGTAGAGGAAAGATTTTTTTTTTTTTTAAGATGTCAGGTGTTGGTGGAAGAGGTGTGTTTTTAGTTGTTTTTTAAAGGAGGTGAGGGATGTGGCAGATGGGATTGTGTTATTGAGATTATTCCACAAGCCGGGGACAGAGAAGGAGAAAGAACGAGAGAGAGATTTAGTGCCCTTCTGTGAGGGAACCACCAGTCGACGTTCATTCACTGAGCGCAGGGTTCTGGATGGGTTGAGCGCAGGGTTCTGGATGGGTTGTAGGTGTCTAGAAGAGAGTTAACGTATGAAGGTGCAGAGTTTGTGATGGTTTTAAATGTCAGCATTAATGATTTGAATTTAATGTGGGTGTTACGCCCATAATTGTCCTTGTGGGGAGCTTGTTTTTTTTGTCTCTCCTGTTCGTTCGTTCTCCTCTTTCCCTGTCGATCTTTTTAGGCCGCCTCTCCTGACTGCTGATTGGCTCAGGAGCTGCAAATCATCATCAATCGACGTGACTCTGACCTATCCGCTGCCAGTGAAGTTCCTGCCAGTAGAGTTAAAGGACGCTGGAAGGAATGAATGAGAGCCCTTTTCTTCTTGCTCTCTAATTTTTTGCTGTCACTCTACTCGTTTTGATTTGCTTTATTATTGATTTTATGCCGATTTCTTTTGTGTGTTTGTCTGGTGAGATAATGACTTCCATTGTGCAACACTTAACACGGTTAACACGGGTGTACAGAAACCCGAGGTAAAGAGGTGAACATCACCCCCTGTATGTTTTATTTTGTTAGCGAGTATAGGAAGTATAATGCGCTTACGGCTTGAAGATTTGTTTTGTTTTCTTTTCTTCATTTAGTTACGTTAGATGGTTTAAATAAGATAGCTTTTGTTTTGTTGTGTTTCTTTCTTTCTTTTGGCCACTAGCGTCCCCTTTTCTTGCCGATTTGCTGAGTTATTTTTGTTCGTTTTCTTTCTTCTGAATTGTAAATTTGTACATATTGGTTGTTTCCTTTATTGGTTTATATTTTTGTATATATACTTTGTAATTATTATGGATTCTTTCCACTTTGTATATTAAATCACTTTCGTTGGAAGTTTGCTTCGTCTTTGCGTTGTCCCTTGCCTTCATCATCATTTTATAAACTTTACCATAATCCCAATGTTACTCCTTTTAACCCCTAGGCCATCTTAAAAGGGTAATAACATTTAATGGGGGCTCGTCCGGGATCAATTAATTTAAAATTATGGTAGTTGTGGTAATGTTGTAGGTGTGTTGGTGGTTATTATTCATTATGGAAGGAAAAAATACACGAGGTTTTACAGCAGGATTTGTGCCGGTCGCAGATCTATTTTTCAGATCGCGTTGTAAGTAAAACAGTCTCTTTAAAAAAGAAATAAACAAATACTAATCTTGGCGCTTGAATGAGTTGCAGGTGTTGCCTACGTCAAATGTTGGGGGTGTTGAAACTGGCGGAGTTGTTAACGTGGATGGCGTAGCGTGGGCGCAATTCAGTCCTGGGGAGGAGGACAAGCGGAGCGGCGGAGCTGATGCTGACGTGGAGGCCGAAGCCAAGGCTGGCTTGCCACCGTTTTCACCCAGTTCTGTTGATTCCCGCACGGAAGGGCTGACTGGAGGGTCCACCTTGCCCGTTTGCATTATGAAGCACAAGAGAGAGCCCAGGCACACCAAGCTGAACTGAACTTGGCGCTTGGAAGTAACGCATGCTGGTAATTGAGGCAGAGAAGCAGGTGAAGCTGAAGGAGCTGGAGCTAAGTGCATCGAAGACTGCTACTGGCCCAGCTGTACAGCTGGGATCCTGTTCAAGCCTCTTTTCCTTCCTCCGCGGGTTGGTTTAGGCCCCAGATGCCTTTGATGTGAGTAAACACATTGCACTCGTTCCTCAATTTAGAGAAACTGAAGTAGACTCTTACTTTAGTAAAGCGTTTGAACGCATTGCAACTTCTCTCCGTTGGCCTAAAGAGGTTTGGTCTTTACTTTTGCAATTTAAATTATTTGGTAAAAGCGCCAAGAAGTTTGTTCTAATGCTATCACTAGAAGAAAGTCTAAAATATGAGTCCGTAAGAAATCTGCTATCCTGCGAGCATATGAATTGGTTCGGAGGCTTATAGGCAGCCAGCTTTTAGAAAACACAAAAGAGTTCGGCACAAACATTTGTGGAATTTGCTAGGGAGAAGGGTGTTATTCGATAAATGGTGCACCACCAGTAAAGCAAAGTGATTTTTGACTTTTTAAGAGAATTGATGTTGTTAGAGGAGTTTAAGGATGTTTACCTGAACGATGTAGTAGTGTACCTTTTTAATGAACAGAAAGTAACTACTTTATCACACGCGAGCTGTACTGCAGATGAGTTTGTTTTAAAACCACAAGAATGCATTTGCCTCTGCACGTCGGAAAAGTTACAGATTGACAATTTGCATTCTCAAATGTCAACGTTCAAATTTTTTCCTGCGTGAGGGAGTGATGGTTTTTTTATTGTCACAAACAAGGGCATGTGATTGCAGATTGCTTGATTTTGAAGCGAAGCAGCAGCCACAACCGAAGAGTGTGGGGTTTTGTGAAGGTTAGTAATTCTGTCACTGTGCATACCGAGGAAAGAGTTGATGAAAGTTATCGACCATTTATGTTAAAAGGAGTAATCTCTCTATCTGGAAATGGTGAGGACCAGGAAGAAGTAAGCATACTCAGGGATACTGGTGCCCATGCAATCCTTTATTTTGGCGGGTAAATTACAGTTGTCTGACAATACCTTTTGTGGTTCTAGTGTGATCGTGCAGGGAATTGAAATGGGTTCCATGAAATTTCCACTGCATCGCGTGCACTTACAGAGCAAGCTGTGTACTAGTTTTGTGAGAGTTGCTGTGTGTCATTCACTTCCTGTGAAGGGTGTTGATTTTATTCTTGGAAATGACCTGGCAGGTGGAAAGGTAATGCCTGTTATTGAAGTTGTTGATAAACCAGGTGCGTTTTGTGAGTCAGAGGTACTGTCTGAAACTTACCCTGATGTATTCCCAGCCTGCGTCGTTGCGAGCGCTCAGTCGCACAGAGTAGGTGATGTAGTTGATGTGTCTAATTCATTCATGTTTTCACAGTTGTCTGGTGAGATACCACTGGATATGAATCCTGCAACAGAACACAATTCAAAGACCGAAAACAAAGGTATAGTTGTGTCTGATGCCGAGATCCTTAAGTTACCTGTGTCACGGGAGAGAATTGTTGCTGCACAGAAAGAGGATAAAACACTCGTCACTTCTTTTAATTCTGCTGTTTCTCTTGATGTGGTTAAAGATAAGAAATTTGCTTACTTCATTGACAACGACTTACTGATGAGAAAGTGGTGTTCTCATGCTGACAAGAATTCGGATTGGAACGTTGTTTATCAAATTGTGGTTCCGTTTTCCTATCGTCATCATGTCTTGTGCTTAGCTCATGATCACCAGCTCTCTGGTCATTTAGGAGTTACGAAGACATATAATAGGATTTTGAGTCACTACTTTTGGCCAGGATTAAAAAAAGATGTTGCTCATTACTGTCGTACTTGTCATACAGATCGTTGGGAAGCCGAATCAGAGCATTCCATCTGCTCCTTTGACTACTATACCTGCGATTGGAGAACCTTTCGAACATATGATGGTAGACTGTGTTGGTCCATTACCTAAAACTAGGTCTGGTAACCAGTTTTTGTTAACTGTCATGTGTGTGGCCACTAGGTTTCCAGAGGCGATTCCGCTAAGAAAAATCACCGTGCCTGTTGTCAGCAAAGCATTGGTGAAATTCTTCTCTACGTTTGGACTCCCAAAAATAGTGCAAACTGATCAAAGTACTAATTTTTTATTGAAACTTTTTAAACAGGTACTTGAATCACTGGAAATTTCTCCCTGATTCTCAAGTGCATACCATCCACAGAGCCAAGGTTGCCTTGAGCGTTTTCACCAAACACTTAAATCAATGCTTAAGAAATACTGTCAGGACACTACTAAAGATTGGGATGAGGGAGTTCCCTTAGTTCTGTTTGCTGTCAATGAGACCATTCAAGAATCTCTGGGTTTTAGTCCAGCCGAACTTGTGTTCGGACACCAAATTAGAGGTCCTGTAAAAGTTCTTAAAGAACGGATTTTAACACCTGATTCAAATTCAGATAGTAGCATACTGGATTATGTGAGCAAGTTTCGAGATCGGCTTCATACTGCTTGGTTGCTAGCTAGAGAATCGCTTGCCAATGCTCAGAAAGATATGAAGCATAAATATGATAAACAAGCGGTAGCACGATCATTTCAACCTGGTGACAAAGTGCTTGTGTTGTTACCTGTCCCAGGATCATCTTTGACTGCTCATTTCTTTGGTCCCTATGTTGTGAAAAAAAGAATGAGTGAAACTGATTATATGTTGTACACACCTGATCGAAAACGTAAAACCCGTGTTTGTCATCTAAACACGTTAAAAGCTTATCATACTAGAGAGTCGTCAACGGCAAGTGCTGTGGAACAGACTGCAGGGCCCGCTGTCTCTTCTGTCGCGATAGCCGTGGAGCTGCCTTCTCTTGGTATCCTGGGTGCGGACACAGATGGTGTGGTGCTTCGCCATGCTTTTCAGCAGTGCGCAAGGTTAGCCAATTCAGAGATTTTAGAAGATCTTCACTCGTATCTTAATCAAAGTCAGTTTTATTGTCACATCACCATAGCACATGTGCCTTGGAGAGTGAAATTCTTGGGAGCGTGCTCCAGAAAAAAAGGTGCAGAAACAGTTAAGTTTAATATAACCATACAGACTTAACAGGTACAGATGTGCAATATGCACATACATATAGTCAGTACACACAGTGTACTATTAGACATACAATGTACATACATACAGTTAACGTCACAATATACACTATACACAGAATGTACACCTTCTACATTATGTAGATATATCAACGCATAAAAATATGCTGAAATGCAACAGATGCAAAAATACAAATGCAAAAATATGCTGAAATCCAACAGATTGTACATAAAAATAAGTATACAAATATATAAAAATATGCATAAAAATATGCTGAAATGCAACAGATTGTACGTGAACTGGATACAAAATGTCATGAATGTGCTATTGGGGATGGTAATCCAGTGGTAACAGGCAGATTGTTGTATAAATGCAGTGTGTATGTATAGTCCGGTGTTTATTGTTAAAGTTAAGTGCGGTGTGTGGCATACCATATTGTGGGAGTATGCTGTAGGGTGTATTAGTTTTTATTGTTCATTAGTCTGATGGGAAGCCTGAGGGAAAAAGCTATCCCTAAATTGGCTAGTGCGGGATCGGATGCTGCGGAGACGTCTTCCTGAGGGCAACAGAGAGAGCAGTCTGTGGGACGGGTGGCTGGAGTCACTGATGATCCTCCGGGCTTTCCTTATACACCGCCTGGTGTAGATGTCCTGGAGGAAGGGAAGCTCACCTCCAACAATGTGGCTGGGCAGTTCACCACATCGACCCTTTTTCAGAACTTTACGGTTGCCAGCATTGCTGTTTCCGAACCAGGCAGTGATGCAGCCCGTCAGGATGCTCTCTATAGTGCAAGTGTAGAATGATCTGAGGATGCTGGGGCTCATTCCAAACTTTCTCAGCCGTCTCAGGAAGAAGAAGCGCGTTGATGTGCCTTCTTCAGCACTGCGCCAGTGTGTAGACCAGGTCAGATCCTCACTGATGTTGGACCGAGAAAACTTAAAGCTGCTTACCCACTCCACGGGTGTCTTGTCGATGGTGATGGTTTTGTGTTCTCTGCTCTGTCTCCTGAAATCCACCACCAGCTCCTTGGTGCTTGTCGATGTTGATTGAGAGGTGGTTCTCCTGCTGCACCAGCTGCAACAGAGATCCATTTAGTCCCAGAGTCTTGAGCTTCGCATAATTAAGTGTGGTGGGCACTATGGTGTTAAATGCTGAGCTGTAGTCAACAAACAGCATTCTCACATAGGTGTTCTTATCTTCCAGGTGGGAGAGAGCAGTGTGTAGGGTGAAAGCAATAGTATCATCTGTAGAACGGTTACTACGATATGCAAATTGTAGCGGGTCCAATGAGGAGGCAGCACAGAGCAGATGTAATCTCTGATTCTCTGCCTCCATTCATTTAAGCATGTGGTTTTGTTTTTCTTTGGTATGGGCACAGTGGTGGATTTTTTGATGCACGAGGGAACCACAGAAAGACAGAGGGAGAGGTTGAAAATGTCTGTGAAAACACCGGCTAGTTGGAATGCGCATGCTCGGAGCACACGGCCTGGGATGCCATCAGGACCCGTAGCCTTGCGGATATTTATCCATCGGAGGGATCGGGTTACATCCGCGATGGAGACTGTGAGTGCACCGACATCTCTAGCAGCAGCTGTGGGAGCGCTCTCTGTGTGGGCGGTGTTGTGAGCCTCAAAAGCGAGCATAAAGTTATTAAGCTCATCCGGTAGAGAGGCGGGCAATGTTCAGTAGCTGGTTTATTCCCTTTAATGTCTGTGATGGTATTGATTCCTGCCACATACTTCTTGCATCGTTGGAGTTTAAATGTTCTTCAAAGTTGTTTTTATATTGTCTTTTTGCGGCTTTGATGGATTTTCTGAGATCGTAACTGGTTTGTTTGTTCCCGGATTAAAAAGCGGATGTTCGCGCTGACAGGGCTGCTGGACATAAGCTATTAATCCACCCCGGTTTTTGGTTGGGGTAGATAACGGATCGCTTTTTGTCGGCACTACATCTTCTACACACTTCCTGATGAAACACGTTATAGTCTCTGGAGTATGCCTCTATGTCATCGTCCAGGCGCTTGTCCGGAACATGTCCCAGTCCACATGATCAAAACAGTCCTGTAGTAGTATAGCCGTCTTGATTGGTCCAACCAGCATTGAATTGTCCTGAGGGCGGGTGCTTCCTGTTTGAGTTTCTGCCTATAAGCAGGCAGGAGGCGGGATGGAGGAGTGATCTGATTTGCCGAAGGGTGGGCGGGGTAGAGATTTGTAGGCATCCCGAAAAGGAGAGTAACAGTGGTCCAGTGCACGATCACCACGCGTGTTGATGGTGATGTGTTGGAAGTATTTTGGAGCTATTGTTCTGAAGTTAGCTTTGTTAAAGTCTCCCATAACAACAAACGCTGCATCTTACAAGGATGCCGGCTCTGTTCCCTCTTTTCGGTGGCGTTTCCTCACGGTCTGCCAGCGTGGCTTCCAGACAAAGGGCTCTTGATGTGGTGTCTGTAAACAGAAGCCAGCGTTCAAGAACTCAAAGTCCGGGTTTCTCTGTTTAGGAACCTATGTTTAAAAGCCGTATGTCTGTTGTAGACAATTTATACAAACAACATCCAACATGTAGAACAGCAAAAACAAGTAAAGCAAACCAAAACCACAAAGTTTACTTTCGAGCTTGCAACACGCCGCCATGTTCCCGGCCATCTTGGATCATTTGATCATTTGACTGTGGATCAGAGAAAAGACATTGTAAAAGTAATTTCTGATTTTAAATGTCTGTTTGGTGACGTTCCTACACAAACAAATGTCTTGCAACACGATATTAATGTAAATGGAACTCGTCCTATTAAGCAACACGCTTACCGTGTAAACTCAATGAAAAGATCTGAGGAAAAAGAGTATCTGTTGGAAAATGGTTTAGCCAAGTCCAGTTGCAGTCCCTGGAGTTCAAGCCATGCCTACTCGCTCCTAAACCTGATGGCACATCCAGATTCTGCACAGATTACCGTGAAGGTAAATGCTGTGACTGTGCCAGACAGTTATCCGCTTGCTCCTCGAATGGAGGACTGTGTAGATAACGTCGGTTCTGCTTCCTCGTTTTGTTACAAAAGCTTGATATGCTAAAAGCGATACTGGTAAGATCCACTCACCCTCACAAGCTTCAGAGATTTCAGCCTTGTGGCTTGAGATAATTTCCTCCAATATATCGGCAATGGCTTTTCGGGCTTCAAAGCCCCAGCAACTTTTCAGCGCCTCGTCTGATGTAGTTCTACATGATATACCAAATTGCACCGCATATCTTGATGATTTGGTGTTGTATTTGTTGAATTGGACCGGAACACATTTGCTTGTTAAAAACAATGTTTGAACGACTTGCTAGAACAAATTTAACACTTAACCTAGCAAAATGTTAATTTTGCAAAGCAACTGTCACTTACCTTGGTAAGGAGGTTGGTCAGGGCCAAGTGCAACCAGTAGAGGCCAAGATTACAGCTATAGTGGAGTTTCCAATTCCTACTACCCATAGAGAATTACGGAGGTTCTTAGGTATGGCAGGCTATTATCGCCCAGTTTTGTAAGACTTCTCGACCGTGGTGAGTCCTCTTACTTCACTGCTTAGCCCGTCTAAACCTTACAAGTGGTCTGCTGAGAGCCAGCACACTTTTGATTCACTCAAAACCCTGATGTGTAATGCACCGGTTTTAATGGCACCTGACTGTACTCGAAATATAAACTGGAGGTTGATGCAAGTGCCGTGGGTGCTGGGGCTGTTCTTATTCAAAAGGATGAGAGTGGAATAGAACACCCTATTAGTTATTATTCTTGTAAATTTAACAAACATCAGTTGAATTACTCAACCATTCAAAAAGAAGCTCTTGCTTTATAGTTTGCATTACAACACTTTGAAGTCTACCTTGGTTCTAGTAGTCTTCCGATTGTGGTATATACAGATCACAGTCCTCTTGTGTTTTTAAGTCGAATGTATAATCACAATCAGCGTTTAATGCGTTGGGCTCTTATTGTTCAGAACTACAATTTAGAAATCACAAGAAGACACAAGACACAAGAAGGGTTCGGAGAATGTCTTGGCTGACGCTCTTTCAAGAGTCTAGTTGATGTAGGATTTTGGTTTATACAAACGAGTTTGTTCTTAAGGGTGGGAGTGTTACGTCCATAATTGTCCTTGTGGGGGAGCTTGTTTTTTTTTTTGTCTTACCTGTTCGTTCTTTCTCCTCTTTCCCTGTCGATCTTTTTAGGCCGCCTCTCCTGACTGCTGATTGGCTCAGGAAGCTGCAAATCATCATCAATCGACGAGACTCTGACCTATCCGCTGCCAGTGAAGTTCCTGCCAGCAGAGTTAAAGGACGCTGGAAGGAATGAATGAGAGCCCTTTTCTTCTTGCTCACTATTTTTTTTTTTGCTCTCACTCTTCTCGTTTTGATTTGCTTTATTATTGATGCCGTTACCTTTTGTGTTTGTCTGGTGAGATACGACTTCCATTGTGCAACACTTAGGTAACACTTTGTACAGAAACCCGAGGTAAGAGGTGAACGACACCCCCTGTATGTTGTATTTTGTTAGCCGAGAGTAGAGAAGTATACGGCGCTTGGCGCTGAAGATTTGTTTTCTTTTCTTCATTTAGTTAGGTTAGAGGTTTAAATAAGATATCTTTGTTTTGTTGTGTTTCTTTCTTTCTTTTGGCGTCACTAGCGTCCGCTTTCTCTTGGGTTGATTTGCTGAGTTATTTTTGTTCGTTTTCTTTTTCTTCTGAATTTGAATTTGTAAATATTGGTTGTTTCTTTATTGGTTTATATTTTTGTAAATATACTTTGTAATTATTATGGATTCTTTCCCACTTTGTATATTAAATCACTTTCGTTGGCAGTTCGTTATCTTTGCGTTGTCTCTTGCCTTCATCATCATTTTATAAACTTACCACAATCTCAGTGTTACTCCTTTTAACCCCTAGACCATCTTAAAAGGGTTGTAACAGCGAGCAGCAACCGGTAGCCAATGGAGAGAGATGAAAAGATGTGTGACACTGTTCTGTATCATCTGAAGTGGTTTGATGCAGGAAGACCAGCCAGGAGAGCATTGCAATAGTCCAGTCTGGAGATTACCAGAGATTGAACTAGAAGTTGGGCGGCGTGCTCTGTGAGATATGGCCTGATCTTCCTGATGTTGTAGTGTGCATATCTACAAGACCGTGATATCCTTGATATCGTTCGGTAAAGGACAGCTGGTCGTTGAAGATTACACCTAGGTTTCTTACGGATTTGGATGGTGTAATGGTTGTGTTGCCAATTTGAATTGTGAGGTTGTGTTGCGTTGTAGGTGAGGCCGGAAGTACCAGGAGCTCAGTCTTGGCAAGGTTTAGCTGGAAGTGGTGTTCAGTCATCCAAGACGAGATGTCATTCAGGCAGGCTGCAATGCGTGATGCTATTGTGGGATCGTCTGGCTGGAAGGAGAAGAAAATCTGGGTGTCGTCTGCATAGCAGTGGTAGTCAAAGCCATGTGATTGAATGATGGGTCCCAGGGATGTTGCATGACTGACCTTTGTCAGCAGCGGAGAAGGATGAAAGTAGAGACTGGTACTCACAGAGGTCGGGTGGGTGTTCTAATTAATGCAGCCTAACAATCCCTTAGGTGATTTGTAATATAAACTGTTGTAATATATGTGTATGTTATGTTAAAGAGATGGGTCTTTTAACTGACAGAGTGTGTCTGCCCTCTGCACAGCACTAGGAAGACTTTTCCAAAGTTTAGGATCTACCACCAGCATTTGATTTAAAAATTCCATGTAAAGTGTCATTGTATTGCTGACCACATATCTGTCGTAAGGGCAACATAGTCCACGCTACTGATGTTGGCCATAACATCGGCTTTTACTTTATTGTACAAAAATAACTCCGACAGGGTACTTCATACTGATGGTCAAAGGTTTGCAGCATGGCCCGGGAATTCTGCCTTGTCCACCAGACTAAGAGGTATCATCTCTTTAACCAAAAAACAGGTCACTGCAAGAGTACACTGCGTCCATTTTAAACTAGATTTAGATTAACTAGATTTTTTTTGCCCGCCTTTAGGTGCAGTTGCAGAGCAGGGCTCAAATGAGGCTGCTACTGCTGGATGATGTATTTGGATGTGGAAGCAGAGATTAGTGGTCTGGGAGTCTTTAATTTTTTTCTTGCAAAGCCTGCAGATAGCCTCTGTTGGATTCGCTGGTTCACCACGTGAATCCGGTTTGAAGCCATAATACTGCCAAACAACTGACGATGTTAGTTTCTTGGATATTAACCTGTCGTTCTCCTTTTTGGCAGAAATAATTTGACGTCGGATGGGCGGAGGGGTTGCGTGCGTCGTAGACGTATGTGTTTTAATGCATCCGGCGACATCAAGGTGTTGTGAAAGTGATATTATCGGCTATCGGGATAATTTTAGAGGCGATTATTGATAAAATATTGGCTTCGGCAAGTTTCGTTTGGTAATGGGGCAGTGTGAGTGCAACAATGCCAAAGCACGAAACATAACATGTAGTTTCATTTATGCATCTGCTGCCTATAGAAAAGCTTCTGATACGTGCAGCATGACTGCATGAAAATTTATGAGCGCCATAAGCGATAGATTGACGGACCAATATTTTTACGCATGCGAGAGTGCACATTAAAGGGGTCATATGATGCAATTTCTTGTTTTCTTTTCTCCTTAGTGTGTTATGTAGCTGTTTGTGCATGTATAATATCTGCAGAGTTACAAAGCTCAAAGTCTCAATCCCAAAGAGATATTCTTTGTAAATGTTAACGCTCAGCCACACCTTCCTAAAATGCCTTGTTTAAACACCCCCCCACAGTTCTACTTAGAAATGTGGTGGTAAAGTTTTCTAACCGCCGAAATGTAAACGTAAAGAAAGAAGTACATTTATTTTTGCTGTTGTATTGTTGTTGCTGGCGCCGCCATGTTATGAAGATGCTGTGTTTTTCACATATGATAAGAGGTGTAACAATTTTGGCACATTAGGGTTATTCGGGCCAATCACAGTGCGCTTGAGTGCTGGCCAATCAGAGCACACTGCGCTTTTCAGAACGATGAGATTTGTAAAAATCAACGCGTTTCAGAAAGGCAGGGCATAGAGGAGCAACAACAATCCCAGGAATGTGTAAAATAATGAATTTTTAAACCCTAAAACCACATAAACACATTGCATTAAATCAAATAAACAAAACAGTGTTGTTTTTAGAACCTGTAACTGTTACTCTTTCTGACCCATCCATCACTCACAGAGGCAAGCGCTATCTTGATTTGAAACCAGACCAGTGGAGTCTGCTTGAAGAGCTTTCCACTGCTCTTAAGCCTTATTGCCCCCTGTTGTGAAAGGGCTGTTGAAGTCTATTCAAGGTGCTGCCTTTGGAACTTTAGTCAAGTCCTTCCAAACTATAGCAGTGCTTCAAAACAGATGGAAGCAACTCTTTTAACGGGTAGATAATCCTGTGATTTTCTCCTCTGCTCTGGACCTAAGGTTCAGAAGACAGAAGCAAATTATTACTGTGCATTCTAAAGTGCAAACTGAAGCACTTGTAGCAAGAAAGGAGATGGAACAGCAGCAGCAAACAACCATCTCAGCCATGAGAAGAGAAGCATAACCTTCAACATTTTTGCCTGAATCACTCCTTGAGTCTGAAGGCAGCAGTGAGGAAGAGAGCAGAGAGGAGAAAGCTGAGGAGGACCTCAACATTCAAATAAGAAAATAAGTTCCTTGTTTACTTTGTTAAGAGGCCTCTAGTCAAGGATGAAAATCCTTTGGATTGGTGGGGACATAATAAAGACAAATATCCCTCCTTGGCCAAATTAGCTAAAAGCTACTTGTGTATCCCAGGCACATCAACACCACCTGAGTGTCTGTTTTCTGCTGCAGGTTACATAGCTTGCAAAAAAAAGAGCCAGTGGGGTTGAGCCCAGAGCATGTGGACATGCAGACATTTTTTCATTCCAATTCAAAATTTTGGAAAAGTGAATAAGAACGTTTGTATGCACAACTTTTGACACTCTCCTGTTCCTCTGCATTTTTTACCACTTTATCAAAAATAATATTTGTTGTTCGTTTATTATTTATTTTATTTATTAATTATTATTATTATTATTATTTGATATTTCAGCAAATTCTGCTGCTTAACGTCTTATTGTCAGCATGTTTGTCTTAATTTCATAATGTGAATTTAATGATAGTACAACTCAATACTTGTTTTGTTTTGTTTATTTCTATTTTGAATATTTAGAGAAGTTTTACTGTTCAAAACTGAACAAACTTCTTTGTGTTTTATTTAAGGTTAAAAATGTCACAATTAAAGATCATTAAACCTCAATATGTGGCTTTTTGTAATTTTAAAGTAGACTTTTATACAAAAACACCCAGATTTAGGGGTTTATATAGTTATAATAAGCAATAAAAAAGGTGTTTCCAGGTTTTTAATGAACAATTGATTAATAAAAAAAAAATAATCGATTATCAAACTAATCGTTAGGTGCAGCTCTAGTAATACCTCAGCTTCAACTCCCAGGGGTTGGACATTTTTTTTCTGATAGCAGCATATGTAATGGGTCTATTTTTTGTGTATACCCACAATAACAACAAAACCTTGTGCTTTTGTAAAACTAAGAAAGTAAATAGTGTGCGTCTTCAGCCGTCTCTGCCTCCTCCAAAATCTTTCTAAAATGTGTCATGGAAAACACATAGAAACCTCGCGAATTCTTATCATAGAAACATGAAACACATGTCTAAAGAAAGCTTAAAATGTCTTCTTTTCAATAAACAAATGTTCTCTGATTGTGTAATATGCATGAAAGTAAAAAGAAGTACAGTTTTCCCTGTGTCAGCTCTTTATCTGTAATGTGACACGCAGAGAGGGCTATTCATATGGTAATTATTACCTGCAACGAGCCTAAGATGGCGGTGCCCACAAACAATAGCACCCCAAACCCAAACAAATCATCCAGATTTATGGTCAGATTTATTGATTTTACAGTGTGTTTGGAAGAGGGTGTGCTTCAGATTTGTTTACAGAATGATGTTTAAGTCTTTTACATAAAAAAAGATTGTGAATCCGCAGATAAACTGCTTTATTGTGAGACCAACTGTACCCAGTGAAGATTATTATGTCTGACCAGTAAGTATTCTTCCTTTAATTTTTATTCAACTTTACAATTTTAATGTAACCATATATTTTGCATGTAGATTTTGCTTAAAAACTGTCATTAATTGTTTAGGTTACATTGTACTATATTAAGAATTAGGTGCATGTAAACTTTTAAACTGGGTTATTTTTAGTTATGGGTTATTTTCTATGTTGTAGACTTTCTGTAAACAGGTCTTATGTGAAACGTGAAATAATTAGTTAAGGCCAGTACTAAATTAAAAACAAACATTAATTTTCAAAATCTATGTTATTTTTCCAAGATTTTCAACATTTTTCATATTTTGCAGTGTATGTAAACTTATGATTTGAACTGCATTTATCAATCGTTGCACACTTCAATTCAATTCACCTTTACTTATATAGCGCTTTTCACTATTTTTATTGTTACAAAGCAGCTTTAAATACATTATAGTTAAAAAGGAAATAATACAAATAATCAAAGAATATAAAATAAGGCAATGTACAGTTCGCAAAGTAGAGGGTTGTTAAAATGCATGTTAAAGTAAGATGCACAAATTAGACGAGGCCCCTATTTTAAAGTTGAGAAAGAAAAACATTTTAGCATTTCAACAACTTTTTAAATGATCAATATGTTTTGATTTTAAAAGTAGCAACAGAACTTATTAAAGAGTATTAACCCAACTCCAACCACTGAATCTATTGAGAGCCACGGTCGTATCTGTGTCTCTGAGCGGCTAACAGTAAATGCAGCTGCTCCATGCGAGGTTAGACCTTTACACCAATATCTGTTACCGTGCAGACGAGGCAGACACGAGAAGTTCAGATCAAGTAGTTTACTTTACTTCTTCAGGTAAATATCCTCACTTAAGAGGGGAACGATACAGGCTTTAAACATCCATGGACCAGGTTCAGAGATACAGGAACAAATCACACAGCAGACCAGAACACGGTCAAATTAACAACAACACCAGACAAAGGAGACCAGAAAACCAACACATTAAATAAAGTCCATAACGACGTGAGGCAGGTGCAGGTGATAACAAGATTACTGATAGTGAACAGGTGGTGAGGTGCAGAGGATCTTGGAGGAACTTTTAAAATGATAGTAATTTATGAACATTTTTGGTAAGCTGGCAGTCGACACATTTCTTACCTTGACCACTTTCCATATTGATACATTTTCTGTTCTGATCTCAACAAGTCTGGGCAAACTACTGAGTGCTCCAATCAGAGGCTGCATTTTTATGATGTCATCATGTAGAGTTTAAAAACTACAAAAATACAAAACCCTAAAGTATTTTGATACGAAATATGAAGCCATTTTTCATCAACCCTATCAAATATAAACTACAAAATACAATTTTGTTTTTGAAATAAATGCATCATAAATATTGCCCATCCCTGCTTGCAATGTCAAGGTCATGGGATCAATTGCCAGAAAATGCATTAAAGGAGATGATGTTAAAATAGCAACTCCATTAATGTTATATCTTTGTTACAGTTAATTGGTTCATGCTATAAAGCTATGATCTCCCTCACGTTATCAATGCTATATTAGGGTTTAGTTCATGTTAAAACTTTGTTTTTTGGGAATCTTGTAGAAACAACAAAAGATGTTTATTGAGGAACATGTTCTACTGGGCAAAAAACAACTATGCTGAGAAACAGATCAGTACAGACTTTGGACTTTTTATGCATAAGACAGGCATAATTTAAGCTATGAGTCTTTCGATTTGCTGAAGATCGTGATACTCTTCATGGGGCATAACTTTATACTGGCTCATAGAAACTTTCCATTGGTCAGGTTGATTTATATCATTATGGAAACAATTTCACAAGAATCACTAGAAATGTGAACGTTTGAAGATTATTAATGTATAATGTGATTAACTGAATGTGATGTTGCTGCAGCAGTTTTATACTGTAGATTGAGTTTACTCTGTCACACTAAAGATAGAAAAAACATGAACAGGTTGAGCAAGTCTTCATGTTGATATTTTATGTACACATTAATGCACATAAAGTTTTTCAATAAGAAAGACAACTGCTGCAACTGAATTACCTGTATTTAAATAAAGCTCTTAAAAAATATGCCCTCGCCAGGTCCCTTTGCTAGTGCAGGAAAGCCAGGGATATTTTTTGTCTCTTGAGATTCTTTCAACAGAACAACAAAGAGACATTTCAATCAGCTCCTTTCTTCTGACTGAAAGAATAGTATACTTTGATGTCTCAGACTTTGATGGCTTAATATTGATGTAAAATATGCATCAGTCACTTATCAGAGTCAAATAAAATTGTGCCAGTTTTTTGCTGACGGTTTGCTGTGAATACATGACAATACTGTCAGAATCATTAGATTTGTCCAGAAAACCTCTGACTCAAAATGTAAATCACATGAATAAAAACCAGAAAAAACACAGAAAAGTAATGCCGAATCAGTGGTCTTCAGAGTGAGCACATGCACTGAGATGACTTGCTGAAACTACTGTACCTTCTGTAACACCAATATGATAGTGTAAAAGTTATAACTGGTTGGGAACAATGTGCATGGGCACCAGTTCTGCACAGGGATGGACTGGGACCAAAAATCAGCCCTGGCATTTTGGCCCAGTCCGGCCCACCACCACATAAGATCACAAATACCACCTGTCCTTGCGCTCCCCTGCCCTGAATATGTATACCAACTCCTACTCTTTAAAACTACTAACGCCATGTAATGTGTAACTTCAGCATCTGCCTGAAGAGCTTGTTTTTTTTTTGTCACGCAGCTTTTCTTTCCTTTCCGTTTCTTCTCCATGATCACACTGAAACTGCGTGCAGGCAGAAATCCCATAGATGGTGCTGTTCAAAGATATGATTGGGCCAGTCCAGTGTCAAGCAAGAAAACAACCAATGGGCCACTGAGCTACGCGTTTCATGGGCCGCGTCTGTCAGAAGGAAAAAAATTCTAGTGATATTTTTGACTAAAATGTTTTGGGCCAGCAGCCCAGTGTCAACTGAAAAAATATTGGGCCGCCGATCTAGGCCTTCCGCTTTTATGGGCCTGTTCATGGGCCGAGAGAATTTTTTTCTTGCGGTCGGCGACCGTCGGCCCAAAAAAGCACGTCGGCCCACCGGGAAAGTGCCAGATGGCCAGTCTGCCCGTGGTCCTGCATCAAAATGAATATCAATAGTTTGCTGATGATAGTATTCTGCTAAACTATGACACCCTACATCAGGGGAGTATTCCAGAAAGCAGGTTATGTGACATACCCTGTAAGTTTGAGAGTAAGTAAGTGGATAACTTCAGATTTCGGACTTCGGATTTTCGGATTTCCAAAAACGGAGGCAACTTTCAGGGTATGTAAGTAACCACAGCAACTCGCTCTCTGAAGATAACCTGCTCCGGAGCAGGTTATGTTTCAGGGTTAGTTCATTTCCAGTATATGTAACTAAACTTCAGAGGTTGTCTGCTCATGTGTGTGCTTTTGATAAGTGTCCAGTGGGCGTGGAAGCACATATTATGCATTATATATAATTTTACAGCATTATTACGATTACATTTTCAATCTCACCCATTTTATGATTTGTACCTTTTTTGTACATTTTATCATTTGTACCTCTGGGTTACTTTTAGGAGGTTAATTGAACTTACTGTAGTGATTCTGTGGGGATGGTGTTATTTAAAAACACTCTCCAGCATCTCTACTAGTTATAGTGAAACTAAGACAGTGTTATTTAAAACACGGTTCAGTTTCAGGTTATAATTATTTGTGGCTCAAATGGAAATACTTACAGATAAAGACTATTAACTATATGTATTTTGTAGCATTACCTGGTGCAATAAACGCATTATTCTTCTGGCCTTGATTAACAACGGTCCATGCCCAATACAGTAATACATACAGAGCGGTAACAGTATACATACAGTTTAAGGGATGTGTTATGAGCATTAAGCAGAGACAATCATGAGTGAATACAAATGAATATTTATTAACTAAGCTACTGAGATATGATACTGGTTAACTAACAAAACACATACACATTCACATTCATACAAGATAAAGCATAGAAAAATTAGAGTAAAGAGTAAAGAATGGCATATTAAATCAGCAGGACACAACCACCGGGTTTTTCTCTACTAAAAGTTCACCTTGGTAGCCAAGGGGCAATGCTTAAGCGCTGTTGAATCCTGGTCTTGTGGAGAAAGAGAGAGTGTCGGTGGATTCAGCGAGGAATCCGTTCGGAGAGCCGGAGTTTCATGAAGTGTCGAAGTCTGCGAATTAAGATTGCCGGAAAAGCTGTCCTGAAGAAGGGCAGGTCCCACGAAGTTTTGGAGAGATTCCAAGTTTCTGAGCAAAGAGTTGTCCGATGCATTGTGGTCTTAAAGGCACAAGCGGTCAGCTGATCCTCGGTCAGGTCTTTTGACCAATGGCAAAAGGGCGTGGTTCTTGGCCGGGAGAAATCTCTTTGTCCTTCTCTGTGACAAATGATTTACACAGGTACGGTTTATGTCCTGTTTGCACGAACACATAAACTTATTGCAAATTGAGTATGATGCACGCCATGACTATGTACTGTGCATCATTATTTAGGGAAATAATTTGTGGATCATTTTGATACCACACACGAGAGAGAAGTGAAGTAAGAACAATAGTTATTCATTCATCTGTCATGACATAAAAGTTAAACTTCAATGACACTGAAATGCATGCAATAACTATGGCAGGGTATCAACGTGATTATGGAGGAATACACATATAGATATATATATATATATATATATATATATATATATATATATATATATATATATATATATATAGATACAAATTGGGCAGTTTTGTCCCGCTCATCCTAAAGAGTCTCTTTGAGGTGTTTGGAATGTACTTCTCTAGTCCTCTCTGCAAATCTCCAGGGGTCCTGGAGAATCTCAGGGAGTTGAGCTGGGGGGTTACCCTCTCTGGGAAAGGCCAGAGAGGTACCATAACTGTCCTCCTGAGTTAAGTAACAACCGGCAGGTCATCACTTAACCCAGACTTTCTGGAGCCAAAAGGGGTTCTGGTGTTGACTCCCCCCCTAGGAATTTGTTGTCTGTTGTATCTTTATGATCCCTTAAAGAAATCCAACATTTGGCCCGGCCAAGTCTCTACATTACCCTTCAAACGTGTTCTGGAACTGACATACCCTGAGTAAGCAGGTTTTGGGTTTAACTGATGGTAATTTAACCCAGCTTTCTGGAATACCCCCCAGAGCTATTCAAATCTTACCCTGGAGGGCCAATGCCTTGCAGAGTTTAGCTTCAACCCTAATTCAACACACCTGAACTAGCTAATTAAGGTCTTCAGGATCATTAGAAAATCATAAAACATGTTGTTATTTAGTACATGTAGAATTCAGTGTTCATATATTGCCATTATTCACCTCTCTTACTGGTATCCCTAATGAAGCTTCTCCTGCTGTTCTGCTTCAGCTGTGAAATAGGCCAATCAGCAGAAGTGTCCCCCCACCAACCAATCACTTCATTTATCACTTCCTACCTGTTAACAGCAGGACAATCTTGCTTACACTCTCACTTTCGATGGCAAATTGTAGTTAGTTGAAAATGTGGAAATGGGTTTTACTATTACCATACCTGCTTAAATTGTGTTACGCAATAGATGTATGTAGATCATTCTTAATGTATAGCACATTTACCTTTTGGCATTTAGCTGATGCTTTTATCCAAAGCAACTTACAAATATTAGGAGACAATGAAGCGACACATCAAAAGAGGAAACAATAGTACGAAAAAGTGCTTTACTAAGTTTACAAGGTTTTGTATTGCTAGATAAGTACCTGTAGAGGAAAGAAAAGGTCTTTTTTTATGATGTCAGGTGTTGGTGGAAGAGGTATGTTTTATCTGTCTCTTAAAGGAGGTGAGGGATGTGACAGATGGGATTGTGTTAGTGAGATTATTCCACAAGCAGAGAAGAAGAAAGAACGAGAGAGAGATTTAGTGAGGGAACCACCAGTCGACATTCGTTCATTGAGCGCAGGGTTCTGGATGGGTTGAGCGCAGGGTTCTGGATGGGTTGAGCGTAGGGTTCTGGATGGGTTGAGCGCAGGGTTCTGGATGGGTTGAGCGCAGGGTTCTGGATGGGTTGAGCGTAGGTGTAGAAGAGAGTTAAAGTATGAGGGTGCAGAATTTGTGATGGTTTTAAATGTCAGCATTAATTATTCGAATTTAATGCAGCAGCAACCGGTAGCCGGTGGAGAGAGATGAAGAGAGGTGTGACATGTGCTCTTTTGGGTTCCTGGAAAACTTATACTAGAATAACATCTAGAATACAACTAGAATAACAACTAGAATAACATCATGTATTCTAATGCAGTTTAATACCTTATTATTATTATTATTTAGTTTTAATTATAATATATGGAAAGCTGCTTTGCAACAATTATAATTGTGAAAAGCACTATATAAATAAAACTGAATTTAAGTGAATTGAACTTTGTGACCAAGACTGACCTCCTGGTACTTCCGGCCTCACCTACAATGTAACACAACCTCACAATTCAAATTGGCAACACAACCATTACACCATCTAAATCCGTAAGAAACCTAGGTGTAATCTTCAACGACCAGCTGTCCTTTACCGAACACATCTCAAGGATATCACGGTCTTGTAGATATGCACTTTACAACATCAGGAAGATCATGTCATATCTCACAGAGCACACAGCCCAACTGCTTGTCCAAGCCATGGTAATCTCCAGACTGGACTATTGCAATGCTCTCCTGGCTGGTCTTCCTGCACGAGCAATCAAACCACTTCAGATGATACAGAACGCAGCAGTAAGACTTGTTGTTCTCTATGCAGTGTGCTTAAATGGAACTAGACTGAAATAAATACTATGGTTGATTGTCAGAAAGAGTCCATTGTTAATTGAAGTACATTATTACAATAAAATAATATGCGTAATATTTACAAGGTTTTTGTTGTTACAAGATTGTGTTACTGATTTTGGTTTATTTATGTTATAGTGTGCAGAGAATCAACGTGATATTGTCAGTACTGGGAGCTGTAGTGAACAGCACTCCAGAAGACATTTCAGGTCCCAACTTTACAAGCAGTGTCCCTCTTTAATGTAAACTAAGGACCAGTGTCATCAGATAAGGCTACCAGAGAAACTGCCAGACACCCTCTATAGGGCAGCCTTATCATCAAACTAAAATCCTCACCCAAAGATCCAGGCCAGCCTGGCCATAAAACTTCTCAGGACCTCCACATGTGGCGGGTAATTAACCTGACCATGTGGCAGCTTTCGGCTAAAACAAAGGACACATCTCTACATTCCTTAATTTATAAAATGGACACAAACATATTGGACATATCACATATTCATTCTGTACTCTCTGAGAACATGCTTTGTAATAGTCATTTTGTGTTAAAATACGAAAGTTTTACAAATGCTATTCACATATGAATAATTCATGCATGATAGTTTAATATATTGTTGTCATAGTTTATACTCTTTGTATTCAGGACAAAAGCCAAAGGTATTTTGAAAGTGGTTTGGGAAGTGATAATTCCATAGGTAAAACAGTGAAGACACAGTTTTAATGCTGTGCTTTACTCTATGCAAACGCATTCACTTCACAAGCGAAAGGATGAGTGAGCCCTCTCTGACATCAACAGCCAATCACAGCCCTGCAGCGGACAAGCAAAATGCAATCTCCTCCTTATCTGAAAGGGGATAAAAGTACCCTTTCAACACAAATTCTTTGTTCTGAGTTTCCAGGCTGTGTGCTGGGAAGCATAACAGCAACACCCGTTCTGAGTTTCCAGGCTGTGTGCTGGGAAGCATAAAAGATCAACCGTTCTGAGTTTCCGGGAAGGAAGCATAACAGATCAACCGTTCTGAGTTTCCGGGAAGGAAGCATAACAGATCACCCGTTCTGAGTTTCCTGGCTGTTGTGCTAGGAAGCATAACAGATCACCCGTTCTGAGTTTCCAGGCTGTGTGCTGGGAAGCATAACAGATCAACCGTTCTGAGTTTCCGGGAAGAAAGCATAACAGATCACCCGTTCTGAGTTTCCTGGCTGTTGTGCTAGGAAGCATAACAGATCACCCGTTCTGAGTTTCCGGGAAGGAAGCATAACAGATCAACCGTTCTGAGTTTCCGGGAAGGAAGCATAACAGATCAACCGTTCTGAGTTTCCGGGAAGGAAGCATAACAGATCACCCGTTCTGAGTTTCCAGGCTGTGTGCTGGAAAGCATAACAGATCAACCGTTCTGAGTTTCCGGGAAGAAAGCATAACAGATCACCCGTTCTGAGTTTCCTGGCTGTTGTGCTAGGAAGCATAACAGATCACCCGTTCTGAGTTTCCAGCCTGTGTGCTAGGAAGCATAACAGATCACCCGTTCTGAGTTTCCAGGCTGTGTGCTGGGAAGCATAACAGATCAACCGTTCTGAGTTTCCGGGAAGAAAGCATAACAGATCACCCGTTCTGAGTTTTCTGGCTGTTGTGCTAGGAAGCATAACAGATCACCCAGTTCTGAGTCTCCCCGCAAGGACTGAAATAGAGAAACCACGCTCAGAGCCTGCTGTCCAGAAAGGCAATCCCAAACGTCTGCAACAAGGTTAAGCCCAGGAGGGCAACCTTACTTCCAGGTACCTTCATCTGCGTGTTCCAGATCGTCAAGGACCTTCGCACCAGCCTTCAGGGCCTCATCTGCGTGTTCCAGATCGCCAGGACCCTTTTGGTGCTCCAGGAGATTAGCATCCCACAGCGCCGTGTTCAAGGCTGTTGAGCGGATTCAGACTCCTTAGCCACTGCAACAAGGCCCAGCCTCTCACCAGTGGAGGACGTCATGCACCCTCTGGGACTGCTCGCGTGAACGTAAATATCACTTACCAAACCTCTTTCTAGAGACCTTGGCATTAGTGTACTCTTTCAGTTCATTTCAGTTTATACCTTAGTTACCTGCATTCTCTTCATTCTTTTACACTCAACCTTACTATCCTTTAGCTCTTTAGTATCATTTAGTAGTGTGTTAGTTACTCTTGTATGTCTTTTGTAAATAAATCCTCTTTTATTACAATTGTGTCTTCCTTGTGTTGATAATACAGTAAAAGGCTCTACAAGTTAGCACGAATCTCACGAAATCCTTCAGATACCCCAGGTGATTTACTCCCTCCACTTTACTAATTTTTCTTATCATATTATTTATGATTTATGTTGGATTTATTCCAACAAATGTTGAGGTGAAATTCCTCAGCTGGTGCCCCGAGTTAAAAGGAGGGAGAGGTCATCTGACACACACACACACACACACACACACACACACTTGAAGTGACGTGGGGTCAAGCCTCACTAACACCTCTAGTGTCCTGTGTGAGGCGTACTATTAATTGGTGCCCCGTGTGAGGATCACTACAGAGCTTAAAATTGCAATGTAGAAAATTTGCAATAATACCATAACATACAGTTAGAATGTATATGTTATAGTTAGTGTTTTCAACTTTTGGGTTTAAAATCTACTTTCTGTTAACGTTAGAGGTGGAGCAAAGTACTAGTGGTAGTAGAAAAGGAAGTAGAAAAGGGTTTGCATAGTTTTCTCTGTGATGCCGTCAGAATACTCCCAGACACACAGAAAGGACCTAAACTATGCTAAATTAATATTTAAAAACTTTGCAATATATTTTTAAAATTGAGTCGGTTTTCTCTTATTAAGGCTGTTGCTGTGAAATTACATGGTACCAAGTTGGGCTCCTCCATTTTTTTCACAAAAATTGTTTATTTACGATTTAAATCAATTCCCCCCTACTTAAAATCGGATGCAGATGACAAAGAAATTGTTCAAAACAAGTTTTAACTGGGATTTTATCTGTTTTTTTGCCTTGGGGTTAAAGTGCAATCAGAAACAACAAGCCAAAAAGACAAGATGGCAGGTTTTGCCATTGTAAACAGTGAAAATGTAACATAACATAAAACATAAAATAATGTGACCTTTTCTTTAAACACAAGTTTAACATCTTGCTATTCCGAAGATAGGAGGTAGTTCTGATAAAGTGCAAACAAATTATTCAACAGCATTAAACATAAGTGCATGCGAGCATTAGGTGCTTATTTGTTGTGCTGTTTTTAGTTTGAACATCCTTTCTTTTTTTCTAAACATTCTTAGCCAGGAAGACAAGCCTGTCTACTACCTTTGGCTTGAGGCATGCATGGTGGTGTTACGGTGCTGGGTTAGAGTGAACAGAACGCCAGAGAGTAACTTAGAACAAGTCTTTACTGAAGTTTTCAAGCACAGATATATCCAGGAGAACAGGTACAAGAACAGAGATCATCCAGATAACATCATCCCGTCAAACAGAGTAACAGGTAATAACAACAGAATGCCCACACAACCAAACTAACAACAATACCCGACAAAATACGAACAGAAAGCAGACTTTAAATAATACAGACAATAAACGCTAAATGATATAAAACAGGTGCGGGTGATAACAAGGTGACTAGTGCAGACGGGATTACAAATACAAAACAGGTGAGCTGGTGCAAAGTAACATGGGAAATGAAGTCCTTTTTCAATAAGCTGGGGAAAGTGATCGGGTGACGTGATGGGGGGAATCCGATGCTGAAGGCATCGGCTCCGTGACAGGTGGCATGTAACAGTGCCCCCCCACGCTAAAAACCCTCTCTAAGGAGGCACTCGATACTGGGACCAAGAGGTATTTTTTGCCAGACTACTTTCGCGATCAGTTTCCAAGCTCCCTAGGTCGTGAATTAAGTGTATCGTGTACAGGAATTTGGCCACTGGTAAGGATCCTGGCTCACAACACATTGGGACACAGATGACTCAACTTTCGCCCACAATACTACGTCCTAGCGTGGTAAGACGTCACCACTGGTTTATGAACACACAGGACAGATCAATAAGATTGTGTGAATTAAAACAAAGATTGTGCCAGTTTACTGTACACTTATAAGATACTTTATATGATATATGTGTATGTGTGCTTTTTAGATTAATATTAATTATAAATGTTTACCAGACTGTGTTAATTGTATCTTTAGTTTGTATGTGTGTTTATGGTTATGTTGAAATGTAAGTAAAAAGATTTTATCAAAAAGATTTTATCAAATCAATTAGCACATGGCGTTCATGAATTTGGCTCATGTGAATTATGTGTACACGTCATTAATCCTATTTTAGCAGGAGCTACCTTTTCACATATTTACTGCAACCTGTGAGAATAACGGTTTGGTTTTGATTCTTGTAAAACATGATTTCCGTCCTTATATTTTGTGTTGTCCTTACACTATGCAAGCTCTTAATAAGAAAAAGAGCAGCAAGATAGAGGAGATACAGGCGTATCTCAGCTCACACATCAGTAACACTGTCACAAAAATCCCATTCCAAAACATACCTATACCTACTAATAAAACATGTATGCTAATTGTATATAATCTTACATCTGTAAAGACATTGTGTATTTATGTGTGTGTGTGAATTATTTTCAACCAATACTAACTATTAATCTGTAGCATGGAACACAGCATACCTCTTCCGTTCAGGGCTGAGGAGGAAAAGATTGCTAAAAGCATAATACAGCAGGTATGGATGCCTGGACTGAACCACTTTGTTGTTAACTGGGGAGGGAGGTGAAACCATCACCTCCATACAGAGACCCTTTCTAATATATTTTCACAAACACTGGTTAAAACAATTATAAGAACATCATTAAATATATGTACCCAGGACAATCTGGTGAAATAAACCAATTTTCTCGTTACATGAGGACAAAAATTAGCCATGATTTTACTACAGTTAAAACAAACAAACAAAAAAAAAATGGTTACTGTGTACTCTGTTTTGCCAATAGAGAAATCAAATCACGGTTACTACACTATCACTATAAAAAACATGGTTCATTTTTATAACCCCTGCTCTCTCACTTCTAGTACAGTCTTTGTAGTAAAACATTGTAAAAACACTTTATTGGTTATTATTGTATTGGTTAAATGACGGGGAAAAGTCGAATTGTAGTAACAAAAACGTCCCAGGTTACATATGTAACCATGGTTCCCTGAGAGGGAAAGAGATGCTGCATCATCTGGTGCCTTCAGCATAGCATCATAAAAAAACAAAACGAAACTCCGCAAATTCTTATCATAGAAACGTGAAACGTGTCTAAAGAAAGATTAAAATGTCTTCTTTTCAATAAACTGAATCAAGCCGAAAACAAATGTTCTCTGATTGTGTAATATGCATGAAAGTAAAGAGAGATACAGTTTACAGGTACAGTTAGCTCATTATCTGTAATGTGATCCCATCCACACGCAGAGGGCGCTATTCATACGGTAATCATCACACAAGGCATGAGGAGAGATAACGATGCCCATGAACAATAGAGCTCCAAACAAATCATCTAGATTCATGGTCAGATTTACTGATTTATTGATTTTACATTTGTTTGTAGAGTGAAGTAAAAGTCCACTTTTACATTAAAAAAAGATCGCAAATCTGGAGATAAACTGCTTTATTGTGAGAGTAACTGCATCCTGTAAAGCTTATTATACCTGACCAGTAAGTATTCTTTCTTTATTTTTATCAAACTTTACCATGTAGATTTAACCATAGATTTTGCAGGACTGAATAGCATTTGCATAAACATTTACAGAAAAAGATGCTAAACTACAGCACGATAGTAATACCTTTATGAAATTTTTTTAAATAAAACCGAGCAGATTAGGGACAATATTGCATCTACACAGCCAGCCACCTCTATATCTCATAGTATCCCGTCCCGCTTCATGCCAATAGTACAACTAGAATCATTTAATGCTATTAAAATGGATGAACTCAAAAAAATAATAAACTCATCAAAAACATCATCCTGTATATTAGATCCCATTCCCACAAAACTACTAAAAGAAGATTTTCCTGCAGTTTCGGAACCAGTGCTCAATATTATTAATTCATCATTAGAATTAGGCTATGTTCCAGCAGCCTTTAAAATGGCAGTTATTAGGCCTCTCATTAAAAAACCTAATCTCGACCAGGGAGACCTATCCAACTTTAGACCAATCTCTAATCTCCCCTTCTTATCAAAAATACTGGAAAAGGTTGTGTCCAAACAACTACAGACATTCCTAGCCAAAAATAGCATTTATGAAAAATTTCAATCCGGATTCAGGCCCCATCACAGCACAGAAACAGCCAAGACAGAGTGGTCTTTCATAACTGCACCCCAGCCCATGAGAGATGTATCCGTCGTTATGATCTTGCGACGGTACTGCACTCCCAGCCGAACACCTTGGGACAAGAACCATGGTTTCTTCCACATGACAAGGGCAGGAAGACATGTGCGCGTGACCTTGACTATGGTAAGAGCAAGAGTCTTGGGGGAGAAGCCTTTTCCCTTGAGCCACTATTGTAGTTGGCACATGAACAGTAGACAAAGAGGCTTCACGTTGGCCAACCCTGCCATGAGGCCCAACAGTCTCAGTTCTTTTTTGAGCAAGATCACCTCGACAGGAGAGAGATGGGAGAGAGAAATTCCCATGTTACACCAAGAAAGCTGTTCTCTGCGTTGGAGAAAGCAAGCTTTTCTCCAACGCAGCCTTCTCCGGTGCTACTGATGAGGTGAGCACACTGTTGTGAGGTGATCACTGCGTGATCTAAACTGGATCCTGTATCCCCTCTATAGTATCAAGACCCATTTCGGAGACATTCAGCAGAAGCTTCCCATGCTTCCAGGAAGTCTACTAAGGGAACTAACTCCTCGAAGCTGGTCTCTGACCGGGATGGAAGGGTCAGGGCATGAGATGTTGAAGGGGAGGCCACCGGTGCCCACATTCAGTGCGACTCAACGCAGCTGAAGTGGCACAAGAGGTGTAGTGACCTCAGGTTTGAGAAACAGACATCAGGATATCTTCCTGCGCGCCGGTCCTCTGACCTGGATCACCATGTGGGTGTCCGTTTTCCTCTTAATGAAGCTCATAGCTGGCCTGCAGTCACTCCTCGGAGGGCCCTAGTCACTACACTCACCCGCTGTCGTATCAGCCTCAGGTGCCTCTCGGCACCATGACCGCCATAAACCTCCTGACCGTTTCTGGCCGCCTCCTGGTTGCTCTGAGGGAAACGTCAGTGGACCTTCTCAGTTCATCCAGCACCTCGGGGGAGACACCTTGACCCTCATCTATCTCCTTCAGGAGGTCTGCCTGATAGGCCTGAAGGATTGCCATCATGTGTAGACAGGCTGTGGAGGGGGTTAAGATAGCTCGCAATCATCTGCTCTACCCTAGGCAACACAGCATAGCCCTGTTCCTTCAGGTCAATGCTGTTTGCGTACTTACTGGCCTGGGGGGGGTGTACGGGCTGAATAGGAGGTTTTCTATGATCTGGAGAGCTCCTCATGCAGGTCTGGGAAAAGTGGGAGGCCTCTGCGCAGAGGTTGAAAAATGCTCATCTGGGGCGAACGCTCTGTTGTTGTATGGGCCAGTCGATGGAAAACCACTAGCCTGGAGCGTAGCACACAGAGAGGAAGACGATCGCAATGCCTGCACTCGGCTCGTTCGGGATCCTTCCCAAGGTAGACAACACACATGTTGTGTGAATCTTTCTCCAGGATAAAGCGTGGACACGGGTGTACACACACTCTAAAAGTAAGCCAGATTTAAGACTCTCCAGAGTCCCTGTTTAGGCTAGTCAATCTTCTCTGGCATCTATCTGATTAAGGATGGAGATGTGAAATCTAAGTATCTGTGTTTGTTTACTTGCTAGCCAGTGCAATATCATAGAGAGTAGTAGCCAATACATTTCACACGGGCTACTACTGCAGCATTTACAAGTAAATGATGTGTGAAAAGTTTAGGTCTGTGTTCCAGACATTGCACATATGAGAACAATACAATTTAACAATTAACATGGTAAAATACAATATCCAAATATACAGTGTACACGCAAATACATAGTATATACATAATGTGGATATGTGTGTTGTATTGTTATATTAATGGTATATTGTGCGACAGTGCGACACAGATTTTCTTCTCCTTCCAGCCAGACGATCCCACAATAGCATCACGAATTGCAGCCTGCCTAAAAGACATCTCATCTTTGATGACTGAACACCAACACCAGCTAAACCTAGCCAAGACTGAGCTCCTGGTACATCCGGCCTCACCTGCAACGCAACACAACCTCACAATTCAAATCGGCAACACAACAATTACACCATCTAAATCAGTAAGAAACCTTGGTGTAATCTTCAATGACCAGCTGTCCTTTACCGAACACATCTCAAGGATATCACGGTCTTGTAGATATGCACTCTACAACATCAGGAAGATCAGGTCATATCTCACAGAGCACGCCGCCCAACTGCTAGTTCAATCCCTGGTAATCTCTAGACTGGACTATTGCAATGCTCTCCTGGTTGGTCTTCCTGCACGAGCAATCAAACCACTTCAGATGATACAGAACGCAGCAGCAAGACTTGTCTTTCAGGAACCCAAAAGAGCACATGTCACACCTCTCTTCATCTCTCTTCACCGGCTACCGGTTGCTGCCCACATTAAATTCAAATCATTAATGCTGACATTTAAAACCATCACAAACTCTGCACCCTCATACTTTAACTCTCTTTTACACACAAACTTCTGCCACACACCTCTTCCACGAACACCTGACATCATAAAAAAACCCCACTAAACTCTTTTCTTTCCTCTACAGGTACTTATCTAACACTGCAAAACATTGTAAACTTAGGAAAGCACTTCTTCGTACTATTGTTGCCGCTTTTGATGTATCGCTTCATTGTCTCCCAATATTTGTAAGTTGCTTTGGATAAAAGCATCAGCTAAATGCCTAAATGTAAATGCAGTTGTAGTGCATCAGTTGTAGTTTTGCAGTCTGATGGCCTTGAGGTAAGAAGCTGTCCCACAGTCAACTGGTGCGGCCCCTGTCTGCCTAATGGCAGTAGTGAGAGGAGACTGGGGTGGCTAGGGTCTTTGATTATCTTCCGGGCTTTCCTCACACAATGCAAACACAAAGTCCAACAGTATATAACACAAATCCCCTAAGGGATTGTTAGACTGCATTAATTAGGTCAACCGGAACTGGGAACACTTCCCTAACAATCTGATGTACTTGTTGCATCTAAGGGTGTGATACAGTATTTTGCTCCCAGTTTGTCTGTCTCTTATTATTCCGACGTTACATCCAGTCCATACACTGACCTGACGTTGCATCTGACAGGAGGTGGCGACCCCAGGAGTACCTGCACACATTAATGCTAATGTTAGCAGAGGTGAGTAGTAATGCACTACATATACTTCGTTACATTTACTTGAGTAAGATTTTTGAAAATATGGAAAATATGAGTCGATTCTTTTATAACAATTGAGTGAATAATAGGCAAAGTTTAGGCTTAGTTCGCTGCAATGAACTGAATCGTCTAAAGCTGTTACGATTGTGTAACAGATAGTGGGTGGCTATGCTACAGTGACAGGTCGCTCTTAGCACCTGATATTGGACCAGTGTCTCTATTCGGTTACAGGAGGGTGAGAATCAAGACACTCAAGACTCAGGCAATGACTGTAACTATATAATATGTATTTTGATTGGTGCAAAAAATAATAATAATAGTAAATGTAACACAATCACATCAACAATGAAATAAAAATAAATAAAATCAAATGAAATAATTGTCCCTTTCAATTCCTTGTTGTTCTTTTAGATATCTTTTGAGCTCTGTTCACTATTTAAATACTTTCTCCTATTTACTTCTAGTTATTTGAGTTATATTTCAATCGTTTAGTCTCTCATTTCAGTTTATAGATATTTAGTTTCACTAACTTTTAGTTTACTAAAAGCTTTTGGTATTTTTTTGGGTCTTCACACTTTTCATTCCCACTTTTAAAATTAAAACAAAATATGCAAAAAATAAATTACATTAATCACAATAGACAAATCAAAACAAATTGAATTCAATTATTCAACAATATAACAGTCAACTTCTCAATCGGAATGTTCTTTTGTTGCTCAAGGTGCCAAAAAATGTATTAGTGTATGCAAAGTGTCTTGAAGTAGATGAAAAGTTGGGCCTGGGGTTGGGGCTCGTATGCGAGCGCCTGGCGGCCGGGTCTTACCCCATGGGACCCGGCCGGGCCCAGCCCGAAGGAGTGACGTGGGGCCGACCTTCCGTGGGCTCACCACCTGCGGGAGGGACCAATAAAGGCCGAGTGCATTGTGGTTTGGGTGGCGGTCGAAGGCAGGGACCTCGGTGACCCAATCCTCGGACATAGAAACCTAACTCTAGGGACATGGAATGTCACCTCGCTGGGGGGAAAGGAGCCTGAACTAGTGCTATGTTGGACTCTCCACTACTCTGGAGTTGGCCACGGTGAGAGGCGGCGGGCTGGAGTGGGCTTGCTTATAGCCCCCCAGCTTAGCTGCCATGTGTTGGAGTTTACCCCAGTGAATGAGAGGGTCGTTTCCCTGCGCCTTCGGGTGGGGGATAGGTCTCTTGCTGTCATTTGTGCAACCTACGGGCGAATGGCAGTACAGAGTACACCGCCTTCTTGGAGTCTCTGGGAGGGTGCTGGAGAGCTCAGTCTGGGGACTCTGTCATTTTGCTGGGGATTTCAACGCACGTGGGCAGCAGCGGTGACACCTGAGAGGCGTGATTGGGAGGAACGGCCCCTGACCTGAACTCCCAGTGGTGTTCTGTTGTTGGACTTCTGTGCTAGTCACTGCTTGTCCATAACGAACACCATGTGAGAGCATAAGGGTGCTCATCAGCACACGTGGCAACAGAGCACCCTAGGGCGGAGGTCGATGATCGACTTTGTGGTTGTTTCATCTGACCTCCGGCCATATGTCTTGGACACTCGGGTGAAGAGAGGGGCGGAGCTGTCAACTGATCACTACCTGGTGGTGAGTTGGATCCGTTGGCCGGGGAGGAAGCTGGACAGACTCGGCAGGCCCAAACGTTCTGTGAGGGTCTGTTGGGAACGTTTGGCAGAGCCCCCTGTCAGAGGGGTCTTCAACTCCCACCTCCGGCAGAGCTTTGAACAGATCCCGAGGGAGGTTGGGGACATTGAGGTTGGGGACATGTTCTCCGCCTCCATTGTCAAAGCGGCCATTCGGAGTTGTGGCCGTAAGGTCTCTGATGGGCAGCTGATGGGTACCGGCAGGCCAAGTGGACTGCGGCACGGGTGGTTGTGGAGGCAAAAACTCGGGCCTGGGAAGAGTTCGGTGAGGACTTGGAGAAGGATTATCGGTCGGCCTCGAAGAGGTTCTGGCAAACTGTCAGCGGTGCCCTACCAACACTGTATATAGTGGAGGTGGGGCTCTGCTGACCTCAACTGGGGATATTGTCGGGCGGTGGAAGGAATACTTCGAGGATCTCCTCAACCCTGCCAACACGCCCTCCACGCCGTTGGTGTGTTCCAACTACAGGGGGATCACACTCCTCAGCCTCCCCGGGAAAGTCTATGCCAGGGTACTGGAGAGGAGAATTCATCCGATAGTTGAACCTCGGATACAGGAGGAACAATGCGGCTTTCGTCCTGGTTGTGGAACACTGTACCAGCTCTATACCCTCTTTAGGATACTGGAGGGTTCATGTGAGTTTGCTCAACCAGTCCACATGTGTTTTGTGGATCTGGAGAAGGCATTCGACCGTGTCCCTCGCGGTGTTCTGTGGGGAGTGCTCTGGGAATATGGGGTCCGAGGCCCTTTGCTAGGGGCTGTCCGGTCCCTGTATGACCAGAGCAGGAGCATGGTTCGCATTGCCGGCAGTAAGTCAGACTCGTTCCCAGTGCGTGTTGGACTCCGGCAGGGCTGCCCTTTGTCACCGGTCCTGTTCACTATCTTCATGGACAGGATTTCTAGGCGCAGCCAGGGACGGAGGGTCCGGTTTGGTGACCACAGGATCTCATCTCTGCTTTTTATGGATGATGTTGTCCTGTTGGCTTGATCAGGCCAGGACCTACAGCGGGCACTGGGGGCAGTTTGCAGCTGAGTGTGAAGCGGCTGGGATGAGAATCAGCACCTCCAAATCTGAGGCCATGGTCCTCAGCCAGAAAGGTGGTGGCTTGTCCCTCCAGGTCGGTGGGGAGCTCCTGCCACAGGTGGAGGAGTTTAAGTATCTTGGGGTCTTATTCACGAAAGTGAGGGAAGGATGGAAGCGAGAGACGACAGACGGATCGGTGCAGCTTCTGCAGCAATGCGGTCGATGTACCCGGTCTGTAAGTGGTAAAGAAGGAGCTGAGCCACAAGGCGAGCTCTCGATTACCGGTCGATCTATCGTTCCTACTCACCTATGGTCATGAGCTTTGGGTCATGACCGAAAGGGTGAGATCCAGGATACAAGCCGACCGAAATGAGTTTCCTCCACGGGTGGTTGGGCTCCCTTAGAGATAGGGTGAGGAGCTCGGTCACTTTCGGGGGAGCTTGGGTAGATCCGCTGCTCCTCCCACATCGAGAGGCCAGCTGAGGTGGCTTGGGCATCTGTTTGAGGATGCCTCCTGGACCTCCCAAGGGAGGTGTTCAGGCATGTCCCACCGGGAGGAGGCCCCGTGGAAGACCCAGAACACGCTGGAGAGACTATATCTCTCGGCTGGCCTGGGAACGCCTCGGGGTTCCCCCGGAGGAGTTGAAGGAAGTGTCTGGGGAGAGGGAAGTCTGGGCGTCCCTGCTTAGACTGCTGCCCCCGCGACCCGGTCCCGGATAAGCAGAGGAAAATGGATGGAATGGATGGACGTTTCCCTCAAGTCACTGTGGTTCGGGTTGGGTAGGCTTGCCATCTCGATGTCACAGGATTCATCCAATCACACACATAAAACCTGACCTGTTCACACAAACAGCGTCTTAAGCATCATAAACATTTACACACTATTTCTTTTAAACAACGCAATACATACTTTACGTTCATCAATCAACCATCTGTATATATATATAAGAATAGTATTCAAATACTCTTTTTCCTCTATTCATCACATATATAACATACCAGAATGTGTCATTTTGTATAATATAACATTTAAGTGCTTAAATGGAATATTTTATCATCTTTCACACTTCTTCCAAAACTATTTCACACTTTAAACACTTCAAAACCTTCAATAAACAAATATAATATTCAGTTTTCAGTAAATTGAACAATATTACTTAAAAACTCACCAAATCCGAGGGTATTATGTTTTACATCCGCATGGATTTACAGGGGTTCTCATCAGCAATCGTCAGTGGTAATCAACAATCTCGTTCTAAAAATAACCCAATATAATCAAATAATCTAGTCTACAACACATTCATAGTACTGAAACTGCACTTGTAAAGGTAGTAAATGATCTGCTGCTTTCTTGTGACTCTGGATCTCTGTCTATCCTTCTGCTACTTGACCTCAGCTCTGCCTTCGATACCGTCTCCCATGAATTACTTATTTCTCTTCTCTCTACTCTGCTCTCTCTTGGTTTTCCTCCTATCTTTCTGACAGATATCTCTACATCTCAGTTAATGATTTTCGATCACCTACTGTCCCCCTGAAGCGCGGTGTCCCTCAGGGATCTGTTCTCGGGCCATTATTATTTATAATTTACATAATACCACTTGGTCAGATTTTACAACGTCATGGTCTTAATTACCACTTTTACGCTGATGACATTCAATTATACTCTATCTGCACTCCTTCTCTACCTCCCCAAACAGACAAAATCTCTGCTTGTTTGAAAGACATACATGATTGGCTTAATTCAAATTTTCTGAAACTTAACATGGACAAAACTGAGATTATTTTCATTGGAACTCCCTCACTCACCAGAAATATTTCTACCAATTTCACCTGTGAGATTGCCGGTTCTCACATCAAAACATCTAATACTGTTAAAAATGTAGGTGTTATCTTTGACTCCACCCTTTCCTTTCAGTCTCATATCAACTCTATCACCAAATCTGCATTCTTTCATCTACGTCGCATTACCCAACTCCGTCCCTTCATCAGTACCAAAGACGCTGAAACTGTCATTCATGCATTTGTTTCATCATGCCTCGATTACTGTAATGCTCTTTTCGTTGGTCTACCTGCCAGTTCCATTTCCAGATTACAATACATTCAAAACTCTGCTGCTAGAATACTCACCCATACTAAGCATTCTGCTCATATCACCCCTATTTTGTATGATCTCCACTGGCTTCCAGTTGGCTACCGCATTCAATTAAAAATTCTCCTGCTCGCTTTTAAATCTTTGCATGGCTTGGCTCCCCCTTATCTCGGTAACTTGCTCGTCCCCTACACCCGACTCGCTCACTTCGTTCCTCTGACTCTGGCCTTCTCGTTGTCCCTCGGCATCACCTCGCTTCAATGGGGGGCAGATCTTTCAGTGCTATTGCACCCAAACTCTGGAATTCTCTCCCCCATTCACTCTGTGGTGTTAATAACATCTCTGAATTTAAATCATTACTCAAAACTCACTTGTTCACTTGTTGATTGTTATGCTTAATTAACTAATTGTTCTCTGAATGGTATGTCATGTCTCTTAAGTCCTGTTCTTACATGTATTTGACTCTATTCTTCTGTATCCTTTCCTGTCCATTATTGTTTTTTCATCATTGTCTACTTGTATTGCCTTGATAATTGTACTTTGTAAAGCGTCCTTGAGCCCTGGATAGGCGCTATATAAATAAAATTATTATTATTATTATTATTATTATTATTAAAATGATTTGCAATTCATGTCCTTAATAATGCATGTAAATTTGCCATTCTTTCCATTTCTTCTTCTCATTTCCTATGCTTTCTCTCGTACATGTGTGAGCGTGAATGTGTTTTAAAAAAGTTTAAAAGTTACTATACGATCGGCTGAGCGCTTGGCGGATGAGTGCTCTAGAGATCACTATTGTTAATTTTGTTACGCCAGGTAATGCTACAAATACCCCTAATTAATAACCTTTAATTGTGTGTATTTCCATTGAGCTATAAATAACTATTCCTGAAACCGAATAGTGTTTTAAATAACACCTTTCCTAGTTTCACTACAGAAGTGACGACCAGTAATGATGACCAGTCCAGCAGAGCACTATGGGAAATGTAGTCTGAATAACAACAGTCCAGAAAAAGGGGAGCAGGGCAGACAGGAGACACAGACAGGGATCATAACAATTATCAACTATTAACCCATGGTGTGAAATTACCGAATCACAAATGATACAAGCAGAATTGCACAAGCTTTAAAGTTGAGACATCCCACATAAAAGGTTGGTCTACAGGGGACTGATCTTGCATTCTGCTAACATTTTTCTTATTTCTATGTTTTGATCATTCATGTGTACTTCATGAGCCAGAAGTGGTGGTGCAATATCAGGAAATCTGATCTTACTATATGAACTTTTGCTCACAGTTTGGCACCCAACTCTGAAAATGTCTCCTGTGGCCCAGCGCCCCTTCTCTGCATAGACTGACAGAAAGAAAATATACAGATATGGGAAACTCTTAAAGTCATTATGGCATGTTTCATCCCAGTAATGAAATGGGCTGTCATTATTTTCAGTAAGATTGTCATATTTTATTGCTGGAACATGAGATTTAAATAGTGGATTACAGACTTTGTCTACATGACAGTGTTGTTTAAAAATGAATTGGTCATTATTAAAATGAACATTTAAAAAAAATCAGCTGCATTTTTCAGATGGTTTCTTTATGTTTGTCAGTACAATGATTGTAAGTTTACTAACAAATAGAATAGTCAACTTTAGAAAACATTTTTCCATAAAACTTAGCATTTTGCAATTCATTTAACATTAATAATGCAGTGTATGTGAATTCCAGAGTTATGTTATGTTCAAGCAAATTACAATGTAATGGCCCTGATATGTGCTGAGCAGGAAAATATATTCAGTGCTCTAGTTGTGTTTTTCCTCTCTGAATAAACATTTTATACACATTTATGCTGTGACATTTAATCAACAAGGGACACGCTGTCTCATGAATTGGATTAGTGTAGTTCTACTGCAGGCCACAGAAGTGTGATTGATTCTATTATCATAATTCTGCATAAACAGATTTACATTTACTAAAGACAGAAGTAAATGTTTTCTGTTGGCTTGAAGAGCATAATAGTTGTTTGAGGGTTATGGGGTTCTGCTGTAGTGCAGTACCTTCTGTCTCTCTCATATAAATGTAATTTCTGTCCTTTTCAATCCTTTGTCTAAGTGTGTATTTGAGTCCACAGTGTAACGTGTTACGTATCACTAGTTGACCATAGCAGGTCATCCAATCAGACGACTCATCCAACTCAGACGACTGCGTCAACAGACGCAAACAAAAATATGGAAGTTATGCCAGCTGAAATCAAAGACAAATGCACAAATGAGCATGAATACTGACACCAGGTCAGGTCATCATGAGGTCATTACGTGGCAATGTTATTAACAGACATATGTTAAGTAAGTGCATTTTATCCCCAGTAAAGGCACATGGTGGGATTTACCTGGTTTCTTCTCAGGTGAGGTGGAGTGTTAACATGCATATGATACTGTACATATCAGGTACAGTAACAACGTGAGTATATGGCTGAGCTCTGTGTATGTATCCGAGGCGGATCCTGAGAGTTTGGAACACCAGCATACCCAGGAATCAAAATGTAGGTGGGCCTAGCCTAAAATGCATCCGTTATAAAAATAAGCCAATAAGATAATCCATCTGGGCCTTTTATAATGGTAGTCTATGGACCATTATAAGTCTATGGAAAATTTCAGGTGGCTCTTACGCCCAGGGAGTACAACTTAGACCCCATGGTGAGATATGCTCTTACAGAGTCTGTCAGCCAACATACTGTTCTTCCACTTAAACTTTTTATTATTATGTTGGCTTGAGAAAGCCTATAGACTTAACATTGCGACAAACTTTGACGGGTCATAGCTCTGATCAAAGGATTTCGTAGAAACATGTGGGTTACCACATTTCAAGAGGCAGACTCTGTAAGAGCATACCTCACAATGGGGTGTACGTTGTACTCCTGGGGCATAAGAGCAAATTTCCCATAGACTTATAATGGTGTTACAGTCCTACCCTGCACGTTTCCTCAGGACTCCATCTCCCATAACTCCTTGCACTCCACGCACCTGTTCCCTATCACTCATCATTGGTTCATCACCTGCACCTGTGCACCTTCATCAATGGACTTCTATTTAAGCTCTGTGTTTTCTTCTGTTCCTTGTCTTGGTGCTGATGTTATGTAAAGTTAGCTAAAGTTATGATGTGATAGTTATGTTGGTAGCTTGATGTGGTATCGTGTTCAGTTCCTTATATTCCATTGGATGTATTCGTTGTGTTTGTTCCAAGTAAAAGTAGTTTGAAGAATTCCTGTCTCCTCGTCTCCTGTCACACGGTATCCGTAACAGAACGCAAGACCAAACTGCTAAAAGAAGAAGATGACCCACAACCTCGACATTATCACCCAGGCAAAGGCTCTATTCTGTCAGGGACAGGAGGATAGATCCCTCGAGGCCCACACTCTTTACTTCGCAGCCCTGGGAAAGCTAGCGGAGTGTCCAGGCGGCAATCTACGGCTTTTGTACCTCTTTGGCCTCAACAACGAGGTAAAAGCTAAGCTGTCTGGAGGTGGGCCGAGAGGGACCTTTGAAGAATGCGCGGACTGGGTGCTGGTGAGTTGTGGGTGCCTGCCTCTCCTCTCCTACTATTAAGGTGTACGTGGTGGCACTGTCGACTTACAACGATGTTGTGGGACGGTCTCTGGGAAGAGATCCCTTAATCTCACGGTTCCTTCGTGGTGTGCTGAGGCCTCCTAGCCGCACAAGAACTCCTACCTGGGACCTCGCTGTGGTACTCGAAGGACTTACCAAGGCCCAGTTGAAACCCATCGAACCTGTCCCCATTAAGTTTGTCACGCTAAAAACGGCATTCTTGCTTGATATTACTTCGCTCAAGAGGGTGGGAGACCTTCATGCCCTCACAGTCTCCCCTACCAGCTTAGAGTTTGCAGGGATGGTTAAGGCCTTCCTGTACCCGAGGCCAGGCTATGTTCCAAAGGAGTGCCCAGACCTATTATCCTTCAAGCCTCCTCCTTTCCCAAACTCGGACCAGCAGAAGCAAAACTTGTTGTGCCCAGTCAGGGCTCTGGATATGTACGTCCACTCAACTACAAGTATGGCAGCCTCTAAAGCTCTCTGGTCAGAGACTTCGAGACATATATCCAAGATATATGTGATGGATGGTCTTCACCACTCACATTTGTCAGGTTCTACAACTTGGATCTGAGCTCTACACCTGGCGATGCAGTGTTGAGTTCCCTTGAAAGGGAACATCCCAGGTTACGTATGTAACCATGGTTCCCTGAGAGGGAACGAGACGCTGTGTCTCTTTGCCATACTTTCCTCATCCCTGTACGCTTGCTTCGGCCCCTTTAAACTAGAACTAGTGTTTACAGATGGCATTTTATGCTTCCCGGTCCTGACGTCATCACGTACATGACTTCGCCTTCCCCTATTGGATTGATTCTACACATGTGCTTCAGACGCAGTCACGCAAAAGGCGTTCCCATAGTGTCACCAAGATGATGCAGCGTCTCGTTCCCTCTCAGGGCATTTAGGTATTAGTACATGATTATTAATGTACTGTTATTGTAAAGTGTTATCAGTAACCTTAGCCCATAATACAGCTTCAGACTCTAAGCTTTTATAAGGGGCCGAGCACCGAATGTGCTGTAGACCCTAGTGCAGTATTCTTCTTCTGAATAGGGTGTCTATGTAAGACCTATGAACCATACATAGGAAAATGATACAATTTCTCTAGCACTAACTCTATAGCACCACCAGCAGTCCAAAATTTCCATTTTCAAAAGGTTATAACTTTTGAATCCTTTCATGTACAAAAATTCTACTTAGTACATCTAATTCAGCTCTTCATGCACATCGCATGCAATGCCTTACATTAAGACTGCACCTATTACAGTAGTGTGTTTCATTTTGAAAAGTACAGTATTCACTTAGTATTCTCTACTCTTCCTTCAAAATTGGTCCAATTAAATTAAACTTGGTAAGCTTTACAGCACCTCGATCTGGGGGTCCATGCCAAATTTGGGAACAGCGCCACCTATGGCTATTTGAAAATATATATATATATATTTTTTTTTAGCTAATAACTTTTGAAATGTTTGTCACAAAATCATAATCTTAGTGTCTATGGATTACTTGTGTCATGGCGGATCTGCTGACTATGATTATGGTGGGAAATGATGAACCATCTGTCCGACATTTAGAAATTTGTCATAAACGGGGATATCTTTTGAAAGATATGACATTTCATTATACAATTTAGTATGAATCATCAACTCGTTATCCAGAAGGATCTTGGGCAGTTTGGAGACAGTGCCACCTTATGCTCATAGATATAACATTTTCTACTTAAAAATGCTTATAAATTTTAACGTAACTTTTTATCTTATCTGAAATTAATTTTCTGTAACGCCATTATATTTCCTAGTTTATGCTGATTGCAGTGATGTCTCTCCTGTAACTTTCTCACTTTTTAATTATCTGTTATTTTGAAAACAATGTAAAACAGGTTTTTTCCCTACTTCTTTTACAAATTTGGAGCAATTTTGTTCAAAATCGGCTTATATAATTTTTGTTATGCATTACCATTCCCGAGTAATACCTCACTAAATTTAAACGTGCCTGTGACATTGTCTCTGACTCAAAATAAACATAATCTGATTGTATATAACATGTGGTGCATAAATATACAAAATCTTCATCTTGAGATCATTGTCAATTATGTCAGCTGGTTTAAGTAAAAATTTTCGTTTGCTTGTGTCATTCTGAGGTCATTCAGCCCCCACATGCTTCAAATTCACCCCAAATAATTACGCTTTGTTTTGCTTCAGTTTGTGCCAGTAAATGTTTTGTTTGTGCTGCTTCGGTTTTAAAATATTAGAGATTAAATTATGGACAATGATGTCACCAGCCCCCTACGTCGCGGCTCCGAACTCACCCAAAATAGGCTCAGTCGTTTTGCTTCTTTGTGCTGGTTTGTGCAGTAAATATTTTTGTTTGTGCTACTTTACTTTTTAAAACAGTTTCAAATAAATTTGCCTACTTGGTGAAACACCTACCAAGGAATATGCAGAAAGTGCTCTAGTTATAGGAGATCCTATTGTACGTAATGTAAAAATAGAGCCACCAGCCACCATAGTCCAATGTTTATCGAGCCAGAGCCTGACATCAAAGCAATTTAAACGTGCTGGCTAAAGCTAAGCATAAATTTAGTATGATTATTATAACACATCGACACTAATAATGTTCGACTCCATCAATCGGAGATTACTAAGAATAACATTAAAGAGGTGTGTGAACTCAAGTACGATATGTCAGATGCAGTAAGATGCTCTGGTCCTCTTCCTGCTTATCGTGGTAACGAGATACATAGCAGACTCTCATCACTGAATGGGTGGATGTCTAAGTGGTGCCTGCAAAATAATATAGGCTTCATAGATAATTGTAAAACTTTCTGGGGCAAACCTGACCTGTTGACAAGAGATGGTCTTTTCATCCCTCTTGGGGTGGAGCTGCTCTTTTATCTAGAAATATGGCACGTAGTCTTAATGTTAATGTTAAACCTTGACTAACTGGGGCCCAGGTCAGGAGCAGACAGACTGGTTTAACCAACCGCCTGTCAGCCATCACGCCACATAGCACAGATAAAAACATAGAAATTCCTTGTCTTTAGAATGTAATTCTAAAGTGTAATTCCTTCAGTGTAATTTTCACTGCATGTATGCTGATGAAACTCAACTCTATATCTCCTCAAGATAAACTCAACTCTATATCTCCTCCATGTTTCCAATTATAGTCTCCTATGGGGTAACATTTACAGGGCTTAAGAGTAGAGATCGGTAAGATTTTTCATAGTTTATTGCTACATATTGAAAGTGGTCGGGGATAAGTGATCGATAGTGTAGATAGGTGGAATCGCATTAGAATGGTTTAAATCATTCTGATGATTCCATTACAATGCATACATAATTTTAAGTCTATTTAAAAGTATGCTATTGTTGGAAACTTTTTTCAGCTTAAGACCAGGGGACTTGGATTTCCTTGAGCAGTAGTCTTTATTGTAGATAGCTTAGCCTTCAACAGGAGCATACTGCACGTAAGGCACTGCAGTCATCAAGTCTAATTTGAAGTCTCAAACACATTGTGTGATGGGATTAAAGTATTATTGATATGTTTTATTTTTATATGCATGATGTATATGTTTTTATTGTTTATTTTATTAGTGTCTGTGTATTGCAGTATTTTGCCCTCTTTGACAAACTCTTACTTTTTGACAAACTACTACTCCAGTAACTGCTGTATTGAACGAGATTGCTGGATAAAGACTCTTGTTGTTCATTTTTGTCATCTATCTTTTAATTAGTAGAGACTGAGATAACTTCAATTGCCAGTGTGCTTGCCAATAATCACTTTTTCTTTTTTATTTATATTTTTCTGTTTAGTGCTGTGATACTGGGTTTTGATGTATTGTGCTGTGGTTGTGTGCACTGAGATAACTGGCAGTTTGTTTCTTATTCGTTTTCCAGTTTGCTGCTGGCTGGATTTTGTGGAGGCCCCTGCCACTGTGGGACTGAAACACACTGTTGCTCTTGACCCAAAGAGAATCGAACTGCTCCCAAAGACAAAAAACATCTTTGCTGCATTCTGCCTAAAGGTAAAATACACTGCTACATTCTTCTATAGACTGAATATCTCTGGCTGCATTTTCCTCATTCATAACATTTCATAGAGTTCTATTTTTATAAGAATAAAAAAAACTTTTGTAATCTCGATATACTGCTTGAGTGTCAATGTGTGTTGTCCAGCCTCAGTGGAAAGTGATTGTGTGAAATTTGGGTTAAATCCTGGGTCTCAGTGGATAAATCCAGGTATGTAGTCGGCTACTTTTTGATTATTGGCTTTTATCTGCCATAAAAACAAACAAGAACCTTTTAGTTTTGCCTCTGCCACAATTGCTGTATATATAGCCATTTCATGGGCAGTCCAGCATTTAGGTGACAATAGAAACAATGGACAGAGAGGAAGTAGTAGACTATCTTCAGATCCTGGAGTCTCACTCACCCTATACTGCAAGGCTTCACACCCCACCTGCTCCCTCTGTCAGTATCAGCTGATGCTTTTGCTAACTTTTTTCATAAACAAACATCCATGATCAGCAGCCAGTTCTCAACTCCTGCAACTCCCAGCACACACACAGGCTTCACCTAGCTCCACTTTTTCCTCTTTTTCCACTTTAAAACCATGCAGAAGTTACCAAACTTCTCTCCTGCAACCCCACCACCTGCCCACTTGACCCAATCCCCTCCCATCTGTCTCCAATCCATCTCCAGCGCAGTCACCCATCACTTACACACATTATTAACTCTCACTCCTCTCTGGCACCTTTTTCCCACTCACCTTTAAGCAGGCTCCGGTCACCCTGGGCTGCTTAAAAACCCAGTCTCAACCCTTCCCTCACCGGAGTAGCTACAGACCTGTCTCTCTCCTCCCGCTCATCTCTAAGACACTGGAGCGAGCTGTTTTAATCAGATTTCATCCTACTCTCCCAGAATGAACTACTGGACAAACGACAGTCCGGTTTCAAGAGCAAACCACTCCACAGAGACTGGGCACTGTCAGTCACTGAGACGCCAAGTGACTGGCAAAGGCCGAAGTCTAAATCATCTGTTCTCATCCTGCTGGATCTTTTTCCGCCGCTTTTGACACAGTCAACCACCAGATCCTACTGACATCCCTCCTCATCGCTAGGGATCACAGGTACCCCACTCTCAATGGTTTAAATCCTACCTCTCAGACACAGGTCCTTCAGGGTGTTCATGGAATGGGGAGCTGTCTAAAAGCCCATCCCTAGCCACCGGCGCTCCTCAGGATCTGTTCTTGCACCACCTCTCTCCATCTACATTAACATCCCTGGGTCCCATCATTCAATCACATGGCTTTGACTACCACTGCTATGCTGATGACACCTAGATTTTCTTCCCCCTTCCAGCCTGATGACCCCACAATAGAGTCTCGCATTGCAGCCTGCCCTGAATGACATCTCATTTTGGATGACTAAACACCACCTTCAACTAAACCTTTGCCAAAACTGAGCTCCTGGTACTTCCGCCACACCTGCAATGCAACACAACCTCACAATTCAAATTAAGCAACACAACCATTACACCATCTAAATCAAGTTAGAAACCTTGGTGTAATCTTCAACGACCAGCTGTCCTTTCATCAACACATCTCAAGGATATCACGGTCTTGTAGATATGCACTCTACAACATCAGGAAGATCAGGCCATATCTCACAGAGCACGCTGCCCAACCTGCTTGTCCAAGCCATGGTAATCTCCAGACTGGACTTTATTGCAATGTTCTCTGGCTGGTCTTCTTCCTGCATTAACAATCAAACCACTGCAGATGATACAGAACGCTGCAGCAAGACTTGTCTTCCAGGAACCCAAAAGAGCACATGTCTCGGCCACTCCTCATCTCTCTCCATTGGCTACCGTATAGGCGGCCCGCCATTAAATTCAAATCATTAATGCTGACATTTAAAACCATCACAAACTCAGCACCTCTCATACTTTAACTCGCTTCTACATACAACCAACTCCATCCAGAACCCTAATACCAACCAATGAACGCCGACTGGTGGTACCATCACAGAAAGGTGCTAAATCTCTCTCTTTGCTCTTTTCTCCTTCTCTGTTCCCGGGTTTGTGGAATAATCTCCCCTAACACAATCCGGGTCTGCCACATCCCTCACCTCCTTTAAAAACTACTAAAACGCACCTTTTCCACTAACACCTAACAGCATAAAAAAAAACTTTTCCTTCCTCTCTACTAGGTATTTATCTGAATAACTGCATAACATTGTAAACTTAGGAAAGCACTTCTTTGTACTATTGCTGCCGCTTTTGATGTATCGCTTCATTGTCTCCTAATATTTGTAAGACGCTTTGGATAAAAGCGTCAGCTAAATGCCTAAATGTAAATGTAAATGTATTTCTGACATGATGAAACCTATTGGGTTAAATGAAAAATATGTGTTGTATTGATCAAACCCTTATGAAAATTAACCATGGTTTTACTGAGGTTACAACAAAAACAAACACAGGTACTGTAGTAAAACCATGGTTTTGTCAATAACGCCAAAAAAACATGGTTACCACACTTTTACTATAAAAAAACAGGGTTAATTTAAAGTAGGAAGCTGCAGCGAAAAATTTTTACATCGGAAGTTAGAGGTGTATGTCGCATTTCAATATAAAAGCAGTCACTTCTGCCTATTTTTATTTTTTGCTACAAGAAAAAAATCTGTACTATACCTGATCTCCCCTGTGGTATTGTCAACAAATTGGTTAGCTAGAGAAAATAATGATAAATGTCATTAAGCTTAAATATGTGACCCTGCCTGTGAAAACCCAGCTAAAGTCTTTTTTTTGTGATTTACTGTTTTCAACAGGAAATCACACTACATAATGTACAGAACATTCTGTGAAAATATAACTTTGGTATCTTTAATATTGACTGAGTAATGACATGTCAAAGTTAGAAATAGTGATATTTATAGGTAAAATCAAACTTTGATGCTCGTTATCTCATGATTTCAGTCAGTGTGTCATTTCAGACGTAGCATGCAAACAAGCTATTCTGAAAAGTGGATAAAGTGTTTATATTGAATATGTGTATGCTATTGTCTTTTTAACTAGTGGATGAGTGTAGAAAAAGGTGGAAGTCTCTTAGAGACACCTACAGAAAAGAGAGGAGGAAGGAGGCAGAGAGGAAGAGGAGTGGAGCAGGGGCAAACAGTATGCGGCCATGGCGCTACAGTGGGACAGTGGGGTCATGGGCTTCCTCAACCCCTTCCTAGAAGATAGAATAACTGCCAGTAATATGGTAGAGGGGGTTGGGGAAACCCTGACCCCAGAGGAAAGAGAAGATGCCATGGCTAGGCATAGTCAGGCAGCACAGACAACCCACACACAGAGTCAGCAGTGTGAGGCGAACCAGCTGAGTGACGGCCTGAGCACATGCCCAAGTCAGTCTAGTCTTGAGGGACAGGCAGGATCATCAAGCCCAAGCCAGCCCAGTGTACAGGGACAGACAGGGCACTCACACAGGAGAAAGAGGGCACACAGCAGCACAGAGTTTGAGGAGAGGATGCTAACAGCTTTAGAGGCTGTGAGTAAGAGAGCTAGCGCTCCACAGGAGGACAGTGACAGTTTATTTTTTACAAAGCCTCCTGGAGGACTTCAGGACGCTGTCATTGAGGACCAGGCAGGACATAAAGTTACAAATGCACAAACTAGTAATAATAATAATAATAATAAGTTTTATTTATATAGCGCCTTTCCAGAGCTCAAGGATGCTTTACAATGTACAATTATCAAGGTAATACAAGTAGACAATGATGAAAAACAATAATGGACAGGAAAGGATACAGAAGAATAGAGTCAAATACATGTAAGAACAGGACTTAAGAGACATGACATACCATTCAGAGAACAATTAGATAATTAGCAGAACAATCAATCCATTAAATTGGAGGTATAACATTCAGAGAAACAAGTGAGTTTTGAGTAATGATTTAAATTCAGAGATGTTATTAACACCACAGCTGCGAGCGGGAGAGAGTTCCAGAGTTTGGGTGCAATAGCACTGAAAGATCTGCCCCCATTGAAGAAGCAAGGCGATGCCGAGGGACAAACGGTAGAAGGCCAGAGTCAGAGGAACGGCGAGCGAAGTCGGGTGTAGGGACGAAAGCAAGTTAATGAGATAAGGGGAGCCAAGCCATGCAAAGATTTAAAAGCGCAGCAGGAGAATTTTTGAATTGAATACGGTAGGCAACTGGAAGCCAGTGGAGATCATACAAAAATAGGGTGATATGAGCAGAACGCTTTAGTATGGGTGAGCATTCTAGCAGCAGAGTTTTGAATGTATTGTAATCTGGAAATGGAACTGGCAGGTAGACCAACGAAAAGAGCATTACAGTAATCGAGGCATGATGAAACAAATGCATGAATGACAGTTTCAGCGTCTTTGGTACTGATGAAGGGATGGAGTTGGGCAATGCGACGTAGATGAAAGAATGTAGTTTGTAATTTGGTGATAGAGTTGATATGAGACTGAAAGGAAATGGTGGAGTCGAAGATAACACCTACATTTTTAACAGTATTAGATGTTTTGATGTGAGAACCGGCAATCTCACAGGTGAAATTGGTAGAAATATTTCTGGTGAGTGAGGGAGTTCCAATGAAAATAATCTCAGTTTTGTCCATGTTGTCACGGACACGCCAGGCTCGCAGCTCACCCAATCACAACGCTCACCCTCTCCTGAGTTCTAATCATCATCACCTGTTCACCATCACCGCACCAGCATAAAGGACACTCACCCACAGCCAGTCACTGTCCAGTCTCAACATTGCTACCCGGACTTACTTACCTGTGATCTCTATCGTCTTCTATTGGATTATTCCCTCGTCGAGTCTTCAGTGTTCCTCCTCTGTCGTCCTCTCGTCTTCTGTGCTCCTGTGTTCACCTGCATACCCAAGGACAGTATTAGTTTCTGTGTTTACTTACCTGTTTCTGTGTTTACGTTTGTTTCTCTGTTATATTAAAATCACCTTTCAGTTATCCGCTGACTCCGTCCCTTCTGTTCGGTAACACATGTTAAGTTTCAGAAAATTTGAATTAAGCCAATCATGTATATCTTTCAAACAAGCAGAGATTTTGTCTGTTTGGGGAGGTAGAGAAGGAGTGCAGATAGAGTATAATTGAATGTCATCAGCGTAAAAGTGATAATTAAGACCATGACGTTGTAAAATCTGACCAAGTGGTATTATGTATGTAGTGATTCTGTGGGGATGGTGTTATTTAAACACTGTCCAGCATCTCTACTAGTTATAGTGAAACTAAGACAGTGTTATTTAAAACACGGTTCAGTTTCAGGTTATAATTACTTGTTGGAAATACACACAGATAAAGATTATTAACTATATGTATTTTGTAGCATTACCTGGTGCAATAAACGCGTTATTCTTCTGGCCTTGATTAACAACGGTCCATGCCCAATACAGTAATACATACAGAGCCGGTAACAGTATCGCACAGTTTAAGGGATGCGTTATGAGCATTAAGCAGAGACAATCATGAGTGAATACAAATGAATATTTATTAACTAAGCTACTGAGATGTGATATTGATTGACTAACAAAACACATACACATTCACATTCATACAAGATAAAGCATAGAAAAATTAGAGTAAAGAGTAAAGAATGGCATATTAAATCAGCAGGACACAACCACCGGTTTTTTCTACAAAAGTTCACCTTGGTTAGCCAAGGGCAGTTGCTTTGGCTGTTGCATTGAGTGATACTTGCATTGAACAGTTAGTGGCGCCCGCAAGAATCCTGGTGCTGGAGAGAAAGAGAGAGAGAGTGTCCCGTGGATTCGCCAAGTCCGCTCGGGAGAGCCAAGATTTTCACGAGAAGTGTCAAGTCTGCCGGGCAAGATTGCCGGAAAAGCTGTCCTGAAGAAGGGCAGGTCCCACGAAGATTTGGATAGATTCCAAGTTTCTGAGCAAAGAGTTGTCCGATGCATTGTGGTCTTAAAGGCACAGCTGTCACGCCTTCTGTCAGGTCTTTTGACCAATGGCAAAAGGACGGGTTGCGCTGAGAAATCTCTTTGTCCTTCTCTGTGACAAATGATTTACACAGGTAACGGTTTATGTCCTGTTTGCAACTGAACACATAAACTTATTGCAATTGAGTATGATGCACGCCATGACTATGTACTGTGCATCATTATTTAGGAAATAATTTGTGGATCATTTTGATACCACACACGAGAGAGAAGTGAAGTAAGAACAATAGTTATTCATTCATCTGTCATGACATAAAAGTTAAACTTCAATGACACTGAAATGCATGCAATAACTATGGCAGGGTATCACGTGATTATGGAGGAATACACACATAGATATATATATATATATATATATATATATATATATATATATATATATATATATATATAGAGGATACAAATTGGGCAGTTTTGTCCCGCTCATCCTAGAGTCTCTTTGAGGTGTTTGGAATGTACTTCTCTAGTCCTCTCTGCAAATCTCCAGGGGCCTGGAGAATCTCAGGAGTTGAGCTGGGGTTACCCTCTGGGGAAGGCCAGAGAGGTACCATAACTGTCCTCCTGAGTTAAGTAACAACCGGCAGGTCATCACTTAACCCAGACTTTCTGGAGCCAAAAGGGGTTCTGGTGTTGACTTCCCCCGTAGGAATTTGTTGTTGGTTGTAACTTTATGATCCCTTAAAGAAATCCAACATTTGGCCCGGCCAAGTCTCTACATGTAAATTATGAATAATAAAGGCCCCAGAACGAATCCCTGAGGGACACCGCGCTTCAGGGGGACAGTAGGTGATCGAAAATCATTAACTGAGATGTAGAATTGTCTGTCCGAGAGATAGGAGGAAAACCAGCAGTACCAGAAATAGCAGTACCAGAAATACCCAAATTAGAGAGACGAGAAATAAGTAATTCATGGGAGATGGTATCGAAGGCAGAGCTGAGGTCAAGTAGCAGAAGGATAGACAGAGAACCAGAGTCACCAGAAAGCAGCAGATCATTCACTACCTTTACAAGTGCAATTTCAGTACTATGGAGGGGGCGAAAACCAGATTGAAAGGGATCGAAGAGATTATTTTCAACTAGAAAAGACTGGAGTTGAGAGGCAACAGTGCTTTCCAGTAATTTAGCTATAAAGGGTAAATTTGAGATAGGACGGTAATTAGATAGAACTGAGGGGTCAAGGTTGGGTTTCTTGAGAACAGGGGTAACTGCGGCTGTTTTGAGTGGCAGAGGAAATGAAGCAGAGGTAAGAGATGTATTGATGAAGTGAGAGATAGGTGCAGAGATGGAAGAATGGCAAAGTTTCAGGAGTAGGTGCAGGATCAAGTTGACAGGAAGAAGAGTTGACCTTTAAGATTAACTTAGAGACAGAAGATGGGTCGTCAAAGAAAAACATGACAGGGTTTGACTGGATTGATTTGGTGAGCAGTTGAGCTTTGTATCTGTAGAGAAGCATTGGTGGACGGCATCAGTCTTTTCAAGCAAATAATCGAGAAAAGAACAGCAAAGCTCATTAGAAGCTAGGGCGGGGAAAGCTATCCCTGGGGTGGAGATTTAGTAAGCTTATTTACTGTGCTGAATAATGCTTTTGGCCTGTTACTTGATTTATTTATTGTGGCAGAGACAAAACTAGAGCGAGCCGAGATAAGAGCAGATTTGTATATTTTGAGATGATCAAGAAAAGCTAAATAATGTACAGTAAAACCAGTTTTTCTGTAGAGACGCTCAAGCCGTCTACCAGTAGCCTTAAGAATACGGAGCTCAGGGGTATACCAAGGAGAAGAGTGGGTGGAAGGGACCCTTCTGGTCTTAACAGGAGCATTCTCCTGTAAGATTTCAGAAATTATGGAGTGATAGTTAGATAATATCACAGAGGGAGAAGAAATATCAAAAACATCAATGAGGTTCGAAGAAACAATAGAGGTACAGAATGATGCAGTATCAATAGCTTTCAGATTGCGGTATGAAATGGCAGTCTTAGGGCATTTCTTACGCATAGGCAGACTTAAGCTAAAATCAAGAAGTTTGTGATCAGAGATACCAGTGTCAGAAGATGAGATGGAACAGATATCAATCCTTGATGTACAAATCAGATCAAGGATATGACCACGAGAATGGGTAGGGAAATCAACATGCTGAGTCAGATTAAAACATTCAAAAACAGACAGCAACTGATTAGTGTTAGAGCAAACAGTATCGACATGAATATTGAAATCACCAAGCAGGAGAATGGGAAATGACAATGAACAGGCAAGGGTTAACAGTTACCATGCAGTCGATGCTGGACACACTGACCACTGGGGAGAGAGTATCAGGGGGCAGCTGACAAGTCTGTGAGGGGTGTTAGTAAGCTTATTTCCCTCACAGTCTTGTCAGCTGCACCTTGTGCTGCACCATTACACACAAGCCTTGTATAAAAGTATTTGTTCAAACAGTTTATTCAAGCTTTTTTTTTTAAATGTTATTATTTTTTCTTCAAAATAAGTTGTTAATAATAAATAATTTGTAAGTTAAACAAATTAAAATTTTGTTAACATTTCTGGTTATATGTGTTTTATATTATTACACATCTACCATATCCACCTTATCATATTGAAAATGTGTAGGGGAACCAGGTGAAAAAGTTCATGTCCCTCATGTACTTAAGGGTTCATATGATGGTTCTAAAAAGAACACCATGAATATGAACTGAAATGTCCTTTTAACATACAAGTGGTACCTAAATACATTTTATTAGTTGTTACCTAAATACATGTGATGGTCTTAAGATTATCTTAATAATTACTAAAGAATAATTTTATTTATATTAAGTACAAAATAAGTGTGTAAAAATGGAGCACTTTAAGTACATTATGGAAGTTCTTTTCACCAGGGGAGAGTGGGTGTTGACACACTTGATATTATATTTATGGAAATGCATTTTTAATTAATTGGTGGCTCTTAAAAGAGCCGTTAAAATTAATGGCTTATGCCACAGGTTGCCAGGGGACAGCTCCTCTGTGGAGAAATATGTCATAAATGTCTCCCCGACACGGATGGCCTCCTCCCCTGTGGCATTGTTGCTGCCCATTCTGGTGACCTCCCTGTAGGCCAGCAGCGTCTCCGCCTCCAGCCGATGGTATGGGCGCCCTGGTGATGTTTGTGGACCTTCTCAGGTAGTTGTGCCGACACATTGTGTAGCTCTTCCCACAGGCATCCCACGCTGGCAAGGCTGATCTCAATGACTCCTCTGTACATACGCCACTGAGCTGTGAGGATACCAAAGGTATTCTCAACAATCAGCCTTGCCTGTGAATCCAATTTAATTTCCAGAGCGATCTTTTGACGCTCTCGCCGCCGGCAGTGTGTTACTGAGCCCGCTTCATTATCATAGAGATAAATAAATGTTCACACCTTGGGCCTGTTGTCCCTTCTTGAGTTTTAAACTTTGATTGAATCATGAGCAAATGGTCACCAACTCAGTGGGACATGATGGAAAACATCCTAGGAGCCACCCCATGTTCCTATGCTCTTCCAATGCAATGTATATCATCCGTAGTTTGTGTAAGGATGGGGAAGAGAAAGAGAATCAGCTGATTTTAAAGTGATCCTCAAATTTACATTTCCACACTATGATCAATAGTGTCAAAGGCAGCGCTAAGATCTAACAGTACAAGTAATGAGATGCAGCCACGATCAGATGACAGGAGCAAATCATTTGTAACTCTGATCAGAGCAGTCTCTGTACTGTGATGGGCTCTAAATCCCGACTGGAATTCCTCATAGATTCCATTCCTTTGGAGGTAGGAGCATAGCTGTGACGAAACAACATTTCAAGTAATTTAGAAATGAAAGGTAGATTCGATATAGGTCTAAATTTTACTAAGTCCTTAGGGTCAAGTTGTGTTTTTTTAATAGTAGGCACAATAAAAGCCAGCTCATAGGCTTTGGGACATATCCTAATGTTAGAGATGAGTTTATAATACTAAGCATAGGGTCTATTCTGTCAGGCAGCATCTCTTTTAATAAGGTGCTTTATTAGTGAGTGATCTAATATTTATCATGCCAAGGCGTATTAATTGTTTATCTAGATTTTTTGTTTTTCATTTGTTGAGCATTTATTAAATTACTCTTGCAAGGTTTGCACAGTTTTTTGTAATTGCTAGTCCGGGGGACAGTCTCTATATAGTGATTTTTAGAAGACAGAATTTCTATGTGCTGTATATTATCTGTGCTATGTGACATGTGATGGCTGAAAGACGGTTGGTTAAGCCAGTCTGTCTGCTCCCTGACCTGGGCCCCAGTTAGTCAAGTCTGCGTTGTGCTTGCTGCTCTGCGCTTCCTGCTCTGCGTTGTGCTTGCTGCCCTGCGCTTGCTGCTCTGCGTTGTGCTTGCTGCTCTGCGTTGTGCTTGCTGCTCCGCTCTGTGCTTGCTGCTCTGTGTGCTTGCTGCTCTGCGCTGTGTTTGCTGCTCTGCTCTGTGTTTGCTGCTCTGTGCAGGCTTGCTGCTCTGCGTTGTGTTGCCCTTCAGGCTTGCTGCTCTGCGTTGCTTGCTGCTCTGCGCGTTGCTGCTGTTGCTCATGCTTGTTGCTCTGTTGCTGCTGTTGCTCTATGTTGCTGCTCTATATTTGCTTGCTTCTCTGCTTGTTGCATACATACTATTGCTTCCATGCTGCTGCTCTGCGTTGTGCTTGCTCTCGTTTCCTCTGCTTTGATGCTCTGTGTTCAGGCTGCTTGCTGCTCGTTGTGGCTGCTCTGCTTGCTGCTCGCATACAGGTTGCTTGCTGCTGCTCATGCTTTGCTGTTGTCTGCTTGCTGCTCTGCGTTGTGCTTGCTGCTCTGCGTTGTGCTTGCTGCTCTGCTCTGTGCTTGCTGCTCTGCGTTGTGCTTGCTGCTCTGCGTTGTGCTTGCTGCTCTGCGTTGTGCTTGCTGCTCTGCGTTGTGCTTGCTGCTCTGCGTTGTGCTTTGCTGCTCTGCGCTTGCTGCTCTGCGTTGCTCTGCTGTTGATGCTTGCTGTCTCCAGCTCTGTTGTTCTACAGGCTTACAGTTCTGCGTTGCTCAGTTGCTCCAGCGATGCCTTCTGCTCCGTTGCTGCTTAAGCAGTTTTATTGCTAAAGCTGCTCCGCTCTGTGCTTGCTGCTCTAGCGTTGTGCTTGCTGCTCATGCGTGCTTGTTGCTCTGCGTTGATTGCTTGCCTCATGTTTGCTGCTTCCTGCTCTGCTCCATGTTGTGCTTGCTTCTCATCCGTTTGCTGCTCCGCGTTGGCTTGCTGCATCTGGTTCTGCTATTGCTGCTTGCGTTGTGCTTCTGCCTCGTTGTGCTTGCTGTTCTCTTGCGTTGTGCTTGCTGCTCTAGCTAGGCTTGCTGCTTGCTCTTATTGCTCTCAGGCTTTGTTGCTTTGCTCTGCGCTGTGCTTGCTCTGTCTCACACTTTGTTGCTTGTTAGGCTTCTGCTCTTAAGAAGCTTGCTGCTCTCGTTGATGCTTGCTGCCTCATGCGTTGTTGCCTGCTTGCTGCTCTGCGTTAGTGCTTGTTTGCTCCATACCGTTGTGCTTAAGCTACTCTCATTCTTCCTTATATTCCATTCCTGTTCTCATTACTCTTTCCACTCTCAGGCTTGTTGCTCCATACTGCTTGCCTTCCTAAGAGTGCTCGTTGCTTACTTTTGCTGCTCTTCATTGCTGTGCTTGCTTCTCTGTTTGCTTGCTTGCTCTAAGCTTCCTGAGAGGTTAGGCTTGTTGCCTCCGTTGTTCTTTTGCTGCTCCATGCCTTGGTTTGTTGCCTTGGCTTGCTGTCTGTGAGCCTGCTTGCCTGCTGCCTGCGTTGTGCCTTCCATTTTGTCCTGCTGTCCTGCGCTTGCTTGCACACTATGCAGTTGTCTGCCGCCTCTCAAGCAGTTTGCTGCTCATTCTCGCTTGTGCTGTGCTCTGCGTTGTGCTTGCTGCTCGTTGTGCTGTTTGCTGCTGCCTTGTTGTTGTGCTTGCTGCTCTTGCGAGCCCTCCTGTGTTTGCTGTTCCATGCTTGCTGCGTTCCTTGCCAGCGTTTGCCTGTTGCTCGCCATTGTGCTTGCTTCTGTTGTGCTCTTCGCTTGTGCTCCTGTGTGTGTGTGTTGCTGTTCCTTGCTCGTTGCTCTTGCTTTGTGCTTGCTGCTCGTTGTGCTTGTTGCTCTGCTCTGTGCTTGCTGCTTTGCGTTGTGGTTGCTGCTCTGCGTTGTGCTTGCTGCTCCGCTCTGTGCTTGTTGCTCTATTCTTGCTGCTGCTCGTTGTGCTTGCTGCTCGTTTGCTTGCTGCCTGCTCTCGGCTTGCTTCTCTCCTGATGTCTGTTGTGCTTGCTGCTCGCGCTCTGTGCTTGCTGCTCTGCTTGCTGCTCTGCGTTGTGCTTGCTGCTCTGCGTTGTGCTTGCTGCTCTGCGCTTGCTGCTCTGCTCCTGCGTTGTGCTTGCTTGCTCTGCTTTGCTGCTCCATGCTTGCTTGCTTTGCTGCTCTCGGCTTGCTGCTCTGCTCGCTTGCTGCTCTGCGTTTGCTGCTTCATACTGCTCTTGCTGCTCTCGCGTTGTGCCCTTGCTGCTCTGCGTTGTGCTTGCTGCTCGCCGCTTGTGCTTGCTGCTCGTTGCGCTTCGGCGTTGCATGCTTTGCGTTGTGCTTGCTTCTCAGCGCTTGCTCGCTCTGCTTTGCTGCTTGCTGCTTTCGGCACTTGCTGCTTGCTGCTCGTTGTGCTTGCTGCTCTCGTTGTGCAGTTTGCTGCTCTGCGTTGATGCTTGCTGCTTTGCGTTCACGCTGCTGCTTGCTGCGTTAGGTTTGCTGCGGCACTGCTGCTGCTCTGCGCTTGCTGCTCTGCGTTGTGCTTGCTTCTCTGCTCTTGCTGCTCTGCGTTGTGCCTTGCTGCTCTGCTTTGTGCTTGCTGCTCTGCGTTGTTGCTTTGCTGCTCTCGCGTTGCCCCATAAGCAGGCTTGCTGCTCTGCGTTGCTTGCTCGGCACTTGCAGGCGCTTGCTGCTCTGCGTTTGTGCTTGCTTCTCAGGTTGTGCTTTGCTGTTCCGCTATGCGCTTGATGCTCGCGTTCGCATTGTTGCTGCTCGGCGCTTTGCTGCTTTACGGCTTGCTGCGTTGCGCCGCTTGCTGCTCTGCGTTGTGCTTGCTGCTCTGCGTTGTGCTTGCTGCTCTGCGTTGTGCTTGCTTCTCAGCGCTTGATGCTCTGCGTTGTGCTTGCTGCTCCGCTCTGTGCTTGCTGCTCTGTGTGCTTGCTGCTCTGCGTTGCGCTTGCTGCTCTGCGTTGTGCTTGCTGCTCTGCGTTGTGCTTGCTGCTCTGCGCTTGCTGCTCTGCGTTGTGCTTGCTGCTCTGCGTTGTGCTTGCTGCTTTGCGTTGTGCTTGCTTCTCAGCGCTTGATGCTCTGCGTTGTGCTTGCTGCTCTGCATTGTGCTTGCTGCAACTTCGGTGCTTGGCCCCGTGTTGCTGCTTGAGTTTTCAGTGTAACTTTTGTTGCAGTTTGAGTCAGTTTTGTAATCACATAATACCAGTAAATAACTCTCATTCTCATTCTTTTGTAGTGTGATATATAGTCATAAGTATAGCTTATACTTATATATAAACACAAGACAGCTTGCCCTGACCTCACATTGATAAAACAAAGAAAAACATATGTCTCCATTATGAAGTTTTATTTTGCTTAAACAATAGCTAACTGCCTACTACACAAACCGTTGGAAACTAGCATTCCTTTAACATGCCATTTATTTTCTGTGCATGCAGGTATTCTCCTTACATTGTTGATGAGAGTTCCCAGTAAAAGCTTGCTGGGGTTTCTCAGATGAACGCTGTGGATAAGTGACACCGGCAGCATTATTATAAATAACATGAGGGATTATTTCCTGCGTGATTCACACAGAGAGCTGGAAACGTTCTGGGGAGCTTCATTTGGCATCAGAAACAGACAGTTACCCTCGCAGTAGGCTGCAGCGAAGCGTTCGTAATGTTCCTGCTTCCAACCGCTTGTATAAAGTGCCAATTTGGCAAATGGTGCAGATGTTTCACTTTTACTGTTATCACTAACATTATTCTGTTTATTTTTCTGTCTATCTGTCTCAACAACAAAATGACATTTGAATACAAATGTTCCAAAATACTATTATTAGCCAGATATACCATCAGGCCAGGCAGAAAAACTCTTGTGTTCATATTTGACCTTCCATGCAATGCATGTTCAACATTCACACACAGAGCTCTGCTCACAGTAACGGCACTTCCCCCAACAAGACTGCTTGAGTTAAATCCTTCAGTCTCGCTAAAAAAACAAACCTGAATAAAAACTGTGTTTGTGTTTATAAAGAGAGCTCCTCTTACAGATCGTGACTATATTAGATTAGAAAGATATTGATAAAATAAAGTTAGCAAGTATTTTGCCAATACTTTGCACCTTAGAGACTAATTTATTTGATTAAATACTCATTTAAGTCCTAGTCATAGTAGCATGTTTGGCAGGACAACATTGACAATTATTGACAGCAGCAACAACATTACTGTCACATATCATGTTCAGCAAAATACAGAAAGAACTTTTAAAGCAAAAAAAATAATTATAAGACAATCTTTGAAATGCAAAAACTGATTATACTGGTCAAGAACTTGTATTTCAAAGCAACAAAGCTTAAAATGCTGGATATCTGGATACAATTTTAATTTGTTATAATGACGTACAATAATACTTAACTATGATGGAAAGAGAAAGTAATTTATTATGTAGAAAAAATATAAAAGCCATATTGTTCAAAACTCTTTTCCTGTAGGTGAAGGTGCTTTTTATAATATTCACATACTCAGATAAACGCATAAATCTCTATTTATAAAATGTCAAAGGACTGCTGAGACACAATGAGATAGAATTTTATGGAAGTAGAAATGCAACTGCGCGTCAGGTCTTTAAATATACACTTTCTTTTACAGAAAGCGGAGCGATGAAATCATGAGACATTAGATTGGGTTGTAAAATAAGGTCTGTCGAGCTACAATAACATATCCTAATTTTAGCCTCCAACCTTCTGAAGACATACACAGCAGTGACATTCTCAGACAAATCACCTCAGAGCCAAAGAACTAGTGGCTTCACAAAGTAAAGATGGAAATATAATGCATCACTATGACTGCTTCAGCATGTGCATGACTCCTTTTTATAATGTTGACAAAACATTGTTGTAAATGGATCACGTGTCTCTGCGTCCCAATATTTGCATTTGTTTGCCTTTACTTGTGCTTATGTATACTGGTGAGCAATCATAAAGCAGGTTTTGTGCACCCATATCTGGTTAAACATGAATACGAAGAAAAATAAACTTTCCTACTTCATGTCCATGTGAAAATGCTCACAAAGAGCTTTCCTGTTGTAATTACACACAAAGACTGGAGGAGAGGTTCCAGGAAAGCATTAGCAATTAAAACGCTGGAGGCCAACAAGGTCTGTAACGATAGGCAATGTGTGTGTGATTAAGCAAAGAGGTTCAATAAACTGCATTAACATACTTTAAAAGTCATAGAGGAGATCCCACTGAGAGCTAAAAGAGGCTAAAGACAGACGCAAGTATTGATTTCACATCCCTAATGGAAATGTATTTGGTGACTACAGTGGATTGAGGTTTGTTTCACAGTCAGAGACTCACAAAACACCGACTCAAGCCAGAGGAAGAGTAAAGTGGATCAAGTGGAAAAGCACACAGTGACTGAGATTACAAGACTGCCTCGTTTCATGATCATTACTGGTCCAGGAAGACAACAGTATTTAGAAAGCTACAACCCACATCTAATAAAGTGCACATTCATTCCAATTCTCGCATGCTCAAACGTGCCTGTTCTTTGTCCGCACTTCACTTTGATCTGCTTGATGCTAATTTTTTCAGGCAAACCAGGTGTGCTCTTTAATGAGCCATTAACTTCACGAATGCATCTGATGCCAGGAAAGCTAAAAAAAGTTGTCTGTAATTGATGGGACAGGCCATGGGAGCATAGCGAGGCTCATTTCTGAAAGGTGATTAAGGAACTTAGTGTGAAGGCACTGCTCGCTTTGGCTCTCTGGACAATTGCTCCGGCATCTTGAAGTCAAAAAGGAGAAAGAAGGATGGGATAGGTTGGTGAGAGTCACCGCGGGAGATGCCTGGCACAGCCTGAAACACAGCTGCCGGCTTAAATCGACTTTTTGTTTGGAACGATTTTATCGTCCAAGGACACGCTCCCTCAAATCAGCTTAGAAGTCTTCTAGCAGAGGTCTCCAATCCCACAGTCCAACAACCCTTCATAACCTGCTTGCTGATGCACTGGCACAGGCCTGGTGTGTCTGTAGTATGGTGCTGAAACTGCTGCTGTTGTTTTAAAGTTAATGACATGTGGTATTTTATTAATGAAAAGCCTAAAATGTTTCTACATTTTTTTTATTAATTTGGTAACACTTTCCAAGAAGCCTGTATTTATAGTGCATTATAAAAGCATTTGTAATACATTATAATGCAGTCGTAATGCCTTATAAAAAACCTTATAACATGTTGTATCATCTTATAAATAATCATAACATTAGTTACAATGCATTATAATACTTGTCTATTAGTGGTTATAACTTTTCAGAGAATGATGATTTATAAAACATGTTGAACTCCACATAGTTACCATAGTTATAATGTATTGTAAGTCTCATGTCTTGACAGTGCATAATATCTTACTACATACCTTATTAATGTTCTTCTACTGCTTTAAGTAAAGTGACAAATGCAAACCCTACTTAAGAATATCGAAAAGAAAATGTAGAATATGATCATAATGATTTATAAGTGGTCTCTGTTGGCTTTAAGTGAAGTAACAAGGGCTGTGTCTCCTTATAAACTGCTGTAAGATATGATGTAGTGGTTATAAGACATTAAACACAAGGTCAAATGAAAGCTGTGTGGTAAAAAGAAACAATACATTAACATATTCATCATTTTTATTCCTAATAACTGTATAATTACAAATGGTTTAACAATTCTAGCACTATAGAAAGAAGGCATGATTTACTATTATGCGTTTGACAGATGCTTTTATCCAAAGCGATTTACATGTTATGGTGTATATGCTTTATCTGTGTGTACCATAGGAACCACTGCTCTGCCAATTGCCTACGGTAACACAGATTTAATAGGTAGCCTAATATTTATGTTATGTTAACCCTAACCCTATGTAATATTTAGAAAGAAACTAGAAATTAAAATAACAATCTTATTTTAACAAACATTCTTGTAATGAAAATCTAGACATGTTAGCCAGCACTTTAGTTGTTGAAGCTCTACAAAGCTAATATCCATCATAAAGTAATCTATATGATTACAGTGGGTTTAGAAATATTAAAAATAAAACCAAAGCGAACACATATTAGCGCATTAGATTTGGCGATTCAAATCTCATTGGTTCTGACATGTAACGTGATACATTAATGTGACTCACCAGAACCTATACCTGTAGGTGTACTCAACTTAAAGCACCAATAGGTCTGCACACAGCGCCACTTTAAGTCAAACATGTTTTGAAGTATTACGTACTGCGTATTACGTGGCTTTTTTAGCGGCAATATGTGTTTGTGTTAGCGTCGCTAATTAAGTTAAAAAAATTAATCGTTTTCTCTCACAAACGTAGCGTTTCACTTCAGAAGGCATTTATTATTCATATGCTTGTTAAAGTGAAGATAAAGACTGATATTCTGGTTTCTTTATTTTGACTATATAAGTTTTAGCCTATGTTGAATATTAAATCTGCATGCTTATTTTCTGTATTACTACATACCCGCATAGGAACAATACTACGACATTCACTATAATAAACTTTAGTAAATTGTGGTAAACAAAATATTACAGTAGTATAATGGTATTCTGTGGTATTAACTATAGCGAATGGGAAACTAGTATACAATTCAATACAGTAAGATTCAACAAAACGTCTAGGTTACGTCTGTAACCCCGGTTCCCTGATGGAGGGAACGAGACGTTGTGTCAATAACGACACTAAGGGTTCACCTTTGAAAACCTATTACATCCGATTTGAACTTCAAAGCGCCAATGAACTTGGCAAATGGAATTTGCATTCTCCTCCCCGTACATACAGGTATAAAAGGGAGATGGCGTGCTCCATTCAAACAGACTTTGTGCTGAGGAGCCCATGAGCAGGGCGAGCATCCTCAGTATGTAGATAGGTGTAGATACTATGTAGACGCAGCATTGCAGCCTGCCTGAAAAACATCTCATCTTGGATGACTGAACACCACCTTCAGCTAAACCTTGCCAAGACTGAGCTCCTGGTACTTCCGGCCTCACCTGCAATGCAACACAACCTCACAATTCAAATTGGCAACACAACCATTACACCATCTAAATCAGTACGAAACCTTGGTGTAATCCAAGGGGCAGTGGTAGCCTAGTGGTTAGAGAGTAACTTGTAAGTTGCTTTGGATAAAAGCAGCAAGACTTGTTTTCCAGGAACCCAAAAGAGCACGTCACACCTCTCTTCATCTCTCTCATTGGCTACCGGTTGCTGCCCGCATTAAATTCACCCTCATATTTTAACTCTCTTCTACACACCTACAACCCATCCAGAACCCTGCGCTCAACCCATCCAGAACCCTGCGCTCAGCAAATGAATGTCGACTGGTGGTACCCTCACAGAAGGGCACTAAATCTCTCTCTCGTTCTTTCTCCTTCTCTGTCCCCGGCTTGTGGAATAATCTCCCTAACGCAATCCGTTCTGCCACATCCCTCACCGCCTTTAAGAAACAACTAAAAACACACCTCTTCCACAAACACCTGACATCATAAAAAAAAACTCTCTTCTTTCCTCTACAGGTATTTATCTAGCACTGCAAAACATTGTAAACTTAAGAAAGCACCTCTTAGTACTATTGTTGCCGCTTTTGATGTGTCATTTCATTGTCTCCTAATACTTGTAAGTCGCTTTGGATAAAAGCGTCAGCTAAATGACTAAATGTAAATGTGAACAGGCCTCTCCGCCCGGCCTGCCACCTGTAAGATGCTTAGTGATGGAAGGGGTGCCAACCTAGTCACCCTGAGAGGAGATCTTGGCGAAGTAGCGCATGACTCATCTTAAGAGAGGAGTAGCGCATGATGCAAGTGGTACGCCCGGCCGGCCTTTCGGTGTTAATAGTGGGGGACATGGGCCGACACTGGCTCAACACGGAGGTTGTAAAATTTATTCTTTCAGTTAATTTTAGTTTATATCCTAGTTACCTGCATTCTTTCCATTCTTTACACTCAATCTTACTATCCTTTAGCTCTTTAGTATCATTTAGAAGTGTGTTAGTTACAATTACAATTACAATTACAATTGTGTCTTCCTTGTGTTGATAGTACAGTAAAAGGCACTACAAGTTAGCACAAATCTCACAAAATCCTTCAGATACCCTAGGTGATTTACTCCCTCCACTTTACATAATTTTTCTTGTCATATTATTTATGATTTATGTTGGATTATTACAACGAATGTTGAGGTGGAATTCCTCAGCTGGTGCCCCGAGTTAAAAGGAGGGAAAGGTCATCTGACACACACACACACACACACTTGAAGTGATGTGGGATCAAGTCTCACTAACACCTTTTAGTGTCCTGTGTGAGGCGTACTATTAATTGGTGCCTACTATTAGTTAGGGTTATATTTAAATAAGTGATATTTACGTTCACGTGAGCAGTCCGAGGGTGGAGACGTTTTCCACTGGTGAGGCTGGGCCTTGTTGCAGTGGAGAAGGAGTCTGAATACGTTCAACAGCCTTGAACATGAAGCGCTGTGGGATGCTAATCTCCTGGAGCACCGAAAGGGTCCTGGCGATCTGGAACACGCAGATGAGGCCCTGAAGCTGGTGCGGAAGGTCCTTGACGATCTGGAACACGCAGATGAAGGTACCTGGAAGTGAAGGTTGCTCTCCTGGGCTTAACCTTGTTGCAGACGTTTGTGATTGCCTTTCTGGACAGCAGGCTCTGAGCGTGGTTTCTCTATTTCAGTCCTTGCGGGGAGACTCAGAACGGGTGATCTGTTATGCTTCCTAGCACACAGGCTGGAGACTCAGAACGGGTGATCTGTTATGCTTCCTAGCACACAGGCTGGAAACTCAGAACGGGTGATCTGTTATGCTTCCTAGCACGACAGCCGGAAACTCAGAACGGGTGATCTGTTATGCTTCCTAGCACAACAGCCGGAAACTCAGAACGGGTGATCTGTTATGCTTCCTTGCACAACAGCCGGAAGCTCAGAACGGGTGATCTGTTATGCTTCCTAGCACAACAGCCGGAAACTCAGAACGGGTGATCTGTTATGCTTCCTAGCACACAGGCTGGAAACTCAGAACGGTTGATCTGTTATGCTTCCTAGCACACAGGCTGGAAACTCAGAACGGTTGATCTGTTATGCTTCCTAGCACAACAGCCGAAAACGCAGAACGGGTGATCTGTTATGCTTCCTAGCACACAGCCTGGAAACTCAGAACGGGTGATCTGTTATGCTTTCTAGCACAACAGCCAGAAAACTCAGAACGGGTGTTGCTGTTATGCTTCCCAGCACACAGGCTGGAAACTCAGAACGGGTGATCTGTTATGCTTCCTAGCACGACAGCAGGAAACTCAGAACGGGTGATCTGTTATGCTTCCTAGCACACAGCCTGGAAACTCAGAACGGGTGATCTGTTATGCTTCCTAGCACGACAGCAGGAAACTCAGAACGGGTGATCTGTTATGCTTCCTAGCACAACAGCTGGAAACTCAGAACGGGTGATCTGTTATGCTTCCTAGCACAACAGCCAGAAAACTCAGAACGAAGAATTTGTGTTGAAAGGGTACTTTTATCCCCTTTCAGATAAGGAGGAGATTGCATTTTGCCGCTTGTCCCTTGCAGGGCTGTGATTGGCTGATGATGTCAGAGGGGCTCACTCATCCTTTTGTTTGTGAAGTGAATGTATTTGCATAGAGTAAAGCACAGCATTAAAACTGTGTCTTCACTGTTTTATCTATGCAATTCTCACTTCCCAAACCACTTTCAAAATCCCTTTGGCTTTGTCCTGAATACAAAGAGTATAAACATGACAAAAAGATATTAAACTATCATGCATGTGTGGCGAGGCGGTGCGAATTTGAGACCCAAGCCCAAGTTTTGTTCACTAATAATAAAGTCCGACTACGCCACCCTAAGGATTAACCCCAGGGAAAATACTCAAATTGAGTTAAAAGCACACAGGTTCGGTTCCCTCACAAAATCAGGCCAGAGACGCAAGTATATAAAAAATACAAAATATTTATTACTACAACAAAGTTAAAATGCACACAGAATCAACAATACACTCGAAACCCCACATCACAGACAACAAATAAAAGAAAAACCCTTAAGTAATAATTATGAAAAGACGTAAAAACAAAAAGAAAAATAAACAATACCAGCAGGACTGAGGCTCCCAACGGCAGGGATCAATGTAGAGTTGGTTTGGCAAAAGCACACTTCCACGCACACACACGCACACACACACACCTGTGCACTCTGAATCCCACTATCAACCACTCAGTGTACACTGCACACGATGAAGGGAAAAACCACCACCACAAGGAGGGAGCGCAATCCACCCGTGGAACCCCAGCTCCTGCAATGAATCAGAAAGAAAATAAATAACTTAAAGATAGACTTGACAAAAATGGCAGTATGAGCAGCACTAATGCAGCAACTCCTCACGTAAATGGTATCAAAAGCAGACAGAAGTAAGGACAAGCAACATAACTTGAAACTGTTACAAACCACAGCTTCCACTCAGTAACTGATCACACACATTAAATTGTATTCATAGCTTGGGCACATGCAACTGAAAGCACAAAACTTTATTAGTTTTACAGAAAAGAAAATCAAATTAGTTAAATTAAACAAAACGTCCACAATATCAACAAACCAAACTAAAACGGGTTGAATGATTTACTTCAAAAAAAGAAAGAAAATAAAGAAAGAGTACACGGAGGCCAATTGAATCTCTCTAGAAGTTAAAGAGCTAGTCCGGCCTCCTAAACAATCAACACATGACACAGGGTCCTAGCACAACACGTAAAAATATAACCCAGCAGTCCCCTTTAAGAAATGCCAATGATGTGTCGGTGCAGCGGTTTAGAGAACAGCTATTTTAACAGCTAGCAGACAGCTGCAAACGATCACGGCAGCAAACACTCACGGCATAGAGGCGAGAGGGAGAATCCTACAGCGAATACAAAACAAAAAGATGTTAAATCATGATATTATGCTCACTAAATTATAAATGGCGTCTAAAACACTTACCATCAGGATGTCGCACCAAATAAATGCTTTATAGGCACAAGTTTGTGGCAATCATACCCACCAATAAGGCAATGGGATACAGGAAATCAAGCCTGTTTTAGTGTGCAGGAAACAAATGTTAAACTCCCAACTACACTAACTTAATCTACATCGTAGCATTACTCTTAGCAGTACATACCTGAGAGGCAAACAGTCATCAAATCCACTGAATCACACAACAGGGCAGCAGCACCAGAACAAACTGCACTCTGATTAAACACACACGATTTCAAATTATGCACGCCAATATTTTCTAAATCACCATATTAAAACACAGCACACTTACCCACAGCTACCGTAACCACCAGTAAACAAAGGGGAAGAATGGACGTAACGCATCCCAGGTAACAACCAATCAGCTCTTAAATAGGAGATACTACTCACTGATAGGCGGACACTGCTGTCAATCACCTAATCCTGTTACACATGAATTAATTTATATGTGAATAGCATTTGTAAAAACTTCAGTATTTAACACAAATGACTATTACAAATGTTACCGTATGAATTAGGTAAGGGTGGCGATTGACACTTGTGTCTACCAATCGGCAGCGAGTGTACACTATTTCAGGGCTGGTTAGTTTCAGCCTGGGATTCGTCACGTCCGGATCCTCCCCTTTTTCTGTGACTACAGCGGTTTCAGGTATGTGCTGATAGCACATAGCATTTTGCTAATCTCGTTTATTACTGCTCGTTGCTCTAATGCAGGGATGGACAAACTCGGCGCTGGAGGGCCGCTGTCCTGCAGAGTTTAGTTCCAACCCCAATTAAACACACCTGAACCAGCTAATCAAGGTCTAATTAGGCATACAAGAAACTTTGAAGCAGGTGTGTTGAGGCAAGCTGGAGCTAAACTTTGCAGGACAGTGGCCCTCCAGGACCGAGTTTGCCCATCCCTGCTCTAATGGCTCGTTTGTTGTACCCCAACCTGTCTTTTCATCAGTGCGTGTGTATGTGTGTCTCCGTCGGATGCTGTAGTGGATTTGATCGTTCCTTTCAGGTAGGAGAAAGTTGTTTGATGGTAAACAATGTTTTAGCTTTACTGAGGGGTGGGTGGTTTGAGTAATGTGCAGTCCCTGTACTTCAGTTTAACAGCGGATTATTTGAAGGCTGTGTATCCTGAGCGGTGAACCGATTGTAAAACTTATCTATCCGCATTTGGTAAGTCTTTGTTTGGGTTTGCTGGGGGGGATTTTCAGCGTGTGATGCGCAATTCATAGTAACCCTGTTTATGTGCTCGTATTATTCCTATTCGTAATAGGATTCTCCCTTTCATCCTGGGTGATTATTATTATTATTATTGCAGCTGGGTTGTCTTTGCCGCTGTGCGCTGTACGAACAATATCGAATTAACAACTAATTAAGGGTACTTCTGCTGCGGCCGTTGAGTTTCTGTGATTTATTCGAAGTACATCTACTGGTTCACTATAAGGTGAATATCGTGCAGTTATTGGAGCTGGCCTAAAGACGACGTAGCCGCTCCTTACGAGCTCTGTTCTCTCTGGGTTTTCTTTCATTGTGTTTATTTTATTTCTTTTGAATATTTGTATATTGTTTGTTGTGTTGTGGTGACTGTTGTCCATCGTTTCTACGGTGGAATTGTGATTTACTTAGACTTTCATTCATTTTCTGTTCATGAGATTTATTTATTTTGTTTTTGATTTCTTTTAGGAGCTAGGGTCTCACGGGTGAAAGATCTTTGGTGGTGGTGCTACTGCTTCAACGTTGCCGTGTGACACTTTTGAAGTGTACGAGTGCGTGATCTGAGTTCACGGTGGGGTGTGTGTGGAAGTGCGCTTTGGGATAATTAAATAAATCACTCCGGTGGGTAACCTCAGCCCTGCTATTAATTATATTATATTTTGTTTTGTTTATTTGGATGTTGTGTAAATTGGTTTGTTTTATGTTCCTTTCTTCTGTTGTTTCTTTGTTTTTTTGTTTCTTAAGTTTGTTTCTGTAATTTGGTATAATTTCAGTTTTTGCCTTTTATGTAATTGGTTTTGTATGTATTTTGTTTTTCCTTATCACTCGAGAGAGAGCTGCCATGTGTGGCGCTGTAGTATTGAGGCTATTTTAAATGACTTTTTCTATTTTTGAATTCAAGTGATAAAATAAATGTTGTACTTTTTATATGATGCCCACGTTTCTTGCCTACATTTCTTTTTAAGATAATTGAACCTGTGTGTCCTAATAACAACAAACTTTGGGGTTTATTTCTATTTCCTGGGTAAAACCCTCCCAGGTTGCGTAGTCGACTTTTATACAAGTAGATAAACTTGGGCTTGTGTGTGTTAATCTGTACCGCGCCGCGCCACACAAAGTATGTTCTCAAAGAGTACAGAATGAATATGTGATAGTTTGTGTCCATTTTTATAAATTAAGGAATGTAGAGATGTGTCCTTTGTTTTAGCCAAAGCTGCCGCATGGCCGGTTAATTACCCGCCACATGTGGAGGTCCTGAGGAGTTTTATGGCCAGGCTGGCCTGAATCTTTGGGTGAGGGGTTTAGTTTGATGATAAGGCTTTCCTATAGAGGGTGTCTGGCAGTTTCTCTGGTAGCCTTATCCGATGACACTGTTGGGACCTGAAATGCCTTCTGGAGTGCTGTTCACTACAACGGAGAGAACCAATATAAATAATCAAGCAGCCTTACCCTTCGTTCTCTCCAGTCTTTCAGCACTGGCACACCCAACCTCCGCTATTGCACTATTGCTCCGCAGGACACCTCAACTAAGCCTGCGGCTGCACCACGGGGCCGCCAGCCTTCCCGTGCTGCTGCTTATACCCCCAGACAGAGCCATCGCAATGGCTGTGCCAAGTGCGTGACTGCACAAAGCCTCGTGCCTCCTGAAGACCTCGCGTTGCGCCGTAATTAAGAAACAGCTGACTCGATTACATTAAATGCACTTTATAACTTTTGTTCTGACTTTTTATGATCTACGAGTACATCACGAATCCATTTTACAAACCGCATCTTTCCTTATCCCGAATCACTGCGGTTCACCGATAATAAGCTTTTGTATTGGGACTATTTAGACCGGTCGGAAAGCCACTGTTGTGGAGTTACACTGTATCTCTGTGACTCATCATAGCAAAAACAGAGAAGTAATAACATCCACAGTGTTCTTCCGCAAGACGAAAGCGGTTTGTTCAATATAATAACCGCTAGCCACGGAAAGCCACATATCTCAACGCACATATCTCTTTGTGTTTTGAAAGACTGTAATAGTTAAACGCCATAGTCTGTATATACGTGTTGATATCCTGTGTTATTATTCTGCTGCATTATTATAATAAGGCTACTATGCAGTAGACTTACAATGGCTATAAGTGTGCAATGTGATTCAAGTCATTACGGCATTGCACGTTAAGTTAAGTCCATTTTATTTTTGGTCGCCTGAGAAGTTCTAGGAAATACCCAAGAAATCCACCTACATTTAAAAATGTGAATTTATTACATGAATTAAGAAAGCACTGAAGCCTAGAGGGATTTCACCTGACCATAACACAATGTTTTAAATTAACCCCTAAGAACATAGAATCATTCCTTTTGATAGGGAAAGTGTTAGTGACACCCGTGTCACAGTGGGTTCTTAGGAGTTAAAAAAGCATAGCCTAACTATTGCGCACCTTTCAGTCAACATGCCAGTAATGGCTAGCAGAAGGAGTGGCTACTGTCTCTAGACATGTTTTAAAGTTTTTAATTAGTGCATGTTCACATAGGACTCAACCGAAAATGGTACTGTTTGTTTTCCTAATACTGTCTGTTTGCTTCACTGCCAGAGAAGCGATGGATGCTGGAAGAAAGAACATAAAGCGTCGGGTGACGCCTCCCTGCCACTAAAACTTTTCCTGAAGATGGCGGCACGGCAGTAGCACACAGCGGCCACTCCGGATACAAATGGTGCTATTTCGTCTTTTTTAACGCCACGTTACACGGCAAATGGACATCGGTGCAACCGGTGTTCGTGTATTTCAGACACATTTACATCTAAATAATAACACCACAGCTGCTCTACAAGATGATCTGTTGGGAGAAGCTACACGATCTCGGCATGCTGCGGGGACCAGGCCTTCAGCCCTCGGCGTCGTCGGATGCCGGTGGCCGGGGAGGGACGCCGCAAAGCGGTGCACGAGAAAGCAGAAGCGCGGCAAGTGGGCGGGGGTCCGTGCTAGGCTAAAAACAAACCCTAGCCGGCCGGCTCTCCCGTCCATCCTACTCTCCAATGTCTGTTCCCTGGATAATAACTGGACTACATCCGACTCCAGCAAACTACACGGCGTGAGTTTACAGACTGCTGCGTCTTTGTTTTCACGAAGACACGGCTCAGCGAAAGAGTTCCGGACGCCGCCATTCAGCTAGACGGGCTAACCGTGTTTCGTGCCGACAGAAACACAGCTCTGTCTTGGTAAGACTCGCAGTGGTGGCTTGTGTGTTTACATCAACATGGAATGGTGCAAGAACTCAGTGCTAGTTTCTAGTTACTGCTCATCGCAGTTGGAGTTTGTGACTGTTAGATGCAGACCTTTTTATTTACCACGGGAATTCACTACCGTGCTCATTATCAGTGTTTACATTCCACCCAGCGCTAATGCCGGTGATGCGCTCTATGAACTGTATGGGGCTATAAGCGAACTGCAGAACTTTAACCCCGATGGACTGTTTATTGTTGCTGGAGATTTCAATCATGCAAATCTCAAGTCAGTGCTGCCTAAATTCCATCAGTATGTGGACTTTGCAACGAGGGGGAAAAACACGCTGGATCTTGTTTACACAAACATCCCCGGCGCGTACAGGGTGTAGCCCCACCTCGGCTACTCAGACCGCATCTCTGTTATGCTAATTCCGGCATACAGACCGCTCGTCAAATGATCGAAACCGGTTCTGAAGCAGGTGCAAACCTGTCCGGCAGGAGCCATCTCTGCTCTTCAGGACTGTTTTGAACACACTGACTGGCACATGTTTAGGGAAGCGGCAACTGACGGCGACTCCACCAACTTGGAGGAATATGCAACATCAGTGACCAGCTATATTAGCAAGTGCATTGATGACATCACCATCTCCAAGACCATCACCACACGCTCAAACCAGAAGCCGTGGATGACTGCAGAGGTGCGTGTGCTACTGAGAACCTGAGACTCCGCCTTCAGGGCAGGCGACAAAGCGGCCCTAAGAACAGCGAGGGCCAAACTGTCCCGGGCCATTGGAGAAGCAAAGCACGCACATGCTCAGAGAATCCACAGCCACTTCACGACCAGCAGAGACACGCGGCGCATGTGGCAGGGCATCCAGAGTATCACCAACTACAGGTCGACTCTACCTGCCTGTGACAGTGATGCCTCCCTCCCAGATGCGCTGAATGACTTCTACGCTCGGTTTGAGGCACAAAACGATGTAACGGCGAGGAAGACTCCCCCTCCCCCCAATGACCAGGTGCTGTGTCTAACCACAGCTGATGTAAGGAAGAGTTAACCTGCGGAAGGCTGCTGGACTAGACAACATTCCTGGTAGGGTGCTCGGAGGATGTGCATACCAACTGGCAGATGTTTTCACAGACATCTTCAACATCTCTCTGAGCAGCACCGTAGTTCCAACGTGCTTCAAGGCCACCACCATCATCCCCGTGCCAAAGAAGTCTCCAGTGTCCTGCCACTACGATTTCCGTAATGTTGCACTTACACCTGTCATCATGAAGTGCTTCGAGAGGCTCGTCTTGAGGCACTTTAAGACCCTGCTGCCCCCTCATTAGACCCCCTGCAATTCGCTTACCGCCACAACCACTCAACAGATGACGCCATCAACACCACCCTCCATCTGGCCCTCACCCACCTGGACAATAAAAACACATATGTTCGAATGCTCTTCATTGACTTCAGTTCAGCATTCAACACCATCATTCCTCAGCACCTGACTGAAAAGCTGAACCTGCTGGGACTGAACACCTCCCTCTGCAACTGGATCCTGGACTTCCTGACTGAGAGAACACAGTCAGTCCGGATCGGGAACAGCATCTCCAGCACCACCACACTGAGCACTGGGGCCCCTCAGGGCTGTGTGCTCAGTCCATTGCTGTTCACTCTGCTAACTTATGACTGTATAGCAATGCACAGCTCGAACCACATCATTAAGTTCACTGATGACACGTGGTGGGTCTCATCAGCAAGAACGATGAGTCAGCATACAGAGAGGAGGTGAAACAGCTTGGACTGGTGTAAAGCCAACAACCTGTCTCTGAACGTGGAAAAAACTAAAGAGATGGTAGTTGACTTCAGAAGAGCAGAGAGAGACCACTCTCTGTTGAACATCGGTGGCTCCCCTGTGGAGATCGTAAAGAGCACCAAGTTTCTTGGCGTTCACCTGACGGAGAACCTCACCTGGTCGCTCAACACTAGTTCCACAGCAAAAAAAGCCCAGCAGCGCCTGTACTTTCTGAGAAGGCTGAGGAAAGCACATCTCCCACCCCCATCCTCACTGTGTTCTACAGAGGGACAATCGAGAGTATCCTGAGCAGCTGCATCACTGCCTGGTTTGGGAATTGCACCGTCTTGGACCGCAAGACCCTGCAGCGGATAGTGAGAACAGCTGAAAAGATCATCGGGGTCTCTCTCCCCTCTATCACAGACATTTACACCTCACGCTGCATCCGCAAAGCCACCAGCATTCTGAATGACCCCACACAAACCCCTCACACACACTTTTCACCCTCCTACCGTCCGATAAACGGTACCGAAGCATTCGGTCCCTCACGACCAGACTTTGCAACAGTTTTTTCCCCCATGCCATCAGGCTGCTAAACTCAAAATAACTAATTACAAATTACACTACTGCTATTGGACTGATTTTTTTTTTATATTTGCACTGTCATTTTACACAATCACTACAGTCACTTTCATATTGAACTGTGCATTGGTCTGCGTTACTGTCTTGTGCTGTCTGTTTGCACTTTATGTATATAGAGTTTTTTGTACTGTAGCACCTTGGTCCTGGAGAAACGTTGTTTTGTTTCACTATGTACTTGTATATGGCTGAAATGACAATAAACTCCACTTTGATTTTTGACTTTTGAAATAAAATAAAAGGACTCTCAAAATTTGTGATATACTTTAATTGCATGCTTTATGGTAATATTTCAACATTTATATGTTAATCTGTGTGGTTTCGAGCACGTTTAATGCTATCGCTTTAATTTAGTGCAAATAGTCAATTTCTACAAGCAGTATTAGCTTGTCGAGATGTATCAGTGTTGTGTTAACGTGCCAAGGGAGAACTGGCTCTGCTGGTTGAGTCAGGGTTCTCCCGAGCTTTTTAGTTCCCCGCCACCATTTGCTCGCTGCATCAGCTTTCAGAGTTTTATACTTTTATACTAGTTTTATACTAATAATATTACTTTTAATGTAATTCTTTGAGTAAAATATTTGCTACTTTACCTAGTAATGTTACTATAATATATATATATATATTATATTATATTATATATATATCATTTAATTCATTCTGTAAATATGCCCATTTTTAGAAACGTACCAATCACAATATGAACTGGAAAACCTGGAAAAGAAATTGAATGTAATAAATAACTATTAAATCCATTAGATCCATGTCACTACACTATATTGTTTTTGTTTTACTGTGGCTTATATATCATTTGCAATTGCAACTTTAATGTGTTGACAGTTTTGCAGTTAACAATTTGATAATGATATGATCATTGTAAATATGCAATATAATTATTTATAAGCATATTTAAAAATCAACTGATAATTGCAAACTTGGAAATGTTCAAGAGCAATCTTATCTGGCCTTTAGATTGTGTGTTGAGATACAGTATATTGTTCCATGTGCCAATGTCCACCTAGTGAATACTGTGTAAAGCACAACAAATTTACTTACATTCTAAGAAATGTGCCTGCAGGATTCTGCCATAGTGACTGAATCATATTTTTCTGGTTTTCACACAGACAGACAATTCACAAGTTCACATTTGCAGATAATATAAAGGAAGAGGAATGGTATGTGTATTTGGTGTGCTGTCCGGGGAGAGGGCTGTGAGCTCCTGCAATTCTTTCCAAACCTAAAGCACTCTCCACTTGTCCGGGGAGAGGGCTGTGAGCTCGGTACCTGCCCGAACACAGAGCATTTCCCCTAGAAAAGGGTTAGATGGTGAGGAGACGTGGAGCTGGAAGACTGGCGAGAAACGAAGGGTAGGGCTGCTTGATTATTTATAGAGGTTCTCTCTGTGCTGTTTGGGCAGACAGTGAGATTACTGATGATGCACCGGCGGTGTCGATTATCTGCCCGTTCTTCTCCCGAAATTTGTTAATAAAACATCACTTAAACAGGCTTTCTGAAGATAGAGAAGCTGATGACGGCACATTGTATGGTCTCCATGACATGGATTGCTACATCACCTGACCTTTGTGTTGCCTAAACATGTGTTCTTGAATCCCTGACCACTGACTGCTATCTGTTATTACATGTAAAGCTGCTTTGATACAATGATCTTTGTGAAAAGCGCTATACAAATAAAATTGAATTGAATTGTTCAGACCCAGGTACGTCAGCTTCTTGATGCACCATTGAGTTCTCTTGAAAGGGAATGCAGGGTTTCCACTGTTACTTTGTCAGGTATTTTCAATGATATATAAAAAAAGTTCAAATGTATTACTTTTATTGAAATGAATGTGTAATTATAGTCAGTAGAATATGTTTTCTCCCACACCGAAACATATCCTATGAACCACTGAATAACACTGTGCAGGCAGTGTCTATAGATGTAGCTATGTTCATGCAAATAGTCATATATCTCATGTATCAAAACCATCATGATTCCTGAGTTTTCTCATCAGCAGCATTTTTGCAGTCTACAAGCATTACCTTAGATACAATTTAGAAAAAATAGCTTTACATCAAATATGAGATGTAAGGAATTATCGCTTCTAATTCCACAGTTGAACATGACCTGTTATATTCTAAGTGAAAGAGGTTGTAATTAAGACTGCTTCACTCTCTCAAACATTTACTCTGTGGTTGAGTCTATTGATATCAGTGAACTCGAGGGCTTTTCTCTGAGCTCATCAAACACAGTATCACAGATCCGCAGGTACATGTGCAAGCAGATAAGCTTGGATTCGCTGGCACCTGCGACCCGGCCCTCTTTCTACTCAAACACCCTATTACCACTTATTGATCTCTGCATAGCTGAAGAAATCTGCCTTGTGTTTACTGCTTGTTTCAACCCCAAAGAAATAGAAACACATAAACCAAAAATAAACAGTAGCTACTTCAGTGGTTTGTCTCTGTCATCACCCAATAATTGATATGCATTTTGGAGCGGTAAATAAACTTGCCTCACTGATGAATCTCTATTAAATCAACTTTTAATCACAATGTAGGCTACTGCCCATACATCAAGTGTGTGACAGTGTAGATATTTCATTTTTTTTTTTAAATTGCTTGTTTTGTTAGTTCATGGCATAGTCCATTATTTGATAAACTTTAAAAAAGGATTTGCTACATCAGATTATTTTGCTAAGTCAAAGTAACTTAGGCACATGTAAACTTTATCTTAACACAGTTCAAAATAGTCAGGATGATGATGGATATGACGTAATGATTAGTTTCTTATCTTTTGTAGGATGATGAGGATGGCACACGCCACACTTGCTGTGGTTAGGGTTGGTCCAGGTGTGGCAGGATGGTTATTTCAGGGGTTGGCCTCTCGGTGGCGCTCTTTATTAAATAAAAGTCGGTAAGAGTTGGTGCTGCTATTGAATTGGTTCCTGCTTTATATTTCACCAAAACTATGGTGGCATGATTTGTTCCTTTCACATAATGAACTGTGGGTATGTGCAGTATATATTTTAATGTTTGCATATGAGGCCAACAGAGAATAAAGTTTGTGTTTTTTGTTTCTTTTCTAATATTCAATTGATATTATCGTTTGCTTTATGTTTTGCATTTGCTTGTTTTTCATAATTCTGGTCATTTGTTTTATTATTGTGATGGCATGTGTTTCTGTGACTTGGGATCTTTATTTCGTTTAATGTCCCAGTACAGCAAGAGGTAGACAGCTCTTATTTACGGGCTCTGCGGTGTCTTCTGCATTTATGCAGGGGTCATTCATACAACATCTAGACATCTGGACTACTCTGAATTAACTGGACGCATGCAAGCATGGTATCTATGTGTCTTGATTTAAAACAAATGAACAGAGGTAGGTAAAACCACAAATCATTTACACTGTAGTTGTAAGCGTGCATCAGACGAGGCAGAACACGAGAATATAGTTCAAAGTCTTTTACTGAACTTCATCAGAGGAATAACAAACTGGTACAGACTTCACTTCAGAAGGGTTAGGGTTAGGGTTAGGGTTGTATAATCCAATACAGGCATAGAAAACAGCGGAGAACAACACGCTGAGATTACTCACAAACTTTTCCAGGTAAATGCACGGCTGACAGACAGAGTTACGAACAGAAGCATAACATTTACAACAACACCAGACAATGAACAAAAGCAAACACACACATTAAATAATGTCCATAATAATGAGGGAACAGACGGTGCAGGTTTGCGGGGCTGAGTGTCATTGATTGATGACAGGTGTGCGGGGTGCAATGGATGGTGGGAAATGAAGTTCTTAATAGTCCGGGGATGAAGAGCGGGTGACGTGATGTAGAGAACCCGATGCTGAAGGCATCGACAGTGTGGCCTGTCTTTTATATAAATGTGTTTTTTTTTTGCTACTGGTTTATGTTACTATGTTCCTAATACGTTGTTACTTGGTACCCATGTACCAGAACCTTTTAGATCACAAGTAAAGTGTAGTAGAAGGCCCTACCCCATACATTTCCACTGATACGTCATAAAACACGATCCGATGGAGAAGCGATCCGTCTGCAGTAGACAGCAGTTGTGCGTGAGTTCGGCTTAGTTCTGTTTACTTTGTTACTGCGCTGTGTTGAATATTGCCTATTGTTGGTTAGGAATTGTCTTTTATTGATCTATAGCGTTTCTAAAAGGTAACCTTTATTTTATTCAATCCTGACCTGACCTCCTAATTCGTTAACTGTAGCATTTTAAACGATATTACTGCTTCCTGAGAGCTATAACTTTGCACTTAGCACTCGATTACGCGGAGCTATCCCAGGTGTTAGCTCGTAGTTTCGACCCCAGCAACATTAGCCTAATTAAGCCTTTGTTGTGTAAAGTGGAAAGGCGTGTTTAGCTGTTTTCAATCAAGTCGTAATCAGCGATTGCACTTAAACGGCGCACCCGTAGCGTCAGCGGTAGCGTCAGCCCTCGTGTGAAGCCCTCCTCGTGTGAAGACCTACGAGTGTAAAGACCATCGACTCTACCTGTGCGACTCCACCGAGCAAGGACACCGACAAGGCACTTAAGTATCACGCTCTGTTTTAAGTAATATGTTTAACATGACTTTTTATTTGATGCATCCCTCTTTGTAAACTCCATGCACTCTCAGCCTATCCCTGTAATCCACCATAGACACGCCTACAGACACTCCTCATACCGCTCACACTCTGACCTGCACACCATTCACACCACCCCCACCCTCCTCTGTCTCTCTCCGTGGGCCTCTGGAACTGCCAGTCAGCTGTGAACAAGGCTGAATTCATCCCTGCCTTTGCTACGCAGTCAGACATTCACATCCTCGGTCTCACTGAGACATGGATCCGTCCAGAGGACTCTGCCACTCCCGCTGCACTCTCATGCAACCATGCTTTCTCCCACTCCCCCCGGCAGTCCCGCAGGGGGAAGGTTTACTCCTTCCCATCACATGGAAATATACATGCCTTCCAGGATTATGCACAAACACTTCCTTTGAATTCCATGCGGTTACCGTTTCATTTCCTTCTCTGATTCACATCATTGTAGTTTACCGCCCACCGGGGCCACTTCATAACTTCACTGATGAACTGGATATGCTTCTCTCCTCATTTCCTGAGGACGGCAGCCCACTCATTGTTCTTGGTGACTTTAATATTCACCTGGAGAAATCCTCTGTCTCTGACTTTCTTAACCTCCTCTCCTCTTTTGACCTCTCCCTTCTTACCACCACCGCTACCCATAAATCAGGAAACCAACTAGACCTCATCTTCACACGCAACTGCATCACCTCAAATCCTACTGTCCTACCCCTACATATCTCCGATCACTTCTTCATAACTTGCAACATACATCTCAGCACTAACAACACAGCCACACCCACATCAGTTTCATACAGGCGCAACCTCCGCTCTCTTTCCCCCAACACACTTTCTGCTGAGGTATCATCCTCTCTCCCTTCCAACTTCGCATCCCTGGATACCAATACAGCCACGGACACCCTATGCTCAACACTAACATCCTGTCTAGATAACCTCTGCCCTCTATCCTCCAGACAAGCTCGTGCCTCCCCTCCCTGCCCTTGGCTTTCGGACGTCCTTAGGGATCATCGGACCAAACTCAGGGCTGCGGAAAGGAAATGGCGTAAGACGAAACACCCACCCGACCTCTGTGAGTACCAGTCACTACTTTCATCCTTCTCCGCTGCCGTCCACACAGCAAAGACATCTTATTACATCACAAAGATCACTCACACACCAGATTCTAAAGCACTTTTCAAAACCTTTAACACCCTCCTCTCTCCACCTATCCCCCCACCTGCCTCGTCAGTATCAGCTGATGATTTTGCTAACTTTTTCATAAACAAAACATCCCTGATCAGCAGCCAGTTCTCAACTCCTGCAACCCCACCACACACACAGGCTTCACCTAGCTCCACTTTTTCCTCTTTTTCCACTTTAAACGATGCAGAAGTTACCAAACTTCTCTCCTGCAACCCCACCACCTGCCCACTCGACCCAATCCCCTCCCATCTGCTCCAATCCATCTCCAGCACAGTCACTCCATCACTCACACACATAATTAACTCCTCACTCCTCTCTGGCACCTTTCCACCACCTTTAAAGCAGGCCGGGTCACCCCGCTGCTTAAAACCCACTCTCAACCCTTCCCTCACCGATAGCTACAGACCTGTCTCTCTCCTCCCGTTCATCTCTAAGACACTGGAGCAAGCCGTTTTTAATCAGATTTCATCCTACCTCTCCCAGAATGACCTACTGGACAAACGACAGTCCGGTTTCAAGAGCAACCACTCCACAGAGACGGCACTTCTGTCAGTCACTGAGGCGCTTGCGACTGGCAAAGGCGAGTCCAAATCATCTGTTCTCATCCTGCTGGATCTTTCCGCCGCTTTTGACACAGTCAACCACCAGATCCTACTGACATCCCTCTCATCGCTAGGGATCACAGGTACCCCACTTCAATGGTTTAAATCCTACCTCTCAGACAGGTCCTTCAGGGTGTCATGGAATGGGGAGCTCTCCAAAGCCCATCCCTTGGCCACTGGCGTTCCTCAGGGATCTGTTCTTGCACCACTCCTCTTCTCCATCTACACAACATCCCTGGGTCCCATCACTCAATCACATGGCTTTGACTACCACTGCTATGCTGATGACACCCAGATTTTCCTCTCCTTCCAGCCAGATGACCCCACAATAGAGTCTCGCATTGCAGCCTGCCTGAATGACATCTCATCTTGGATGACTAAACACCACCTTCAGCTAAACCTTGCCAAAACTGAACTCCTGGTACTTCCGCCACACGGCATTGCAACACAACCTCACAATTCAAATTGGCAACACAACCATTACACCGTCTAAATCAGTTAGAAACCTTGGTGTAATCTTCAACGACCAGCTGTCCTTTACCGAACACATCTCAAGGATATCACGGTCTTGTAGATATGCACTCTACAACATCAGGAAGATCAGGCCATATCTCACAGAGCACGCTGCCCAACTGCTTGTCCAAGCCATGGTAATCTCCAGACTGGACTATTGCAATGCTCTTCTGGCTGGTCTTCCTGCACGATCAATCAAACCACTACAGATGATACAGAACGCTGCAGCAAGACTTGTCTTCCAGGAACCCAAAAGAGCACATGTCACGCCACTCCTCATCTCTCTCCATTGGCTACCGGTGGCGGCCCGCATTAAATTCAAATCATTAATGCTGGCCTTTAAAACCATCACAAACTCAGCACCCTCATACTTCAACTGGCTTCTACATACATACAACCCATCCAGAACCCTACGCTCAACCAATGAACGTCGACTGGTGGTACCATCACAGAAAGGCGCTAAATCTCTCTCTCGCTCCTTCTCCTTCTCTGTTCCCGGCTTGTGGAATAATCTCCCTAACTCATTTCGGTCTGCCACATCCCTCACCTCCTTTAAAAAACTACTAAAAACACACCTTTTCCACGAACACCTAACAGCATAAAAAAAAAAATAATAATAATAATAATACTTTTCCTTCCTCTACAGGTATTTATCTAGCACTGCACAACATTGTAAACTTACTAAAGCACTTCTTTGTACTATTGCTGCCGCTTTTGATGTATCGCTTCATTGTCTCCTAATATTTGTAAGTCGCTTTGGATAAAAGCGTCAGCTAAATGCCTAAATGTAAATGTAAATGTAAATGTAAAACACCCTGTGCTGCTCACAGTGGCAATGCTCTGTAACACTGGGCCGCGTGAGGACATTAAAGGTAAACCGAGCCTTATGAATTCACCTCAATCCTAAATCAGATTACACAAACTAAAATGCGCGCAAACCAATTGTGGTGTTATTACACTTGTGTCATTCATCAGATTTTCACGGAAACAAACATTCAGTAAAAAGTCATTGGGCATGTAAAGCGTTTCATCACGCTGTTGACAGAAGAGACGTTAGCCATTACTCCAGTCAGCGGCTTTATCAGATACTGTAGTCAGAAACACGACGTACGGAAGACAGAGAGCAGCGTGAAGGAAAGATTTCAGCGATTATTGTGAATACCACACAGGGTGATGTTAACTCTATAGATGATGGGCCTATAAAACAAGCAGAACACAAACACATTACATTACACTCAGACTGATCGTTTTAAAAATAATTCACATCCATTTTGTCTCATGCTGTTTTCTCTGAAAGAACTTTGAACTTCATTCTGGCTTCATTTGATGTTTCTTAAACATATTGATTTGGATTCACACATGACTATTATCGTAGTTTGCTTTGCTTATTGTCTGCAAACAATAACAAAAACAAATTGGATTTTTTAAATGAGACTAGAGCATATTAGCAATATTAGTTCCCTCAGTCCAAGATATTTTAAATAGTTAATTATGGACATGAGTTGACCATTTCCTTTCAGCACTTTTAAATGAAAAACAAGAAAGGGAAATATATTTAGGAGCAGTTATCAAGCAAATTGCTTCTCTTTTTTTGCTTCAGGAGGCGGAGTTATGTGAGATAACATGCCTCTAGAAGTCTTACATATAATTGAAAGTTCTTTTATAATAGATTGGGTGGATAAAATTCCATAATAAGATGTCAGGGGTGTCTATTGCAGAAAGAGCTGAAAGGCATCTACCATACCAATTCATTTTCTCTTGTGATCAGTTAATTATATCAGCTAAAAACACCATTCGTTTACCATCCGAGTCTCAACGGAGAAACCTCATTTACACTAACCTCCATCTTCACCAAAATCTACAGTTAATCTCCAGCAGGTTCAGGAAGCCGTGACCCTGCTGAACTCCACACCTCCAGCCTGATGTTCCTGCACTGGTCTCAGTACTTTACTGACATGTATTTGCTCTACTCACATGTATGCACAATCTGTTCTGCATTAGTCATATTCTGCACAGACTGTACATGGCTCATCAATGTCATCATACATTTATCCATCTATATTGTGCTGCTGCTATTGATACTGTACATATAATCTGCTCACATCTTTGCACAAACCGACTGAACTCGTTAACTTTTGCATTATTCATATTTTGCACTGACTGTTCATTGTTTAACAATGTTAGTGCACATTCTAACCATTCATATTGTGTTGCTGCTATTATATTATTCATAATGTGTATATATAACTGTATAACCTTACATTGCACTCCCTAGCCTACTTAAATTTTGTACATACTCTTTCATACTGGATATTGTCTCTGTATATACTGCAATTAATGTAAGTTACAGTTTCACTATGCTGCAGTACTTACTTCTGCACTTATCTCTACATAATAATGACACTTCTGGCACTTTTATATTTCTCCATATATATATATATATATACATTTATTAATGTAGTTTGGGTTCAGTGTTGGAGTGTCACTAGGAGACTGCGCTGATATTAGTGATATTAGTTATTAAATGATCTTTTATATTTTCCTGCTTGTCATTCTGTTTGTAAATGTTAATGTAAATGTTATTCTGCTGTAAAGCTGCTTTGAAACAGTGACACATTGTTAAAGCGCTATACAAATAAACTTCAACTTCTGCATAATGACAATAAAGTTTAATCTAATCTAAAAGTACATGCACACAAACACACACACTGGTAAGATATTAATACCAAATGTAAACACAGCCAATGTTCATTGAACAGACACCTGTGATAAATGAAGCTTTTTATGTTCAATAATAAAACATCTCAATTACTTTCTGGTTTTAGATCAGCCAGCTCAGTCATTTCCGGTCAACAGTCAAATCATCTGTGAAGATGTCTTTCTACACTCGCTGATACATGGTCTTCTCCTCTACAAGCTGACAGTGCTGCACAACTAGCTTTCCTGTAGCTCAGTGTTAGTGAGCATGGTGCTAACAATGTCAAGGTCATGGGCTTGACATGGGAAAAGGAAGACTTGTCGGGTCGTCGCCTCCCTCTTTCAGATCCACCATCTTGTCTGGGTTCAGACTGCATCCTGCTCACTATGAAGACCTCAGAATAATGAGAAGAGACAAACTGAAAGCAGAATACCATACCACACTCTTGTGTTCCTGGTTCCGGTTGGCCTAACAATCCCTTAGGGGATTTGTATTATAGAACAGTTGTGTATGACTATGTGTACTGTATGCTATGTTATAGATATGCGTCTGCCTCTCGTACAGCACTAGGAAGACTGTTCCAAAGTTTAGGTGGCATATAGGAAAATGATCTACCACCAGCAGTCAGTATTTACACTGATTCAGCTCTGCATTACATTTTTTCATAGTTTTATATGCATAACTTTGGCACAAAACAGCACTCGCATCTTTCTGCAAAAGCAACAAAGCTCACGAGCTACACGCCAAAGGCAATATCTACAGAGAAATGCAGAAATGAGTCTTCTGAATATCTGTCTTCTGCAGGACATCAGTTTCGCTAATCGGCGAGGCCAGTGAACACAGTATACGCCCTTCAGATCACACCAAACAAATGAACAAAACTCAGACATCAAACAGTGTTGTTTGCACACCAAACCTGCCGTGAATTAGTCACAACCGTGCTCTTTTAAACGCAGCGCCCTCCAAACACATGCATGCACAAGAGCAGCGGCAATGCATCATCCTTATGTCACATATAAGAAAAATGAAATAAACCTAAACCAGTATGGTTTTACAGCAGAAAACACAACTCTTGCTTTGCAATCAGCTTCATGCTTTTGAATAGTTACATACAGACACAACCGATTGATCTTATACAGGATCTAGGGCTGTAGGAGTAATATTTCACATATATCAGCAATACTGGTCAAAATCACTTCCAGCACATTGATGTACTCAATAACACAGTAACAGCTGAAACAGATTGATCTGATTTGCTTATTAGAGCTCATGAGTCTTCTTGAGTCATTTGTTGCAGACAATCAGCTCAAAAGAGTCATTGTGAGTCAGATCATTTCTTTTACTGTATACTCCAATGGTGTAGAAAACACACTGCGAATAAAGAACAATGTTAAATCATTTACATGCTTTTCTAAAACAGAGTTCATGCGCTAGAATGTCCTTCAGAAGGAATCTCTCTCTCTCTCTCTCTCTCTCTCTCTCTCTCTCTCTCCTCGGTGCAGCTTTCTCTCTCTTTGTCACTCAATCCCTCCAATCACAGACGGCAGATTTTCTAATATCCATTACTTCTATATCGAGGTCAGTTCAATCCCACCGGGTCTGCTGATAAGAGCCTTCACTCCAGACACTGTTATAAGTGAACAAATCCAGCTCAGTCAGGATCTCCTGCACATCTATTCCAAACCTATTTCCATGAACCTATTAAAATACACCTGGTGTGGCGATAAAACAAGAGTGGGGGGGGCACAACACATGTAACATTTAGGACAGCTAGGACCTGGATCTTCCATTAACAATCCACTATATTGAAAGGACACCACTGAGGGCTGGACTGAGGATTGAGGTAAAGCTAACCTGCTGTCATCAGATTTTAGCTTGTGTTTAAAAAGTTTTTATTTGGACTTGGTTTGGCACAGCCACTTGTACCTGAGAGCAAAACTTAATGGCAACTTGAAAATCCATTGAAGGATCTGCTGAGAAAGCAGATGTTCTGTGTCTCTCATAATCTCTGCTCAGGCTCATAGCACATGACACCATTTACAGATGTTTGTCATTGTTCGCGAGATTAATGTAAGTCCAGACATCCCATCCATTGAGTAAAAACCACAGAATGCACGACAGCAATAAGCGTCAGAATATTCATGCTGGAAAATAAGCTTCCATTAGCTGTTAAGAAGATTTATGAAACAGAGAGCAGATAAATCAATCTGACTTTCACAGGCAAATTCTTGTTGTAGAACAAGCTGAAGAATTTAATGAAGATGAATGGTAATACTTGTGATTTTTATCTGTAATTAAAAGCAAATATCTTACCCTGTTTATGACTGGAATAGGTTTCTGTCGATTTAATTGCTAAGTCTATAAGGTTTGTGAAAATCATAGTGATGTCATTGCACTGAAAAAGTCATCCTTCTTGATTCTGAACAACTTTAAAGGGTTAGTTCATCCAAAAAATGAACATTTTGTCATTATTTACTCACAATGTTGTTCCCTCATTGTTTTTGAATGAAGATATATTTTATGCATGAGCTTCCCGGACCCCTCGTAGACATCATGGTCATTTTCACTTTCAAGGTCCAGAAAAGTAGTAAAGACAACATTTTTATTATCCCTTTAAATATTCTGCTCCTAAAGAATGCTAAGAACATAAAGGCTGTGTGCAAGCGCTTCCTCAAAAAAACAGATGGTCCCACCAATGACTGTGTAAAAACATTCTGAGGACGACCTTCCGCATGCGACAGACAGGGAAGAGAAAAATATGTTGATTAAAGTCGTTATTTTGTTTCTTTTGTGCACAAAACATATTCTTGTCACTTTATAAAATTAAGATTGAACCAAGTGAATTACCAGTGACCAACCAACTTCCTATTTTTAATTTTTATACCCCATGTATTCATCCAAAACAGTGATTCTTAACCGGTGGGCCTCGGAGCGCCATCTGGTGGGCCAAATTATTGGTAGACTACTGTGAAATAATGAAAAAATTTTTTTTGAATCTTATTATTAGAACAGCGCCTGGCGTTTTCAGCTGCGTTTTAACGCTCCGGTGGATTCGGCGCCTAAGCGCTGTTCTAAAACCACTGGGTGTGGGCGCTTAACAACGCTTGAAAGCGCAGTGTTCTTTAACTCTGCGCCTGGACAAAAAACGCAAAGAACTCGCGCTGAGCGAGGAAAAAACACGGTGGGCATGACGGCAAATTAATGGCAAAAAAGAAAAAAGGTTGCTTGAGCAAGCTTGTATACGCGCACATGGAGATGTCATGCACACGAGTTTAAAACAAGCTCGCGAGCTCTCCTTTCCTTTGCTTGCGTGTAGATCCGTCATTCTGTGTTCATACTATCATATTTGGAAAGGTGGTCCTCGGAATGTGTTTACACAGTCATTGGTGGGACATGAGTTGCAAAAGGTTGAGAACCCCTCATCCAGAGCATCTGGTCTTTTTGGAGGAAGCGCTTGCACACAGCCTTTATGTTCTTAGCATTCTTTAGGAGCAGAATATTCAAAGGGATAGTTCACCCAAAAATAAAAATTATGTCATAGGTTTTTTATCCTTATGTCATTCAAACCCTGTATATGATTCTGTCTTTTGTGGAACATAGAAGAAGATATTTTGCCAAACGCTGGTTACCGGCACCCAGTGACTTTCATTGTATCTTGTGTTCAAACTATGAAAGTGAACGGGTGCCGGTGACCAGCGATTTGCAAAATATCTTCTTTTGTGTTCTGCTGAAGCAAGAAAGTCATACAGGTTTGACATGACATGACGGTGAGGAAATAATTAAATATTTTTTATTTTTGGGTGAACTATCCCTTTAATCAGTTTAAGTCTAATCTGAGTGTTTTGAAATTGACATCCTATAAACACCTTCCCACACAGATATACAGTATAATGTGCAATCAGTTCTCGTGCAAACCAGGCCTCCTTGAACATACAAACGGCACTTCATTCAGAAACCATTTTTCAACCTATACATTAACATTGACAGTAAGCCTGTGCTTTATATTCTAATGCAATTCAATTTAATTGTATAGCGCATACTACAAAGTTCATAGCTTTACAAGGTATTGAAAACAACCGTCAGTTGTCAGGGATTTAAAAAAACTCCTTAAGGGAGAAAAAAGCCTTGCCATGACGTGTTACAGCTGCAATCCGTGGCGTATATGCGATCTATAATAGAGGACACAAAGTGCCATTGATTGCAACTATAATTCACATTACAGTTACAGGACTACTTAAGACAGGTGAAAAGGTGAATAATTTATTTTATATAGTAGTAATAAGTAGATCATTTAATTTATACCATGGTCTATCTGAATACTCGATTCTGTTTGTTTGAAAGATATGCATGAAAACCATCTAATGTACAGGTAGTTCCGGTAAGTTTCATCAGCGTTCTAAATGAATGCGCTATTGTAGAAAGTGTAATCATATCACACACATGCACAGATCTGAGATCACGCTACCTGTGCGCACAGAAACAGCACCCAACTGTTGTCAACTACGTTATATATTTTTTTTTCAACAAGAGGATATTGTCCGATTACTTTTGGTCCCTTGAAAAAGGGGGGTTGGCTACTCTTAAGAGCTGCGTTGAGAGGGGAAGGAAGGAAGCTAGCTGTGTAAAGCCAACAGGCTTCATTACTGCATAACCTGTGTAAAAAGGTTTGAAGCAATTCTTTAAAACATGTTCCACACGCATTCGTCAGGGGCTGAAGTGGTATCGCATAGCCAAGTATATCCATTGTATCCTGGGCTCAGGACATCTGTCATCAGTAAGTCACTGAAAAAGACACCACAGCACGTTCATGGGTCCAACCAACAAAAAATCCTCAGTTTCAAAATGAACAAACACAGCCACCACAAAAAAGCAAGAAGAAGTTTTTTTTTATTTTATGATGTGCAATTTGTTATTTGTGTTTTTTCAAACTGAAACTTTCCTCTTGTATTAGAAAAGTGTTTGTAATGTTTTTGGTTGTACTGTTTCCGTTGTGTTGTGTCTCTTAAAAGACTGTCCATTGAATCTCTTGGTTTTGTTAAAAAAAGAAACATAACTTATTTGTGTGTTGAAAAGGGCTACAATCCTCTTCTCTTTGGGGGTTCAACGGTTGTACACTGCTTCAAGAATACTCTCTTGGAAAAGCTGGCCATGACATGTGCCTTACCCGTTAAAACACATTGTAGCAGCGCAACGCAATTATTACCTGACCAGTCTCTCAACTTTGCCATGCGCTCAAACAAAGTAAAAAAGTATCAGGATCTTCCTCATTGAAATTTGTAACAAATTTGAAGTCTACAAACTGCAAACTGATGCTACACAAATGTTAAAATTCGGCCTGCTTAATATCAGGTTGCTCTCTAATAAATAATATATTGTCAATGAAATTATTACAGACCACAATTTGGATGCGCTGTGCCTGACAGAAACATGGCTTAAAACAGGCGATTTTATCAGTCTGAATGAATCTTCCCAACAAGACTACTACTATATGCCCCTCGTCATGGCTACTATTAATAGACCACCGGGCCATCATACAGACTTTCTTAAAGAATTTGCAGATTTCCTGTCAGAACTAGTAGTCACTGTAGATAGAGTCTTAATCGTTGGGGACTTTAACATACACAATGATAACCCAAAAGATGCACTACATATAGCTTTTATGGATATCCTAGACTCGCTTGATGTTAGCCAAAAGTCCCACACATAAATGTAATCACACTTTAGACCTAATTCTGTCATTTGGACTAAATATAAATAACATAGAAATATTACCCCAGAGTGATGCTATCTCAGATCACTGCCTCGTCACATACACTGTACTCCTAGATAAGCCCCCTCGTCCTACACATCAGTTTTGATCAAGCAGAACAACCATATGTACTGCTAAAGATAGTTTTATTAGCAATCTTCTGAATCTGTCTCAAATCCATAATGCAATAAACAACAATGAAGATCTTGATGCCGTGACAGAAACCTTAAACAAAGCCTTTTAAAGTACTTTAGAAATTGTTGCACCAATTAGATTAAAGAGAATCAAAGAAAGAACGCCAGCACCATGGTACAATAACCACACCTCAGCCCTAAAAAAAGCAACTATAAAAATGGAACGTAGATGGAGGAATACGAACTTTGAGGTATGGCGTGATGCATGGATAGAGAGCATTCACAAGTAAAAACAGGACCTAAAAAACCCCAAATCTTCCCATCTCAGCAAGCTACAAACAAATCATCAACAGACAAATATGCTAAACTACAGCACAGTAGTAATGATTTTATGAAATTCTTTGCAAATAAAATCAAGCAGATAATATAGAAACTACACAGTCAGCCACCTTTATAGCTGATAGCATCCCATTCCGCAGCATGCCATTAGTACAACTTGAATCAATTACCGCTATTACAATGGATGAGCTCACAAAAGTAATAAATTAATCAAAATCGTCATCCTGTATATTAGATACCGTCCCCACAAAACTACTAAAAGAAGTTCTTCCTGCAGTATCTGAACCAGTGCTCAATAGATCATACAATTCTACTCGATAGACTAGAAAACTTTGTTGGCATTAGTGGTCAAGCCTTAGCCTGGTTCAAATGTTATTTAACTGATCGCTACCACTTTGTTTGTGTTAACAAGGAAAAATCTTGTTACTCTCAGGTAAAATACGGCGTGCCACAGGGATCAGTTCTTGGTCCTACTGTCTTCGCATTATATATGCTTCTCCTCTGAGATATTATCAAGAAACACGACATCAACTTCCAGTGCTATGCTGATGATAACCAGCTTTATATTTCCTCAGAACCCGGCAAAACCCATCGTTTTTCTAGGCTAATAGACTGTATCAACGATATTAGAAAATGGATGGCAAACAACTTCCTTCTGCTTAACTCTAATAAGACAGAGGTTTTGATTATTGAACCTAATAGCTCCAAACAAGACACGATAGCCCACAACATCTCTCTTCGGCAGTCAAGAATCTAGGGATAATGCTAGATAAGAATCTGTCCTTCGATGGTCACATTTCCAATGTGTGTCGTACTGCATTCTTCCACCTTAGAAACATTTCAAAGCGCCACATACTGTCTGTCTCAGATGCTGAGAAACTAATCCACACATTTATGACCTCAAGAATTGACTACTGTAATTCATTACTGGGGGGTTGTCATGTTAAATTAAATCAATAAGCTGGTTCAAAATGTAGCTGCTAGAGTGCTTACTAGATCACATAAGCCCAATTCTAGCATCACTGCACTGGGTACCTGTTAAGAATCGCATTCATTTCAAAATATTGCTAATTACATACAAAGCCCTCAATGGCCTAGCACCTTTATACCTTTGTGAATTACTTTCAGCTTACAATCCATCGTGGACATTGTGCTCACAAAATAGTGGTCTGTTAATAATTCCAAGGATATCAAAAACATCTAAGGGTGGTAGATCCTTCTCCTACCTAGCCCCAAAACTCTGGAATGACCTTCCCAGCAATGTCCAGGACTGAGACACACTGGAGCAGTTTAAATCAAAACTAAAGACTCACACATTCACCTAATTCAGCTCCTAACTCACTTAGGCTACAATAGTTAGCTTCACCAGAACCGAGCACACATACACCAATTTTACTGTATGACTTTAACATTACATGTGAACGACCGCTACGCTAATGTTAGTCTGTTTTGTCTCCTTCTCTCTCTCTCTTCCTCTCTCCCTTTCTCTCTCCCTTTCCCCCTCTCTCTTCTCCGAGGGATCCCGAGGAATACATTTTAAGTTCCAGCTGGCACTACACTGCTCATAACAGTCCCGGTCCACCTGATGCCCAACCGGCCACTTCCTTTCACTTATCACTATATATAATTCGTTTTACTTATTCTTAATGAGTAACTATTCTGTATCCTGTTAACTGTAAAGTGAGTTGCGATCAATGGCACTTTGTGTCCTCTATTACGGATCACACGTGCTACGGATTGCAGCTGTAACACGTCACTTCAGGGTTTTTTCTCTCCCTTAAGGAGTTTTTTTAATCCCTGACCACTGACTGTTTTTTTAATACATGTAAAGCTGCTTTGATACAATGAACTTTTGTGAGAAACCGCTATACAAATAAAAATTTATTGAAAAAGACATACCTTGTTCCTCATCAGGACCAGGTAGCTTACCCTCTTTCATAAGGCTAAGTTTGAGGACCTCCACTTCCAAATTCGTTTTTTCCAAAGCATGTTTACCTTCCTCAGAGCGCTGCTTTAACTTTTCATGCTCCATCTGCAAAAGCAGCAACTCCTTCTGCTATTCAAAGGACAAATCCTGCTAATTATTTGCACCTGCTACAAATTCCATACTGGTCTCTAAAAAGCCTTTTCCAACAAGTTCAGATTTTAAAATTAACATTTTCTCTATCGACTCTTTTATCTTTAATCACTATCTTATAATATTCAGCAATCTTTAACAATTGTTATTTAGTACACCGTTCCAAAATTTCATGAATTGATTTAATGAATGAATTGGCATCAGCCATGAGAAAGCCACCAAAAGTAAAAATAAGTTACACCATGCAAACAAGCCTACCTATATGTAAACCTCCCGCTACCTATTTCCCAAAATTCCTATCTACCTCAACCCTAGTCTTCATGCAGCTATTGGTGGGGGGTATTTAAGCACTAAAGCTCGCTGGGTGAACAACGCAACTGGTTAAATCAGCGACACGTTCAACACCACGAATGTGCTCCCAGTTAAACACTACTACCCACTTTCATTTTTAGTAAAAACAACTTTTTCGAACTCCTCCCAGACCGTTTTTCTGATTGCCACAAAACGGCATGTCACAGAGATTCTGTGACGAGAGACTTTTATTTTGAAAGAGCCCTCAAAAACCCAGACATTCACACTCAAGCACACATACATATTATTTACTTAACATCTCTGCTTGCGCAAATTTACATCTTAATGCAGAAATGTTGGTAGTTCCATCGGTGTGTGTTGTTTGAGATTTGAACATTGTCATTGTCATTGTCATTGTTTTTTGGTGGAATATGTTTTACGTTAAGGTTGTTGTGTTTGCATGTGGGAAATGAACAGAACAAGTTTTCATGTTAAATGTTTATTTCTTGGCTTAAACATATCAATTTACATACACACAGTTTTACTTACGTACTGATTCACCATCTCTGTCAAAGCAGTTAAAAATAGTCCAAGCAGAACCACTTAGAATATAATGTTCTTTTTGTGCATTCTGTTCCCGCCACTGGAAGGCACAGTCCAACTGTTTAGTTGAGTAGGGGAGTTCTAAGAACTCAAATTTAATGAATTATTTCAATGAATGTTATTTTGGGGTTATTTATAAATATTGCTTTGAACTTTTATATAATTTCTAAAATAATATTAGTTTACCTTTTCTGTTGTTTAAACACAGCTTAATTATTTTACTGTTAAGTTCTATTTTACCCCTTTTTCTTTTTCTTTGGTTTACTCTCTGTAGGAGGGGCTTAACATATTTAATGGCTGCTGTAAGATTGCTCAGAGCTCGTTGAGTGAGTGTTTGTAACAGACTTAAGGAAAATATTGAAGTGATTGGACCATTTGACTGGTTTAGCCAAACACTTGTATTATATACATTTTTCTTTCTTTCTTTCTTCACCATTTAATGGAGTTATCGTTTTGGAACACTTGTTTTGTTTGTTTGTTTGTTTGTTTGTTTTTGGATTTTTTGAATTTTTGTTTTGTTTTGGTGACAAGGACTTGTAATACCACCTGCACCTCATTGGGATCCAGATGTACGGGCAAATCTGGTAAATAAACACCTTTCCGTCACCCAGTTTATTGTCGCCTCCATCCCTTGGTACATCCAAGTCAGGGAACACCCTGACTCAAAACCACATTTGGTGTCAGAAGTTTTTGTGTATTTTTGTACCACTGAGGTGACGTGAACATCTTTACCGCCTGTTGCCGTCATGCCTCCCAAAACGAGGAAACAGCCTGATGAAACCGCTGAGCCTGATGTTGAAGAGGGTGCATTCGGGGAAAATCCACAACAAGGGGTGCAGCCAGTGACCGTTCCTGTGACTGGATCTGATACGGCTATCACGGCTTTAGCTGAAATGTTCAAGTCCTTTATGGAATTTCAAAAGGAACGTGATGAGCGATATGACAGAGAAACCGTGAGGAGAGAACAACATTTTAAAGTGCTTAATCACCACGTCACCCAGATGCAACTTGATATGGAGCGTATCCGTCTTGGAGATGGCACCAACAAGCCTGGGCCAAGGGTGATAGATCGAGATCCTCATCTAGCAAGACTGGAGGACACTGATGACATTGAGCACTACTTATTAACATTTGAAAGACTAGCAAAAGTTTACCAATGGCCTAAAGAGGACTGGGCTATACGTCTGATACCACTGCTTACTGGTAAGGCCAGATCTGCATTTGCAATGGTTGCAATGGACCCTGCTCTCACGCAAAATTATGATGCTGTGAAGACTGCATTACTGAAGAAGTATGAGATCAATGCTGAGACTTACAGACAAAGATTCCGCAACCTAAATTCTCCTGCTGATGAATCACCTCAGGAACTTTACACCCGATTGAAAGACTTATTTTGCAAGTGGGTTAACTACAATATCAGTACTAAGGAGGAAATAATGGAGACCCTTGTGCTGGAACAGTACCTACGAGTCTTGTATCCAGAGGTGAGAACATGGGTGAGAGAGCATGAGCCAGCTACTGCTAAAGAGGCTGCTAGCCTCGTGGAGTCTTACATCACAGCCCATAAAAGAGCAGGCAGTTTTCGCTATGCAGGCATGCTGTCTTCGACCAGAGGTAAGTCTGAGGGGTATATGGGTTGTTCAAATTCTCAATCTAAAATTCTTAAAGTTACACAAGCTAAACCCAATACTTTAGATACATCTTTGCAAGGTGTTGCTAAGGAAGATGTTGTGTGCTTTCATTGTGGTCAGCCAGGCCATACTAGACCTCTCTGCCCCCTAAAGAAACCCAAAACAGCAAGCCTTTGTTATGTGCCCCATTCAGTGCAGTCACCCTCCATGAAATTTAATTCACAACCTGTAATATCTGTTTTGTTAAATGGTAAACCAGTTTTAGCTCTGGTGGACACTGGTTGTACATACACGCTAGTGCAGAGCAAATATGTGCCTAGACAAGACTGGATTGATACTGAGACAGTTACTGTGTGTTGTGTACATGGTCATAACACTCCATTGCCCACAGCTGAAGTATATATTGAAGTCTTGAATCAGTCATATCTTATGAAGGTGGGAATTGCTGAGGCTCTGCCTTATCCCATACTGCTAGGTACAGATATGCCAGTATTGCCTGAGTTAGTGCAGGATACAGCATGGTGTGGGGTAGTTACACAAGCTCAGTCAAAGCAGATGACACAGACAGTACTTGACTCAGAACCTGATGATACTTTGCAAACCTTGCCTTTTAACACCGCTGATATTGAGGCTGAATCAGGGCCAACACTAGACAACAGGTTGCAACAGCGTAGAGAGTGGGTAGAAGGATTGATTGACACTCCAGAATATGCTGTTCAGGATGTTGATGAACCTGAGTTATGTGAAGCAGATATTATCATTTCAAATGATCTAGCCAAACTTCAGAGAGAAGATCCAACACTAGCTGTATGTTTGGATCAGGTTAAACAGAGACATGGCACTGATGTGTCTGATGGTTGTTTCCTGTTGAAACATGAACTCCTATATAGGCAGACTAAGCATGGAGATCTTCAGTTGGTGGTCCCTAAAACACAGAGAGCAGAGGTGCTAGAATTGGGTCATTCCATCCCTTGGTCAGGTCATTTAGGTTTCACTCAAGACTTGCCTGAGAATATCAAAGAGATTTTATTGGCCCAGAATGTACACAGACATTAAAGAATACTAATCAGACATGCCCTGAATGTCAGCTCACTACTGGTCATGTTCCCCTGCACGCATCCACTCATTCCTTTACCTGTTGTGGATGTACCCTTTGAGAGAATAGGGTAGATGTTGTTGGACCGCTTGAAAGAAGTCAGGCAGGACACAGGTTCATTCTGGTAATTTCAGATTATGCCACAAGATACCCTGAAGCATACCCTTTAAGAGATGTTACTGCCAAGCAAATAGCTTCAGCATTGTTGAGATTTTTTTCCCAGGTAGGCATACCAAAAGAGGTTCTGACAGACCAGGGTACTAACTTTATGAGTCGTACACTGTACCAAATTTTACCAACTCTTGGTATTAAGAGAATAAGAACAACTCCATATCACCCTCAGACAGATGGTCTTGTTGAACGATTCAATCAAACTCTAAAGAATATGTTAAAGAAGTTTGTTTCAGAAACGGGCAAAGACTGGGACAAATGGCTGCCATACCTCCTCTTTGCATACAGAGAAGTTCCTCAGGCATCAACAGGATTCTCTCCGTTTGAACTGCTTTATGCTCACCAGGTCAGAGGTCCCCTGGATATCCTGAAAGAGAGCTGGGAAGCAGTTGGTGGATCAAAGAAGGAAAACATTCTCACCTAGGTGATGAAAATGAGGGAGAAACTTAAACACACCACTGCTCTTGCCAGAGAAAACCTGATACAGTCTCAAACACAACAGAAACGCTGGTATGATAAGACAGCAAGATCACGGAGCTTCGAGCCAGGTGAAGAGGTCCTGTTACTGCTCCCAACATCTGAGAATAAACTGCTGGCAATGTGGCAAGGCCCATACCAGGTACAAAGAAGAGCAGGTCCAGTAACTTATGAGATCAAAATTCCCTCACGAGCTAAACCGCTGCAAGTGTTTCATGTCAACATGTTAAAGAAGTGGCACCCACGGCAACGTCCAGTGCAACCAGAAAAGGACACTGTTGCTGCCATGATGGTGAGAGATGTGCAAGGAGAGGAAGAAGTGGAAGAGCAATACTTGCCCACACGACTCGGAGACACCAAATTGAACTTACAACACCTAACTGATGACCAGAGACATCAGCTATTAAAATGCATACCTGATCAGCTTTTTATGAATACTCCTGGCAGGCCAGAAGTAGTTAACCATTCCATTCATCTCAAAGACACCAAACCTATCCGTCAGCCACCTTACCGTGTCCCAGAGAAACTTCTATCGGTTATGAAGGAGGAATTGCAAATGATGCAACAGCTTGGAGTTACTGAGCCCTCTACAAGCGAGTGGAGCAGTCCAATTGTGTTGGTGCCAAAGAAGGATGGTACCCTACGGTTCTGCTTAGATTTCAGGAAGCTGAACAGCATCAGTAAATTTGATCCATACCCAATGCCAAGAGTGGATGAACTAGTGGAAAGACTGGGAAGGGCAAAGTTCCTAACTACTTTGGATTTGTGCAAAGGATATTGGCAGGTACCACTCAAACCTGAATGTAAGGAGTTAACTGCCTTCAGAACACCCTTTGGCCACTTCCATTTCTCTGTTCTTCCATTTGGCCTTCATGGAGCCCCAGCTACATTCCAAAGAATGATGGATCATATTCTGCGTGGTACAGAGGAGTATGCTGCAGCTTACTTGGATGACATCATCATTTTCAGCCATAACTGGGAAGACCATCTAACACATCTTAAGGAAGTTCTGACTCGGATCAAAACTGCAGGATTAACCATTCTGTCCTGATAAGTGTGCCCTTGTTAAGCCAGAAACCCAATACCTGGGTTTTGTGTTAGGATCACGGAGTGATCCGCCCTCAGGTGGGTAAGGTGGAGGCAATCAAGGAAGCAGTGCGGCTCTGTGACTTAAGAAACAGGTTAGATCTTTCTTGGTCTTGTTGGTTGGTATAGGAAGTTTATTCCAAACTTTTCAGCCAGGGCAATTGCTCTAACAAACTTGACCAAAAGAGTCAGCCTCTAACAACGTTGTATGGACTGATAACTGTGAGAAAGCCTTTAAAGACTTGAAAGATGACACTGTGCCAAGAACCTGTACTATTGAGTCCAGATTTTGACAAACTGTTTATAGTACAGACGGATGCCTCCCAAGAGGGCATTGGTGCTGTGCTACTTCAACAGGAACAAGAACAGCTCTAGCCAGTTGTATACATCAGTAGGAAACTCCTGCCCAGAGAGAGAAATTATTCTACGGTTGAAAAGGAATGCCTTGCTGTGAAGTGGGCGTTGGATTCTTTGAAGTATTATTTACTTGGACAGAAATTTCAATTAGAGACTGACCACAGAGCATTGGCCTGGTTAGGCCGTATGAGAGACACTAATGCTCGCATTACAAGGTGGTTCCTGGCCATGCAACCATTTGACTTTGAAGTCTTATACAGGTCGGGTTCACAAAATTGCACTGCAGACTATCTCTCAAGGACACCGCAGGCGGTGTCTGGAGAGGGAGGGGGAAATGTCACAGAGATTCTGTGACGAGAGACTTTTATTTTGAAAGAGCCCTCAAAAACCCAGACATTCACACTCAAGCACACATACATATTATTTACTTAACATCTCTGCTTGTGCAAATTTACATCTTAATGCAGAAATGTTGGTAGTTCCATCGGTGTGTGTTGTTTGAGATTTGAACATTGTCATTGTCATTGTCATTGTTTTTTGGTGGAATATGTTTTACGTTAAGGTTGTTGTGTTTGCATGTGGGAAATGAACAGAACAAGTTTTCATGTTAAATGTTTATTTCTTGGCTTAAACATATCAATTTACATACACACAGTTTTACTTACGTACTGATTCACCATCTCTGTCAAAGCAGTTAAAAATAGTCCAAGCAGAACCACTTAGAATATAATGTTCTTTTTGTGCATTCTGTTCCCGCCACTGGAAGGCGCAGTCCAACTGTTTAGTTGAGTAGGGGAGTTCTAAGAACTCAAATTTAATGAATTATTTCAATGAATGTTATTTTGGGGTTATTTATAAATATTGCTTTGAACTTTTATATAATTTGTAAAATAATAGTAGTTTACCTTTTCTGTTGTTTAAACACAGCTCAATTATTTTACTGTTAAGTTCTATTTTACCCCTTTTTCTTTTTCTTTGGTTTACTCTCTGTAGGAGGGGCTTAACATATTTAATGGCTGCTGTAAGATTGCTCAGAGCTCGTTGAGTGAGTGTTTGTAACAGACTTAAGGAAAATATTGAAGTGATTGGACCATTTGACTGGTTTAGCCAAACACTTGTATTATATACATTTTTCTTTCTTTCTTTCTTTCTTCACCATTTAATGGAGTTATCGTTTTGGAACACTTGTTTTGTTTGTTTGTTTGTTTGTTTTTGGATTTTTGGAATTTTTGTTTTGTTTTGGTGACAAGGACTTGTAATACCACCTGCACCTCATTGGGATCCAGATGTACGGGCAAATCTGGTAAATAAACACCTTTCCGTCACCCAGTTTATTGTCGCCTCCATCCCTTGGTACATCCAAGTCAGGGAACACCCTGACTCAAAACCACACGGCACATTTCATGTTCAGACCCTCATGACAAAAAATGTTGATGCGTTGAATTGTTTAGCAGATATGATTTTTTTATATTTGTCAGTTGTGACCAGGACTTGACATTAACACCCACCAAATGCGGATACATTTCAGCTGTGGTAGGTAAGACAAACACTTCCACTAGTCATTTTGGCGGGTTGAATATAATTTTTTATTTGTAGTTTTATTAAAGTCTTGTGAAATAATGCGCAATCCGGCACTGTGAAACTACATCTCCCATGAGCACTCCCTGCACCCAGTGCTTGCTGGCCATTCACAGGAGATATATCCAACTGCAGACCCGCAGCACAGCAGTTTCAGAACCGCAGCCACAGAACCAGAAGTGAGGGGCGGAACTATTAACAACGAGATAAGCATGGCCGAGAGCACGGTGAGTAGTCGCTAATGTTTTTGCTGTAATATGGTGAATAATTATCGTATTTATTAGGTTAAGCGTTTATACTTAATTTGTGATTGGCTTTATTATCTTATTGAATATTCAATTTGTTGTCATTTTCTAAGGTTTAGAACTTTTTCTGCAGATGTTTTGATTAATTTTTGGATCGTGTGTTGTAAATGGGCCTTGCTGTGAAGTTTTAAAGATGCTAATTATTCATAAATACTTTGTTCTAGTTTCCTCTGTTATATGCATTGTTTGTGAGTTAATGTTACCTTATAGTTTAGCTATTTTAATCCCATTTGTCAGATAATTGTGTGGTGCTTTCTTCTCTTATAGAGACATATATCTATTCAGAATGGTGACGCATTACCTGAGCTGCAGCAGTGCAACAAGTGTTGCAGCAATTATCACTGCCCTTTTTGCACGGCCAGCGTGTTTATGCCAGCCAAACTGGTCAAATTAAAAACCCATCTTCAAAGCCACTTTAACAAGGCAGTTGTCTGTGGAGGTTAGGGTTAGGAAGAGGAGATTTTTAAATGAACCAAGATATGTATATTACAGTGCAGATACCCTTCAAGAGACCCTTCCATGTGGAGAACATGCTGAGCTTAGCAGCAGTGAGGTATGTCTCAAATATAAAGCATATATATATATATATACAGTAGTCAACAGTTGAAGTGGATCAAAACGTTTCATCAAAGTTGTCCTAAAATCAAAACAATACCCGTTCTTGTCTTAGGACAACTTACTGATTAACTCTTTTGATCCACTTCAAATGTTGACCACACACACACATACCTACATATATACATATACACACATACATACACAAACATTTGTAAGAAATATTAATATTACATTTTTCTTTAATATTCTCAAGGAGCTTCCAGTAATCAGAGACATGGCAGACGCTGTGAAATGGATCCATTCAAATAAACATCTGCTCAGAGGGCCAGTGGAAGAGCCTCTTTACCTCAGAATGAATGAAGAGGACAAGGAAAAGGCCCTCAACAATCTCCTTGATCAAACAGACTCTTCCAGAGTGCCCTTCATGTTTCATTTTGTGTTCAGAGTTATTTCTGCAAGAATGTCATGATAAAATGGGCCTAAGAGTGAACTGTTCATTTGATACCTTTTAATTTGAATTAGTGTAAGATTGTCATGACAAAATGTGCCAAAGTGTGAATTGTTCGTTTTGTAAATTTTCATTTTAATTTACAACGAAACGAATAACTATATACAATTATATTACACAAAAAAAATAATACTTTTAAATGTTTAATGTATCGTCGTAACATGCACACATAAAGTATAACATTTCTTGTGAAATAAAAGTCATTTATGCTCCAAAACCGTGGGTGGCGCTGCTCTGATAAGAACGCCCCTCACTTCCGGTTCTGAAACTGCGTTCTGAAACTGCTGTGCTGCGGGTCTGCAGTTGGATACTATTGATTCACAGAGAACTTTTTCCATTCCGCTGTACTATGTTTTCATTGTTTTCTATGTAAACACCAGTGGCGTCGCACCCGTGGGGGATGTGGGTGTTTTAACACCCACACTTTTCCCAGTGAGAGGGTTCAACACCCACACTTTTCCCAGTGAGAGGGTTCAACACCCACACTTTTCCCAGTGAGAGGGTTCAACACTCACACTTTTCCCAGTGAGAGGGTTCAACACACACTTTTTCTGCAGTTTTCCGCCTTACAGCAGTCGCTCCTCCGTTTCTCTGGCCGCTCTGTGTCTGCCTCCCCTCCCTCTCAAACATGACACCGGCTGATGATTGGCTGTTCTGCCTTAAGTCCCGCCTCTCTTGGTGTGTTAGATTTATCGGTCAGTTCGTGCTGAGGAGGCGGGAACTTATGGTTATCTCCCTTTTCCAGGTACTTTGAATGAGTGTTTATGCTTTCGAGGTTTAAATAAGCTTGATATGCGTTTGGGAAGATGTTCTGTTTATGTTTTGTTCTTAATATGTATGTTGTTTGTATATCTGGAGTTTGTAACAAAAATAATTTCCCCCTGGGATTATTAAAGTATTTCTGATTCTGATTCTATAGCAAGTCTACTGTTGTGCATTTTCACAACAGAGTTTTGACTTATTTTCTGTGTGTTCCGAGTGTGTTTTTATACTTTTCTAGTATCACTCATTTAAATGGGAAGCTTTTTATATCTTGTATGTTATACCTTTTGTACCCTTCTGTCATTGTATTCATCGTTTTTATTGTTAACAAACCACATCCATCCCCCGCACTTTTGAAAAGCTTGCTACGCCCCTGGTAAACACACTACATTATGTTATAAAAGCGTTCATGTTCCTCTCACATATTTACATTTTAAACGTATTTATGTCATTTTTACTATTTCTCTGAAGGTTATGATGAAAAGAAATGATCGTTCAGTCAGTGCAGAAGAGATGATTAACAGCATGAAGAGATTGCTTATCTTGGGGAATCATACCTATGTTGTTGTCACGGAAACACCAGGCTCTTCCACCAACCAAAGACCACTATGGTGCCAAAACCATGGGATCCATGCCAAAACGTAACAGCTTCAATGCTGTCAAAGCTAGCTCTTCCATGTTTAGCTCCCGTTTTATACTCTTCCGGGTTCCTGCCGGCACACGTCACACAATCAGGCTTGGCGTTGTTTCATTCAGACTTTAGACGTCATCACGCAGGGCCGATCCCCATAGTGTCGCTTCACGACGCAGCGTCTCGTTCTCTTCTTATGGTTGCGTGGTTACATACGTAACCTGAGACATTCTTTAACATTGTCCAGTTTAGGCCCTGTTCCACATTTTCCAGACCTACTTGGACCCCGATAATTGCCGCTTACGGCTATATTTTCAATATTATTTTCATAAGTTGAAATCTAGGGGTAAGGGTTTGGGACAGCCACCTCCCAATTAAAGTACCCAATAAATTATAATTTTATATATTTTGAGCTTACTGGTATTTCAAATATTGTTGTAAATTTAATAGATAATAGAATGATTTTAGTAAACATGCAAGATTTAAAAAAAATATTTGGTATTTTAAAGCCTTTAAAAAATAAAATTTAATTTGTATTTAAATATATTTGAGTATTTTTGTATTTTCAAAATACATAAACTTTGTGCCAATTAACATCTTTATTAAGCTGTTGATTTCCATTGCCTGTTTCAGGCATTGCTCCAACCTTAATTTTCAACCTGTGGGCTGCGGCAAAAAATCCATTTTTAACTGTGGCTAAGCTAATTTTCTGCATCGCTGCATGGAATAAGGTTCATAAAGAAAGTTCAAGTTCAAGTTTATTTGTATAGCACTTTAACAATATAGCACTGTTTCAAACCGGCTTCACAGCAGAATAAACATAATGACAAGCAGGGAAATATAAATGCTAATTTAATAACTGATATCTAATATCCATCCATCCATCTTCTTTCCGCTTATCCGGGGCCGGGTCGCGGGGGCAGCAGTCTAAGTAGGGATGCCCAGACTTCACTCTCCCCAGATACTTCCTCCAGCTCTTCCGGGGGAAGGCGTTCCCAGGCCAGCCGAGAGACATAGTCCCTCCAGCGTGTCCTAGGTCTTCCCCGGGGCCTCCTCCCGGTGGGACATGCCCGGAACACCTTCCCTGGGAGGAGTCCGGGAGGCATCCGAAACAGATGCCCAAGCCACCTCAGCTGGCCTCTCTCAATGTGGAGGAGCAACGGATCTACTCCGAGCTCCCCCCGAGTGACCGAGCCCCTCACCCTACCTCTAAGGGAGCGCCCAGCCATATATATATATATATATATATATAAAGAAAAGTAGTTTCACAGTTGCTGAAATTGTCAGCCAGCTAGTCGAATGGCTGATTATTTACATGTGAGAACATGTCAAAACATGGACGAATGAGTAGTAAATTGTGAGACTTTAAAAGAAGAGTTATTAAAAGTACCTCACTCACCCGCCATCTTGATTTCAGTCACACCTGCCAGCAATCACCCAGACTCTTTATATACCCTGTGTTTTCCCCATGTGTTTGTGAGGTCTCATTAACGTTATATGTGTTGTTAAACTTGCCTGCGGATGTTAAACTTGCCTGCGGATGTTAAACTTGCCTGCGGATGTTAAACTTGCCTGCGGATGTTAAACTTGCCTGCGGATGTTTCTTGCCTGCGGATGTTAAACTTGCCTGCGGATGTTAAACTTGCCTGCGGATGTTAAACTTGCCTGTGGATGTTTCTTGCCTGCGGATGTTAAACTTGCCTGCGGATGTTAAACTTGCCTGCGGATGTTAAACTTGCCTGCGGATGTTAAACTTGCCTGCGGAGGTTAAACTTGCCTGCGGATGTTAAACTTGCCTGCGGAGGTTAAACTTGCCTGCGGATGTTAAACTTGCCTGCGGATGTTTCTTATCTGCGGATGTTAAACTTGCCTGCGGATGTTAAACTTGCCTGCGGATGTTAAACTTGCCTGCGGATGTTAAACTTGCCTGCGGATGTTTCTTGCCTGCGGATGTTAAACTTGCCTGCGGATGTTAAACTTGCCTGCGGATGTTAAACTTGCCTGCGGATGTTAAACTTGCCTGCGGATGTTTCTTATCTGCGGATGTTAAACTTGCCTGCGGATGTTAAACTTGCTCTCGCGGATGTTAAACTTGCCTGCGGATGTTTCTTGCCCGCGGATGTTAAACTTGCCTGCGGATGTTAAACTTGCCTGCGGATGTTAAACTTGCCTGCGGATGTTAAACTTGCCTGCGGATGTTAAACTTGCCTGCGGATGTTTATTGTCTGCGGATGTTAAACTTGCCTGCGATGTTAAACTTGCCTCGCGGATGTTAAACTTGCCTGCGGATGTTAAACTTGCCTGCGGATGTTAAACTTGCCTCGCGGATGTTAAACTTGCCTGCGGATGTTAAACTTGCCTGGCGGATGTTTCTTGCCTGGGGATGTTAAACTTGCCATCGCGGATGTTAAACTTGCCTGCGCGATGTTAAACTTGCCTCGCGGATGTTAAACTTGCCTGCGGAGGTTAAACTTGCCTGCGCGGATGTTAAACTTGCCTCGCGGAGGTTAAACTTGCCTGCGGATGTTAAACTTGCCTGCGGATGTTTCTTATCTCGCGGATGTTAAACTTGCCTCGCGGATGTTAAACTTGCCTGCGGATGTTAAACTTGCCTCGCGGATGTTAAACTTGCTGCTGCGGATGTTAAACTTGCCTGCGGATGTTTCTTGCCTGCGGATGTTAAACTTGCCTGCGGATGTTAAACTTGCCTGCGGATGTTAAACTTGCCTCGCGGATGTTTCTTATCTGCGGATGTTAAACTTGCCTGCGGATGTTAAACTTGCCTGTGGATGTTTCTTGCCTGCGGATGTTAAACTTGCCTGCGGATGTTAAACTTGCCTGCGGATGTTAAACTTGCCTGTGGATGTTTCTTGCCTGCGGATGTTAAACTTGCCTGCGGATGTTAAACTTGCCCGCGGATGTTAAACTTGCCTGCGGATGTTAAACTTGCCTGCGGAGGTTAAACTTTGCCTGCGGATGTTAAACTTGCCTCGCGGAGGTTAAACTTGCCTGCGGATGTTAAACTTGCCTGCGGATGTTTCTTATCTGGCGGATGTTAAACTTGCCTCGCGGATGTTAAACTTGCCTCGCGGATGTTAAACTTGCCTGCGGATGTTAAACTTGCCTCGCGGATGTTTCTTTGCCTGCGGATGTTAAACTTGCCTGCGGATGTTAAACTTGCCTGCGGATGTTAAACTTGCCTGCGGATGTTAAACTTGCCTGCGGATGTTTCTTATCTGCGGATGTTAAACTTGCCTGCGGATGTTAAACTTGCCTGCGGATGTTAAACTTGCCTCGCGGATGTTTCTTGCCTGCGGATGTTAAACTTGCCTGCGGATGTTAAACTTGCCTGCGGATGTTAAACTTGCCTGCGGATGTTAAACTTGCCTCGCGGATGTTAAACTTGCCTCGCGGATGTTTATTGTCTGCGGATGTTAAACTTGCCTGAGGCGCATGTTAAACTTGCCTGCGGATGTTAAACTTGCCTGCGGATGTTAAACTTGCCTGCGGATGTTAAACTTGCCTGCGGATGTTAAACTTGCCTGCGGATGTTAAACTTGCCTCGCGGATGTTTCTTGCCTGGGGATGTTAAACTTGCCTCCGCGGATGTTAAACTTGCCTGCGGATGTTAAACTTGCCTCGCGGATGTTAAACTTGCCTGCGGAGGTTAAACTTGCCTGCGGATGTTAAACTTGCCTCGCGGAGGTTAAACTTGCCTGGGCGGATGTTAAACTTGCCTGCGGATGTTTCTTATCTGCGGATGTTAAACTTGCCTGCGGATGTTAAACTTGCCTGCGGATGTTAAACTTGCCTGCGGATGTTAAACTTGCCTGCGGATGTTAAACTTGCCTGCGGATGTTTCTTGCCTGCGGATGTTAAACTTGCCTGCGGATGTTAAACTTGCCTGCGGATGTTAAACTTGCCTGCGGATGTTTCTTATCTGCGGATGTTAAACTTGCCTGCGGATGTTAAACTTGCCTGCGGATGTTAAACTTGCCTGCGGATGTTTCTTGCCTGCGGATGTTAAACTTGCCTGCGGATGTTAAACTTGCCTGCGGATGTTAAACTTGCCTGCGGATGTTTCTTGCCTGCGGATGTTAAACTTGCCTGCGGATGTTAAACTTGCCTGTGGAGGTTAAACTTGCCTGCGGATGTTAAACTTGCCTGCGGATGTTAAACTTGCCTGCGGATGTTTCTTGCCTGCGGATGTTAAACTTGCCTGCGGATGTTAAACTTGCCTGCGGATGTTAAACTTGCCTGCGGATGTTAAACTTGCCTGCGGATGTTAAACTTGCCTGCGGAGGTTAAACTTGCCTGCGGATGTTAAACTTGCCTGCGGAGGTTAAACTTGCCTGCGGATGTTAAACTTGCCTGCGTATGTTTCTTATCTGCGGATGTTAAACTTGCCTGCGGATGTTAAACTTGCCTGCGGATGTTAAACTTGCCTGCGGATGTTAAACTTGCCTGGGGATGTTTCTTGCCTGCGGATGTTAAACTTGCCTGCGGATGTTAAACTTGCCTGCGGATGTTAAACTTGCCTGCGGATGTTAAACTTGCCTGCGGATGTTAAACTTGCCTGCGGATGTTTCTTGCCTGCGGATGTTAAACTTGCCTGCGGATGTTAAACTTGCCTGGCGGAGGTTAAACTTGCCTCGCGGAGGTTAAACTTGCCTCGCGGATGTTAAACTTGCCTGCGGATGTTAATCTTGCCTGTGGATGTTTCTTGCCCGCGGATGTTAAACTTGCCTGCGGATGTTAAACTTGCCTCGCGGATGTTAAACTTGCCTCGCGGATGTTAAACTTGCCTGCGGATGTTTCTTGTCTGCGGATGTTAAACTTGCCTGCGCATGTTAAACTTGCCTGCGGATGTTAAACTTGCCTGCGGATGTTAAACTTGCCTGTGGAGGTTAAACTTGCCTGCGGATGTTAAACTTGCCTGCGGATGTTAAACTTGCCTGCGGATGTTTCTTGCCTGGCGGATGTTAAACTTGCCTCGCGGATGTTAAACTTGCCTGCGGATGTTAAACTTGCCTCGCGGATGTTAAACTTGCCTGCGGAGGTTAAACTTGCCTCGCGGATGTTAAACTTGCCCGCGGAGGTTAAACTTGCCTCGCGGATGTTAAACTTGCCTGCGGATGTTTCTTATCTGCGGATGTTAAACTTGCCTGCGGATGTTAAACTTGCCTGCGGATGTTAAACTTGCCTGCGGATGTTAAACTTGCCTGCGGATGTTTCTTGCCTGCGGATGTTAAACTTGCCTGCGGATGTTAAACTTGCCTGCGGATGTTTCTTGCCTGCGGATGTTAAACTTGCCTGGGCGGATGTTAAACTTGCCTCGCGGATGTTAAACTTGCCTGCGGATGTTTTCTTGCCTGCGGATGTTAAACTTGCCTGCGGATGTTAAACTTGCCTGTGGAGGTTAAACTTGCCTCGCGGATGTTAAACTTGCCTACCGCGGATGTTAAACTTGCCTGCGGATGTTTCTTGTTAAACCTCGCGGATGTTAAACTTGTTTCTTATCTGCGGATGTTAAACTTCCTGCGGATGTTTCTTATCTGCGGATGTTAAACTTGCCTGCGGATGTTAAACTTGCCTCGCGGATGTTAAACTTATCTGCGGATGTTAAACTTGCCTGCGCGGATGTTTCTTGCCTGCGGATGTGTTAAACTTGCCTCGGATGTTAAACTTGCCTCTTGGATGTTAAACTTGCCTCGCGGATGTTTCTTATCTGCGGATGTTAAACTTGCCTGCGGATGTTAAACTTGCCTGCGGATGTTAAACTTACCTGCGGATGTTTCTTGCCTGC
>CM032801.1:0-105870 GCA_019155185.1 Beaufortia kweichowensis
AGAATAACACCTAGGTTCTTGACTGCGGAAGAAGGGACAATGGTGCAGCCTTCTATAGAGATGTTGTGGACTATCGTAATCGTGTTTGGAGCTATTGGGTTCAATAATCAGAACCTCTGTCTTGTTGGAGTTAAGTAGAAGGAAGTTGTTTGCCATCCATATTCTAATATCGTTGATACAGTCTATTAGCTTTGAAAAACAGTTAGGGTTTTGTCAGGTTCTGAGGAAATATAAAGCTGGGTATCGTCAGTTTAACAGTGGAAGTTGATGTCATGTTTCTAATAATATCTCCGAGGGGAAGCATATATAGTCTTAAGACAATGGGACCAAGAACTGATCCCTGTGGTACACCGTGTTTTACCTGAGAGGAATAAGATTTTTCCTCGTTAGCATTGACAAAGTGGTAGCGATCAGTTAAATAAGATTTGAACCAGGCTAAGGCTTGACCATTTATGCCAACAAGGTTTTTCCAGTCTATCGAGAGTAAGATTGTATGATCTATTGTATCAAAAGCTGCACTGAGGTCGAGTAAAAATAAGAATAGATGTTTCACCGCTGATCTGATGCTAGAAGGAGGTCATTTGTCACTCTGAGCATGGCATTGTTTCTGTGCTGTGATGGGGCCTGAATCCTGATTGAAATTTTTCATAGATGCTATTTTTCGCTAGGAATGTCTGTAGTTGTTTGGACACAGCCTTTTCCAATATTTTTGATAAGAAGGGGAGATTAGAGATTGGTCTATAGTTGGTTAGGTCTCCCTGGTCGAGATTAGGTTTTTAATGAGAGGCCTAATAACTGCCATTTTAAAGGCTGCTGGAACATAGCCTAATTCTAAGGATGAATTAATAATATTGAGCTGGTTCAAACTGCAGGAAAAACTTCTTTTAGGAGTTTTGTGGGAATGGGATCTAATATACAGGATGATGATTTTGATGAGTTTATTATTTTTATGAGTTCATCCATTTTAATAGCATTGAATGATTCTAGTTGTACTATTGGCATGATGCGGGACGGGATACTATGAGATATAGATAAGCTGCTTTGATACAATGTCCTTTGTGAAAAGCGCTATACAAATAAAATTGAATTGAAAAAAATAAAATTGAATTGAATAGAGGTGGCTGGCTGTGTAGATGCAATATTGTCCCTAATCTGCTCGATTTTATTATCAAAATATTTCATAAAGGTGTTACTATCGTGCTGTAGTTTAGCATCTTTTTCTGTAAATGATTTGTTTTTAGTCAGTTTTGCGACTGTATTAAAAAGAAATCGCGGGTTATTTTGATTTTCTGTGATCAACTTGCTGAAATAGGACGATTTGGTGGTTTCACAGACAGGGTCACATATACAGTCAGTATGTCATTTCAGACATAGCATGCAAACAAGCTATTCTGAAAAGTGGATAAAGAGGTGTTTATATTGAATATGTGTATTCTATTGTCTTTTTAACTAGCGGATGAGTGTAGAAAAAGGTGGAAGTCTCTTAGAGACACCTACAGAAAAGAGAGGAGGAAGGAGGCAGAGAGGAAGAGGAGTGGAGCAGGGGCAAACAGTGTGCGGCCATGGCACTACAGTGGGGTCATGGGCTTCCTCAACCCCTTCCTAGAAGATAGAATAACTGCCAGTAATATGGTAGAGGGGGTTGGGGAAACCCTGACCCCAGAGGAAAGAGAAGATGCCATGGCTAGGCATAGTCAGGCAGCACAGACAACCCACACACAGAGTCAGCAGTGTGAGGCGAACCAGCTGAGTGACAGCCCGAGCACATGCCCAAGTCAGTCTAGCCTTGAGGGACAGGCAGGATCATCAAGCCCGAGCCAGCCCAGTGTACAGGGACAGACAGGGCACTTACACAGGAGAAAGAGAGCACACAGCAGCACAGAGTTTGAGGAGAGGATGCTAACAGCTTTAGAGGCTGTGAGTAAGAGAGCTAGCACTCCTCAGGATGACAGTGACAGTTTATTTTTTAAAAGCCTCCAGGAGGACTTCAGGACGCTGTCATTGAGGACCAGGCAGGACCTAAAGTTCCAAATGCACAAACTAGTGTATGAAGCTAAATGTCTTGATGCTGGACACACTGGGGAGAGAGTATCGGGGGGCAGCTGACAAGTCTGTGAGGGGTAAGCTTATTTCCCTCGCAGTCTTGTCAGCTGCACCTTGTTCTTTCTCCATTACACACAAGAAAGAAGCCTTGTATAAAAGTATTTGTTCAAACAGTTTATTCAAGCTTTGTATTTTTTTTTAAATGTTATTATTTTCTCTTCAAAAAAAGTTAATAAATAAGTTGTAAGTTAATATACCGGCAATAAAATTTTGTTGACATTTCTGGTTATATGTGTTTTATATTATTACACATCTACCATATCCACCTTATCATATTGAAAATGTGTAGGGGACCCAGGTGAAAAATTTAACGTCCCTCGTGTACTTAAAGGGTTCATATGATGGTTCTAAAAAAAACACCATGAATATGAACTAAAATGTTCTTTTAACATACAAGTGGTACCTAAATACATTTTATTAGTTGTTACCTAAATACATGTGATGGTCTTAAGATTATCTTAATAATTACTAAAGAATAATTTTATTTATATTAAGTACAAATTTATTGGTGGCTCTTAAAAGAGCCGTTTGTCATGATTCCACCCTTGCACCTCTTGTTTGGACTTCGTTTTTCATTCTGCACCTCCCTCTGGACTCAATTCCCCATAATGCATTTCACTTGTTCACCTGTTCACCATCTGTAATCCTGTTAGCACCATTTATCTTGTTATCACCCGCACCTGTTTTCTGTCATTATGAGTTTATTGTTTGTGTTATTTAAAGCCTGTTTTTAGTTTAAGTCTTGGTCCGGTATTGTTGTTCTTTTGTCTGTTTGGAATTGTTCCTTCTAGTTATGTCCCAGTGCAGACAGGAAGTAGTTATGGGGATCTCTCTTGTCCCAAGTCTCGAGGTACCTTTGCTCAGGTTGCTTCTGCTACAAGGTATGTAAATGTTGCAGTAACTTCACCACAAGATGTTTCTACCCAATCTGGGAACTATCAGGGTTTCTATAGACCAGTTGCTCTAGTTGCTGCGTCACCCCAAATGGGACCTTCCAGTCAGTTTGCATTTCCCCAGGGAGGAAGTAGTGCTTATAGTGGTACCCTTGCCCAATCTCAAGTCAGCTCTAGGAAACGTGTTTTGGAAGACTTTAGTGTTTTCAGTGGCCCTTTCCAGCCTCAAGGTACCTTTAGCCAGTTTGCTTCTGGATCTCCTTCCAAGTTTAGTTCCTCACGGCTAGTTTCTAGTCAGTCCACAAGTAATCCAGGTTTATTTAACCAGCACTCTCCAGCTTCACTGATTGGGCCTCAGAGGAGCACATCAGCTCAATTTATGTCATCTCAGGGAGAAGGTAGTGCGTGCAGTGGTTATTTGCCCCATTCTCAGTCGGGTTCTAGTAAACTCTCATCTGAGTCTTTCAAACCCATCTCACCTCAGGCTGTTTTCACACAACTAGTGTTGCAAGCTCTAAGGGCAGTTCTAGCACTATTTCAGCAGGCGTTAGTCGCTTGGTCTCTCAGGCCAAGAGTAGCGTTTACAGTGGGTCTTCACAGCAACTTAGTGTTTCCAGTCAGCCTGCCAGCAGGTCTCGTATACATGCAAAGCTTTTGTCTTCAGCTGGGAGACTCTCCAGCCAGAGCGCTAGCAGTCAGGCGATCCAAAGCCAGCATGCAGCAATTATGGGCAGTTCTAGACCACCAGTGACAGGAAGTTCTTGTCAGTTGGTTTCTGCACAGGGAGGTAATGGAACTCTTGGTGATGTGTCCCTACAGTCTCAAAGTATCTCAAGTCAGTATACCCCTGAATATTCTACTCTTGTTTCCTTGCCTGCAGCTGTTTCTAGCCAGCCCACTGGCAGTAATGCGTCCCAGAATTTGTATGCTTCTAGCTCCCAAGGGGGTTTTAGTCAGTCGACCATTTTTCATACCTCTAGTCTAGCACAGGGTGCAAGTAGTTTTCCTAGCAATTCATATATGCAGTCCCAATGCAGCCCTAGTCAAGTTAACTTTGGTTCTTCTCAGTTGAGCGCAGTGGCTTCACCCCAGACTAGTAGTTATAGTCAAGCTGCTGAATCCCTGTCCCAGGGCCAAACTCCTCAAGAATGGCACCCATCTGTCCCTAGTTTGTGTCTAAGTAGTCAGACCTCTGGTGCAGTGTCACAAAGCAAGTTTTCCCCTCCAAGTGCCCCAGCTCCTAGTAATCCCTCCACTGTAGACTGTCCAAGCCTGTTTGTTCCTGAGAAGTCCTGTTCAGAGTCATCTGTCGCTAGTTTGTCCCTAAGTAGTCACTCCTCTGGGCCCCCAGTTCCCGTATCCTTTGGGCCCCCAGTTCCCGTCTCCTCTGGGCCCCCAGTTCCCGTCTCCTCTGGGCCCCCAGTTCCCGTCTCCTCTGGGCCCCCAGTTCCCGTCTCCTCTGGGCCCCCAGTTGTTCCCGTCTCCCCTGGGCCCCCAGTTGTTCCCGTCTCCCCTGTTCCCGGCGCCTCTGAGTCCCCTGTTCCCGGCGCCTCTGAGTCCCCTGTTCCCGGCGCCTCTGAGTCCCCTGTTCCCGGCGCCTCTGAGTCCCCTGTTCCCGGCGCCTCTGGGTCACCAGAGCAGCCGCAGCCTGCACCAGAGCGGTCACAGTCTGCACCAGAGCGGCCGCAGCCTGCACCAGAACGGTCACAGCCGCCACAGTCTGCCCCAGAGCGGCCACAGCTTGCACCAGAGCAGTCACAGCCGCCACAGTCTGCCCCAGAGCGGTCACAGCCGCCAGAGCCAGAGCCCGAGCCTCCAGAGCCAGAGCCAGAGCCCGAGCCTCCTGACCCCGAGCCTCCTGACCCTGAGCGCCCGCCCAGCCTCCCTCTCCCCCCTCCGTGGATCTTGTGGTGCGAGGACGCGCCTTCCAGGGGGAGGGGGGTACTGTCATGATTCCACCCTTGCACCTCTTGTTTGGACTTCTGTTTTTCACTCTGCACCTCCCTCTGGACTCAATTCCCCATAATGCATTTCACTTGTTCACCTGTTCACCATCTGTAATCCTGTTAGCACCATTTATCTTGTTATCACCCGCACCTGTTTTCTGTCATTATGAGTTTATTGTTTGTGTTATTTAAAGCCTGTTTTTAGTTTAAGTCTTGGTCCGGTATTGTTGTTCTTTTGTCTGTTTGGAATTGTTCCTGTTACCAGTTTGGATTATTGCCTGTTTGGATTTGTTCCTGTGCCTGTTTGGATACTTACCTGTTTGGATTTTGCCCGTTATCTGTGTGATTTAACGTTGTTTAGTTTGGCTGTGTGGGTTTTTGTTACCTGTTTCTCGTTCCTTCCTGGATGTACTCTGTGCCTGTGATTATCAATCCTGTGATGTTCTCCTCATGAGTGAGGCCTGCAAACCTGTTCTGCTACAAACTCAGTAAAAGACTTGTTTGAGATTATCTCGTGTGTTCTGTCTGATCTGACCCAGCACCGTAACACCGTTAAAATGAATGTCTTATGCCACAGGTTGCCAGGGGACAGCTCCCTCTGTGGAGAAATATGTCATAAATTTCTCCCGGACACGGATAGTCTCCCATGTGGCATTGTTGCTGCCCATTCGGGTGACATCCTGTAGGCCAGCAGCGTCTCCATCTCCAGTCGATGGTTTGGGCGTCCTGGTGATGTTTGTGGACCTTCTCAGGTAGTTGTGCAGGACACAGGTAGCCTTCACACAGGCCTCCACGTTGGCAGGGCTGATCTCAATGACTCCTCTGTACATACGCCACTGAGCTGTGAGGATACCAAAGGTATTCTCAACAATCAGCCTTGCCCGTGACAGCCTGTATTTGAAAACTCTGTGCCTGCCAGAGAGATTGTGTCCTGGGAAAGGCCGCATTAGGTCTCGGCGGAGTGGAAAGGCCTCATCAGCCACAAACACATGTGGCTGTGGTCCCAAATGCTCTGCACGTGGCAGCAGAGCATCCTGTGGCAAGCCAACGGTTCCATCTCGAAGTGCCTGGCCAAAGATGGAGTTAGCCAGCACACCGCCATCGCTTGTCCTCCCGTAGCTACCCACATCCACTACCCGGAAGCAGTACTGGGCTTCTACCACTGCCAGGAGCACAACGGAGTAGGTCCCCTTGTAGTTGAAGAACAGGGACCCAACCCTCAACCCTTTTGAGACACTCCAGGACCCCTGGAGTTTCCAGAGAGGATTGGAGAAACACATTCCAAACACAATGTGTTTGGAATGTGATCAAAAAGATCACAATGTGATCAAAGAGATCACAGAGGATGAGCAGGACTAAAACTGCCCAATTTGTATCTATATATATATATCTATGTGTGTATTCCTCCATAATCACTTGATACCCTGCTATAGTTATTGCATGCATTTCATTGTCATCGAAGTTTAACTGTTATTTCATGACAGATATTGTTACGTCCCTCGTCAGTTAGCTGTAATACATCTAGGGATATTGTTGAACATAACATACAAAATAATAATGTGTGTGCATCTTAATGGGGAAAGAAAAACTGCACAAGGAAAACGACCATAACCATAAGTTCAGTTTGATTCATATTTATTCTTTTGTTTTAAAGTGTTTAGAAAAAAAAAAAGAGTACTTATTTACAATATATACAATATGATGAACAAGCCAGATGAGAACATGTTGAGGAGGAAAGGAAGGAGCGAGAGAGATGCTTAAATAAAAAAACTAAACAGAAACAAAAACCCCAAATAATTAAATGTTTATTTATCTGTCAACAGAAAATGTAGAAATAAACATCTTCAGCGTACATGTTACGGAACAGAAGGGACGGAGTCAGCGGCTGGCAGATATGGTAATTTATTAACGGAATATAAAGACAAAAGGTAAAGACGTAAATGAAACTAAGATCAACAATACTGTCCTTGAAACACCACAGGGAAACTCAGGAACACAGGAGACGAGGAAATACTGGAGGATGATCATGGGAGACAATGGAGGATGATCTTGCTGGAAGACACTGGAGATCACAGGTAGGTGTAGCGGGTAAGAGAGTCCTTGTAACATAACTGAGACTGGACAATGACTGGTGGAAGATGAGTGTCTTATATGGTGAAGTGGTAATAGGGATCAGGTGGCCGGTGATTAGAACTCGAGAGGGTGAGCTGTGATTGGGTGAACTGTGAGCCTGGCGTGTCCGTGACAGTACCCCCCTCCCCACGGCCCGCTCCAGAACCCCGGCGCCGTGGTGGTCTTCCTCTACCACGAGGGGCTGATCTGTCGGGGTGCAGAGAGTGGAAGGTTTGCAGTAAGGCCGGGTCAAGTATGTCATCACGTGGTACCCATGACCGTTCCTCAGGGCCGAGCCTTCCCAGTCGACCAGGTACTCTAACCGGCCCACCACGGGCCGGGGAGTCCAGGATGTCCTTGACCACAGATACCGCTCCTTCCTCCAGTACCAAAGGGAGAGGGGGTTCCACGCCAGGCTCTGTGGAGGGAAGAACAGAGGGATGGTGAGGTTTCAACAGGGACACATGAAAAGTGGGGTGTATACGATACTCAGCCGGTAACTGGAGTTTATAGGTGACTGGATTGATCTGCTCAATGATGGTGAAGAGACCAATGAAGCGGGGACTCAGCTTGCGGCAGGGCAAACGCAGACGAATATCTCTGGTTGACAGCCATACCTTCTGTCCCGGTTGGTAGATTGGAGCATCCGAGCGGCGAAGGTCGGCTGTCAGTCTGCGTCGATTTACTGCACGCTGGAGGTGGTGGTGGGCTGAGTCCCAGACTCTCGCTCTGCGGAACCAGTAATCTACTGGCTGGGACGTCTGAGGGTTCGCCAGACCAAGGGAACATGGGGGTTGGTACCCAAGCACACACTGGAAGGGAGTAAGATTCGTAGAGGGCTGGCGTAGGGAGTTCTGGGCATATTCCTCCAGCCGAGATACTGGCTCCAGGAGTCTTGATGGTCGTGGCAGAAGGTTCAGGGTACCTGCTGATCTCCTGGACCTTCCTCTCCGTCTGCCCGTTCGATTGCGGATGGTATCCTGATGATAGACTGATGGTCACACCTAGGAGGGAGAAGAATGCTTTCCACACACGTGAGATAAATTGAGGACCTCTGTCTGAAACAACATCTTCAGGAATGCCAAAGTACCTGAATACATGGTTGAAGAGTATTTCCGCTGTCTCCATTGCTGTTGGTAAACCTTTCAGAGGAATTAAGCGACAGGATTTGGAGAATCTGTCTACTACGATGAAGATGCATGTACAGTCACTGGAGGGGGGTAAGTCAGTGATGAAGTCCACCCCTAGGTGTGACCAGGGGCGGTTAGGAACGGGCAGCGGGTGGAGTTTACCAGCAGGTAGGTGGCGAGGAACTTTGGCCACGGCACACTCCTGGCAACCCCGCACGTATCTTCTTACGTCTGCGGCCATGTTGGGCCACCAGAAGCGTGCCTTCAGGAGCGAGAGAGTCTCATTGGCCCCTGGGTGGCCAGTGCCACCCAGCATATGTGTGAGTCATATGGATCATGGATGTGCGTTGACGACAAGGTAGGTATTGCAATCCAGGTGGGCAGCCCGGCGGAGCTTGAGGTGGAGTATCGGCCGAGGGGAGCGTTTCTTCAGACCATGTGATGGGACTTACGATTAGTGGTTCGGGGAGAATGGGTTCCGGTTCTTCGTTGCTCTCTGGGGGTGAGTGGATACGTGACAGGGCATCAGCTTTGGAGTTTTTGGAACCAGGGTGGTAAGAGATGGTGAAGTCGAATCGGGTGAAGAGCAGGGCCCATCTTGCTTGTCTGGGGTTAAGGCGTTTGGCAGCACGAATATATTCGAGGTTTTTATGATCGGTGAACACTTGGAAGGGGTGATGAGCTCCCTCTAGCCAATGTCTCCATTCCTCCAGGGCTAACTTGATGGCAAGGAGTTCCCTGTTCCCGATGTCATAGTTGGCTTCCGCCGGGCTGAGTTTGCGGGAGAAGAAGGCACATGGGTGGAGGCGACTAGGTTTCCTCTGCTGCTGAGACAAGACCGCTCCTACTCCAGTTGATGAGGCGTCGACTTCCACAAAGAAGGGTTTGTTGGGATCAGGATGTACCAGGAGAGGAGCAGTCACAAAGGCGTCTTTCAACCTTTGGAAGGCTTCTGCAGCTGCTGGTGTCCAGGGAAGATGTTTGGGTGCTCCCTTCAGCAAACTGGTGAGAGGGTGGACAATGGAGCTGAAGTTCTTGATGAACCGGCGGTAAAAGTTAGCAAATCCGGTGGAAGCGCTGGAGTTCTTTAACGGAAGTTGGAGTGGGCCAAGAGGTGATGGCGGTGACCTTCCCTCGTCCATTTGGATGCCACTACTGTCGATGTTGTAGCCAAGGAACTGCACTGAGGGGAGATGGAAGGAGCATTTCTCAGCTTTGAGGAAGAGCTGGTATTCCCTCAGGCGTTCTAGGACCTCCGCAACGTGTTGGCGATGTTCGGCCAGGCCCCGGGAGTAGATCAGGATGTCGTCAATATACACCAGCACAAACTTATGAAGGAACTCCCGGAGCACCTCATGGATGAAATCTTGGAAAACGGAGGGGCGCTGACCAGTCCATACGGCATGACCAAGTATTCAGTAGTGTCCAGTGGGAGTGATGAAGGCGGTTTTCCACTCGTCCCCCTCACGAATTCGAATGAGGTTGTAGGCACTGCGGAGGTCCAACTTGGTGAAGATAGTGGCACCTCGAAGCTGTTCTAATGCTGCTGGGACAAGAGGAAGGTGGTACCTGAACTTCACAGTGATTTTGTTGAGGGCTCTATAATCTATGAAGGGTCTTAGACCGCCGTCCTTCTTGGCCACAAAGAAGAAACTCGAAGCAGCAGGGGAGGTAGATGGACGAATGTAACCTTGTGCTAGTGCCTCCTTTATGTAATCCTCCATGGCCTTCTCCTCCGGGATGGAAAGAGGATAGATGCGTCCCTTCGGCACTGGCTCACCCAGAAGCAGATCGATCGCGCAGTCCCATGGCCGGTGTGGTGGTAATTTGGAGGCTCTCCTGGGGCAGAACACGTCACTGAAGTGGGCGTAGTCTTCAGGGATATCCACTGACCTCTTCTCCATAGGGCTTTCAATGGATGTGGAGCATAGTGGAAGTTCAGTGACATCACGCGGAGCAGGACACGGACGGGAAGAGAGACAGGTTTGGAAGCAGTTGTCGCCCCACTTCAGGACTTCACCAGTTCTCCAGGAGAGGATGGGATGATGTTTCTCCAACCAGGGGCGCCCTAGGACGACGTCAGCGGTGGAATCCTCCAGAACCAGCAGGGATATCTCTTCAGAGTGTAACACCCCTATGGTGAGGCTGATGGATTCCGCCCTCCGCTTCACGAGCGGGCCGCTAACTGGGGATCCAGTTATGGAGCAGATTTGGTAACGAGGTGGGTATGGCGGACGCCTTGAGTTTGAGTTGCCGCAGAGGGAGCCAGAGATGAAGTTGCCGGCCGACCGAGTCGAGGAGGGCTGAAACTGAAAAGGAGGTAGAGAAGGCAGTAAGGGATACAATAGTGGTAAGGGTTTTAGATTTTCACTATTGGGAATGGCTGCACTCACCATTTGGCGTAGTGGTCGAACGGGCACGCTGAGATGACGTGCTCGGACCTCCGCAGTAGAGGCAGAGTTGATTCGCCAGGCATGGCGATGACGTTCTGAGAAGGACAGTCTAGAGGTGTCAATTTGTATGGGCTCGTCGGCTGGTTCTGGAGGGCTGACGGCTGCTGGTCGGCGGAGGGTGGCAGCGAGCGGGTTTGTCCAAGGTTGAGATTCGTGGCAAGACTGGATCACGAAAGTGGCAGTTCGGATGGATAACTGAATGAATTGGTTGAGATCCATATCGCCGCCATATGTGGCTTAGCTGCAGCCTCACCTGGGGATTCAAGCCTTGGCGATATGTCGTGATCAAGCTTCACTCATTCCAGCCGCTCTTAGAAGCCAGAGTCCGAAATTGAAGCGCGTACTCGTTGATGGGCAGCTCCCCTTGTTTCAGCTGGTAAAGTTGTTCACCAACAGATGCGTCCCAAACCGGTTTGCCAAAGACATCTCTGAAATGATTCATAAAATTTGACAGAGAGCGTAATCGGATGTTCTTGAATTCAAAGAGGAGTCGCCCATTGGAGCTCTTCCGGATAGATAGATGTTGTATGATATAGCTGACCTTGCGATCGCTGGTAGTGTACAGGTGAGGCTGCATCTCGATGGCGAGAGCATTGCAATAGAAACCCACTGCAATCCTCCGCCGCACCAGAGAAGGGCGCTGGTTGGGCCATGGGACTCGCGACAACAACCGGAGAAGGAGTAGTGTTGACGGTAGTGTTTGGTGCGGTGGTTGCGGTGGTGGAGCACTCTTGGAAGGCTTGACGAGCAGCCTCGAACAGGTCCCGAAAGGCATCCGACTGACTCATGGTGTTATTGTGTTGGTCCAGTCTTCTGTTACGGAACAGAAGGGACGGAGTCAGCGGCTGGCAGATATGGTAATTTATTAACGGAATATAAAGACAAAAGGTAAAGACGTAAATGAAACTAAGATCAACAATACTGTCCTTGAAACACCACAGGGAAACTCAGGAACACAGGAGACGAGGAAATACTGGAGGATGATCGCGAGGGAGACAATGGAGGATGATCGCGGGAAGACACTGGAGATCACAGGTAGGTGTAGCGGGTAAGAGAGTCCTTGTAACATAACTGAGACTGGACAATGACTGGTGGAAGATGAGTGTCTTATATGGTGAAGTGGTAATAGGGATCAGGTGACGGTGATTAGAACTCGGGAGAGGGTGAGTGCTGTGATTGGGTGAACTGTGAGCCTGGCGTGTCCGTGACAGTACAAGACGCAATCACTAATACTACGCTAACTAAAGCAAACAAAACATACAAAATAAGCACCTCGAGCTCTAACCTGATGAGTCTAATACAAGGGAAAAAGTCTATGTGGTGTAAATGTATGTCGCGACATGCTTACCTTGCTCACAACCTTTCCCCACAGTCTGTACAACTTTAGTGAAGGAGTCACCGCAATCGGTGAACATCAAACAAGTACGAGGCGTACATCACAATCATAATAAATATGAAACAAGCAGGGATATTGTGGCAAAATAACAAAACCATAACCCCAACAAAATCAAGGGCTCTCGGACTGGGCTTCTCATTAGAGACAACCGTCCTAACAAAGCCACATCATCATCCAGCCCAGACTAATCGCCATTCAAGTTCAAAAGTGTTTTTAAACTGTGCGACAACAGGCGATTGGTGGCGCGATCACCGACGTCAGCATTCCACGTCATCAGAGTGACGGGCGAATCCTCCCATGAACTTCACGTCTGAAACAGACAAGCGCACATACAGACACACAGTAAAGCATACATGTCGCAGCGTACGTAACACTCACCCCCTTAAGACTTAACATAAAGTAGAATTAAACTCTGGATAAAGTATCTGCAATAATATTTTCTGAACCCTTTTTATGCTTTATGATTAATTTATAATTCTGAGCAATTAATGACCAACGCATAAGTCGCTGGTTGTGATTATACATTCTGGACAAAAACACCAAGGGATTGTGGTCCGTGTATACAGTGACAGGCAGAACTGACGAACCCACATAAACCTAAAAAAACTGCAGTGCCAAAATCAGACCCAAAGCTTCCTTCTCGATGGTGGAATAGTTTTGTTGATGACGATTAAATTTTTGAGAGAAGTAACAAATTGGATGATCGAACCCCACATCATCTTCTTGAATAAGAACAGCACCCATGCCTAATGCACTAGCATCCACCTCTATTTTAAATGACCGTGAAAGATCAGGGGTGGCAAGAACAGGGGTACTGGTCAATAACAGCTTTACACTTTCAAAGGCATGTTGACATGCATTGGTCCAAAGAAAAGCCTTGTCAGGCTGGTCAGGGGATAAACTACAGTTGAAAAGTTTCTGCAAAAACTTCCGTAGTACCCAGCCATTCCTAAAAATCGACGCAGCTCTCATCTTGTCGTAGGAACAGGAAAATCGACAATAGCAGATACTTTGGCACTCACAGGCCGCACTTGACCTTGACCTACTTGTTTGCCCAAATAAGTAATCGTTGCCTGACCAAATTCACACTTAGCCAGATTGATTGTTAACGAAACATTAGTTAACCTTTCAAAAACTGTCTGAAGAACAGACAAATGCTCAGACCAATTAGAAGAATAAATTACTAGATCATCCAGGTATGCATTACAATTTGGAACATCTGACAACACAATATTTACTAGACGTTGAAACGTTGCAGAGGCGTTTCGTAGTCCAAAGGCCATAACCCGGTATTGTAAGAAATTATCTGGTGTGACAAAAGCTGAAATTTCTGCAGCTCGAGATGTCAATGGTACCTGCCAATACCCTCGAAGCAGATCCAGTTTTGTCACAAACTTAGCAGAGCCCAGGTTGTCTATACAATCTTCCATCCTAGGAAGCAGATAGCTATCTGGGACAGTCACAGAATTAACCTTTCGGTAATCGGTACAAAAGCGAAACGAACCATCGGACTTTGGGACAAGTAAACAAGGGGAACTCCATGGGCTATAGCTAGGTTCAGCTAGATTATTCTTCAACAAGTAATCAACCTCAGTCTTCATCACTGAACGTTTGATGTTATTTACCCGATAAGCATGTTGTTTAATAGGGGAGTTACACATCACTTGAATATCATGCTGTAAGACATTCGTCTGAGTCGGCACATCACTAAACAGCATAGGAAAATCTTGAATTAAGGTTATAACATTCTGTTTTTGTGTCTCAAGCAAGTTACCAAGATACTCTGACAAATTCTGCAAAATTTTAGAGTTCAAGAACCTACCAGACATTGACAACTCGTCACAAAGCGTAATACCATCATCAGCATGACACATACCAGAGGAGGGCAGCATTCTCTCATCATTCATGGCAGTACAGTCAGACACAGTAACAACTTTGGTAACAGGTTTTTCTCTTTCCCTCGAAACTTCCTCAAATGCTTCCCTAGAATGATAGAACTTCAGCATGTTAACATGACATGTTCGAAATTTTCTTTTTCGGTCAGGCGTATTAATCACAAAATTAGTCTCACTCAGTTTTTTTTGATACTTTGTATGGACCAGAAAAACGAGCAGTCAAAGCCAAACCAGGTACCGGTAGCAGTACTAGCACTTCATCACCAGGTTTTATGTCCCGTACAACAGCTTTCTTATCATACCGTTTCTTCATGCCTTCCTGAGCAGTGGTCAGTGATTTCTGTGCAAATAAACATGCATTATGCAGTCGTTTTCGACTGCATAACGGCTGACATAAACGGCTGACATAATCCAGTACATTCTCCTCAGCCAACGTTTTGTCATTCAGCATCCTGTCTTTCAATACCTTCAACGGACCTCGTACTGTGTGACCAAAAACTAAATCTGCGGGACTAAAACCAAGAGATTCCTGAGTCGCTTCACGATCAGCAAACAGTACTAGCGGTACTCCATCATCCCACTCCTTACCAGAGCTCAAACTGTATTTTCTTAACATTGACTTCAATGTTTGATGAAAGCGTTCCAGCGAACCTTGACTTTCAGGATGGTATGGGCTCGAAATTCGGTGTGCAATACCCAAGGTTTTTAACACTTGTCTGAACATTTTCGAAAGAAAATTAGTTCCCTGATCAGTCTGTATGACTTTTGGCAATCTGAAAGTAGAGAAGAATTTGATCAGTGCTTTAATAATAATGGGTGCAGTAATTTTCCTTAATGGGATGGCTTCAGGAAAACGAGTTGCGGAACACATAACAGTTAACAGAAATTGATTACCTGCCTTTGATCTTGGCAAAGGACCGACACAGTCCAAAATTACATGTTCAAACGGTTCGCAAATGGCAGGAATCGGAATTAATGGAGCTGGTGGAATCTTTTGATTTGGTTTGCCCATAACCTGACATACATGACAAGTACGACAATGTTGCGATACATCCTTCTTCAAACCTGGCCAGAAGAAATGTTTGAGGATGCGGTTGTAAGTCTTCGTCACCCCCAAATGACCTGATAACTCATGATCATGTGGCAATTTCAACACTTGTTTTCGGTAGGCAACAGACAAAACAATCTGACAAACGACATCCCACTCATTATCCACCTCCAAAAGAGGGCGCCATTTCCTTAACAACAGCCCATTCTCAATCACATATTCAACGAAGTTATTTTACACAGGTTTTGGACTATCAACAGCAGTAAAACTTAGGTAACGACGCATCTTCCCTTTGAGCAATCTTAATTTGTTCACGAGAAACGGGATCAGCTAATAACTCCGACTCACTCACTGCCTTTATAGAATCACTTCTGTCCCTTTCCGCACACTTTTGAGTGGACCCTAAATTTTCCTCAGCAAACACGTGTAGTGATCCTCACACGGGGCACCAATTATGTAGTGATCTTCACACGGGGCACCAATTAATAGTACGCCTCACACAGGACACTAGAGGTGTTAGTGAGACTTGATCCCACGTCACTTCAAGTGTGTGTGTGTGTGTGTGTCAGGTGACCTCTCCCTCCTTTTAACTCGGGGCACCAGCTGAGGAATTCCACCTCAACATTCGTTGGAATAATCCAACATAAATCATAAGTAATATGATAAGCAAAATTATGTAAAGTGGAGGGAGTAAGTCACCTGGGGTATCTGAAGGATTTCGTGATATTCGTGCTAACTTGTAGAGCCTTTTACTGTATTATCAACACAAGGAAGACACAATTGTAATAAAAGAGGATTTATTTACAAGAGACATACAAGAATAACTAACACACTACTAAATGATACTAAAGAGCTAAAGGATAGTAAGGTTGAGTGTAAAGAATGAAAAGAATGCAGGTAACTAAGGTATAACTGAAATGAACTGAAAGAGTACACTAATGCCAAGGTCTCTAGAAAGAGGTTTGGTAAGTGATATTTACGTTCACGTGAGCAGTCCGAGGGTGGCGACGTCTTCCACTGGTGAGGCTGGGCCTTGTTGCAGTGGCGAAGGAGTCTTAATCCGTTCAACAGCCTTGAACACGAAGCACTGTGGGATGCTAATCTCCTGGAGCACCAAAAGGGTAGTGGCGATCTGGAACACGCAGATGAGTCCCTGAAGCTGGTGCGGAAGGTCCTTGACGATCTGGAACACGCAGATGAAGGTACCTGGAAGTAAGGTTGCCCTCCTGGGCTTAACCTTGTTGTAGACGTTTGTGTTTGCCTTTCTGGACAGCAGACTCTGAACGTGGTTTCTCTATTTCAGTCCTTGCAGGGAGACTCAGAACTGGTGTTGCTGTTATGCTTCCCAGAACACAGCCTGGAAACTCAGAACGGGTGATCTGTTATGCTTCCTTCCCGGAAACTCAGAACGGGTGTTGCTGTTATGCTTCCCAGCACACAGCCTGGAAACTCAGAACAAAGAATTTATGTTGAAAGAGTACTTTTATCCCCTTTCAGATAAGGAGGAGATTGCATTTTGCCGCTTGTCCCTTGCAGGGCTGTGGTTGGCTGATGATGTCAGTGAGGGCTCACTCATCCTTTTGCTTGTGTAGTGAACGTATTTTCATAGAGTAAAGCACAGCATTAAAACTGTGTCTTCACTGTTTTACCTATGCAATTCTCACTTCCCAAACCACTTTCAAAATACCTTTGGCTTTGTCCTGAATACAAAGAGTATAAACATGACAAAAAGATATTAAACTATCATGCATGAATTCATTCATATGTGAATAGCATTTGTAGAAACTTCAGTATTTAACACAAATGACTATTACAAAGTATGTTCTCAAAGAGTACAGAATGAACAGTGTACAGTGTCCATTTTTATAAATTAAGGAATGTAGGGATGTGTCCTTTGTTTTAGCCAAAGCTGCCGCAAGGCCGGTTAATTACGCGCCACATGTGGAGGTCCTGAGGAGTTTTATGTCCAGGCCGGCCTGAATCTTAGGGTGAGGGTTTTAGTTTGATGATAAGGCTGCCCTATAGAGGGTGTCTGGCAGTTTCTCTGGTAGCCTTATCTGATGACACTGGTCCTTAGTTTACATTAAAGAGGGCCCCTGCTTGTAAAGTTGGGACCTGAAATGCCTTCTGGAGTGCTGTTCACTACACACGGGTGACATAAAAGAGTCAGACAACACAATGTCATCCCCGATTCTGCATTTTTGAGCACGAGTGACTACATTAGCAGAAAAAACATCTGGGAAATCATCAGAGATGTCCTCAGCACAAATAAAACAGTCAGGCTTATCAATGACTTCAAGCACAGGTGACACTTTGCCTCCCGCCAAGTCATTTCCAAGAATTAGTGCAACACCTTTCACAGGAAAGGCAGAACGCACCCCCACCCTAACAAAACCCGAAACAAGGTCACAGTGTAAATGTATTTGATGCAACGGCACCTTTACAACACCCATTTCGATACCTTAAACTAACACACTTGACCCACAAGACGTCCGTTCTGACAACGGGAGTGCATCAGAAATCACAAATGACTGGATGGCACCCGAATCCCTCAAGATTTTTATCTCCTTCTGCTCTTCAGGTTTACCATTTATAGAGATTAACCCTTTCATCAAAAATGGTTTAAATCCAGCATCAATTTCATCTTTAACTGAAGCAGTTTCAGACAAAGTCTTCACAAAGGTAGCAGGCTTTACTTGTACTTGCTGATGCTTATGTTTAAGTACTAAACAATCAGAAATGAGATGTCCGGACTTGTGACAATAATAACATTCTCGAGTCTCTTTATTCCGTGCTGAATTAGTTTTAGTACGAACATTAAAGTTCTGAACTGAAGGCAAACTCAGTGTTTTCTCCGGTCTAGCTGAAACAAACACACTTTTGTGCGTTAACACGTATTCATCTTCAAGAACCGCGGCTTGTGATAGAGAGGTAACCTTTTGCTCATTCAGATACGTAACTACTCGTTCCGACAAACAATTTTTAAAATCTTCTAATAGCAGTAACTCCCTCAACGAATTCAAGTCTTGCACATTACTAGCAGATAACCATTTATCAAAAATAATTCCCTTGGCGAATTCCACAAAAGTTTGCTGAGTTACCTTTTTATGGTTCCGAAAACGCTGCCGATAGGCTTCAGGAACCAACTCATATGCACGTAAGACAGCGGTCTTCACCACATCATACTGCAGGCTCTCCTCTAAAGTTAATGCAGTGCAAATTTCCTGTGCTTTCCCAATTAGTCTACATTGTAGTAAAAGACACCAAACATCTTTTGGCCAGCGAAGTGCAACAGCCACACGCTCAAACGCAGCGAAATAAGTATCCACCTCGGATTCTCTAAAGTGAGGCACTAAAGCGATATGTTTACTTACATCGAATGCAGTGGTCGAAACATCACTCACAGAATTTGCCGAATTTACCGAAACATTAGGGCTAATAGGATTAGACTGCACAGTTCGGTCAAACCTCTTTAAGTCTAACTCGAGCTGTCGCAGTTTTACCTCTTTATCGGCCTCAATTTCCAGTTTACGGACCTCCAGGTGTAACTTCATTTCGGCTTGGCGCGTCTCAGCCCGCTCCTGCGCTTCCATCTGGATTCGGGGCAGGCGAACCTTAAGTCCCGCATCACCCCCAAACTCCACAGAAAGCGGAGAGAAAGAACAGAAGGGCGGTATGGATGCCTTGGGTTCGGCCTCCGCCTCCCCTTCAGCATTCTCACCTGTCGCCTCCTCCAAATTACCTAGGCTAGTCAGACGCCCTTCCACAGCCGATGTTCCAGCCTCCTCTCTATCCGTATCTGGAAATAAGGACACATTCAAGTCGACCAAGTGTTTTAAAATTTCAACCTTAATAACACGCTTTAGTTCAGTTTGATTCATATTTATTCTTTTGTTTTAAAGTGTTTAGAAAAAAAAGAGTACTTATTTACAATATATACAATATGATGAACAAGCCAGATGAGAACATGTTGAGGAGGAAAGGAAGGAGCGAGAGAGATGCTTAAATAAAAAAACTAAACAGAAACAAAAACCCCAAATAACTAAATGTTAACCAAACTAAACTATCTGTCAACAGAAAATGTAGAAATAAACATCTTCAGCGTACAAGACGCAATCACTAATACTACGCTAACTAAAGCAAACAAAACATACAAAGTAAGCACCTCGAGCTCTAACCTGATGAGTCTAATACAAGGGAAAAAGTCTACGTGGTGTAAATGTATGTCGCGACATGCTTACCTTGCTCACAACCTTTCCCCACAGTCTGTACAACTTTAGTGAAGGAGTCACCGCAATCGGTGAACATCAAACAAGTACGAGGCGTACCTCACAATCATCATAAATATGAAACAAGCAGGGATATTGTGGCAAAATAACAAAACCATAACCCCCAACAAAATCAAGGGCTCTCCGACTGGGCTTCTCACTAGAGACAACCGTCCTCACAAAGCCACATCATCATCCAGCCCAGACTAATAGCCATTCAAGTTCAAAAGTGTTTTTAAACTGTGCGACAACAGGCGATTGGTGCCGCAATCACCGACGTCAGCATTCCACGTCATCAAAGTGACGGGCGAATCCTCCCATGAACTTCACGTCTGAAACAGACAAGCGCACATACAGACACACAGTAAAGCATACATGTTGCAGCGTACGTAACAGATATACATGAATGAATGAATAACCATTTGCCTTACCTCACCTCTCTCTCGTGTGTGGTATCAAAATGATCCACAAATTATTTCCTAAATAATGAGATGCACAGTCATGGCGTGCATCATACTCAATTTACAATAAGTTTATGTGTTTGGTGCAAACAGGACATACTGCCATACCTGTGTAAATCAATGTCACGGGGAGATACAAAGAAACTTTCTCCCGCGCACCAACGGCCCTTTTCATTGGCCAGGAAACCTAACAGAGGCGTGGCAGCTGTGTCTTTAAGACCGACATGCATCGGACAACTCTTGGCTCACAATCTTGGAATCTATCCAAACTTCGTGGGACCTGCCCTTTCTTCAGGACAGACTTTCCGGCAATCTTACTTCGGCAGACTTCGAAACTTCTCGCGAAACTTCGCTCTTCGAACGGACTCCGCGACCCCACCAGGACACTCTCTCTCCGCGCACCAGGATTCTTGCTGACGAAACTGATCAATGCAAGTATCCTATTTCTCACAATTCAACAGCACTTGCCCCTTTGCCAAAAGGTGAACTTTTGTAGAGAAAACCCGGTGGTTGTGTTCTGCTGATTTAATGTGCCACTTCTTACTCTTCCTCTGATTTTTCCATGCCTTCTCTTGTATGAATGTGAATGCGTATGTGTTTTATGTTAGTTAGTCGATATTGTGTTTAATAGCTTAGTCAATAAATATTCATTTGTATTCACTCATAGGGATGGGTATCGTTAAGGTTTTAACGGTATTACTACTTTTATCGATACCACTTATCGATCCGGTACTTTAACGGTACTCTTATCGGTACTTTTTGTTGTGTTTTTAATAAAAAACAAAAACAAATTGAGAACAGAATTAACACTTTATTTTTGAAATGTAAAATAAAATAATTATCTATAGCCTAACAAACAGCAATGTTTGAGCAAATATATATTATACAAACAAAATAAATCAAATAAATAATTTCTTTTGTAAAAGAATGTCCAGTGCTTTAAAGCAACACAGTTGGGGCAGGTAGACTGCAAAAGAACTGGACTTAAAACGTATACATGTCTGGAACTACTTGCAATGTACACTACAAAATGTAAGTGTATGTATTTCATCACTACAAATTCATTATTAGGTCATTTCTACTTTAGTTTCTACTATAGTTTATTCTTATTCATCTATTTGTAAATGCAGTACTGTAAAGGCATTTTTAATGTCTGTGATTTATTTAGTTTACTGCAGAAAAAATACGCATGTTATTCATAATTTAACTGAACGTGATGTATTTATTAAATGATTAAATACTAATTTAGAGAGACCTTATAGGATGCTTATGTCGTTGTTATTTGGGAAGACTGCTAGTATATTAACCTGAGGAGGTGGATGATGAACTAACTAGGCAGTCGAAAACTTTCTCTGTCCGCACATGATGAACTTTTGAAAGATGTTTTGACGGATTGCTTGTGTTTCCGCCCTTACAAGCTAAAATCTTGTTGCACGTGTTGTAACGATCATTGTCTGCATCTACTCGAGTGAAATGTAAACATACTTTACACCGTTTGCTTCTCTCCGCCATCGTCACCCTATTAAGCGCGAGCTTTCGTGTTGTGTGCGTGCGCGCGCACTCAGTGTACTCAGGGACAGACAGGGACATTTGGCGCATGATGGATAAAAATGCAGGTAAATGTCTAAATAGGCTATTATCGTAAATTAGAAATGGTTGGACAGTTAAAATGCGCAAGATAACGTTTATTTAGCATTAATAAACAGGACATGTATTTTCTTAATTTCTCCAGTCCCGAAAGCAGAACCGATAGCGTCAAAGCTTATCGATACTTCTGTCTTTCATAATTTAGCACCGGGGCTAGTTTAATACCGGGTTTCGGTACCCATCCCTATTCACTCATGATTGTCTCTGCTTAATGCTCATAACACAACCCTTAAACTGTGCGATACTGTTACCGGCTCTGTAGTATTACTGTATTGGGCACGGACCGTTATTCATCAAGGCCAGAGGAATAACGTAATTGGTTGAACACTCGGCAGGACGAGTGCTCTAGAGGCCACCGTTGTTACTTTTACTGCACCAGGTAATGCTACAAAATGCATAAAGTTAATAATCTTTATCTGTAAGTATTTCCATTGAGCCACAAATAATTATTCCCTGAAACAGAACAGTGTTTTAAATAACACCTTCCTAGTTTCACTACAAAATATATATTCTAAAAATGTTTTAAATAAATTTTAAATATTGAAATGAGACTAGCACTTATGAACACAAAAGCCACACCACACAAATAGCTTTTAATTGGTTTATTTCGTTAGCAAACAAGTAAGTATATTGTTAAGACCAGTGAGATTTGCTGCTTGCAGTCGAGGGAGGAGTTGAAGACAAAGCCATCAAGTTGGACACCTGCTTCTTGCCATAGTAAAGATCGCTCTGTGCTCACTTTTTTAATAGCAGATTAAGTAAATTAGATCTAACATTTGTCAATTAAAAAAACCTTTTAATTAAAATCTTTTGACATGAAACACTTTATATTGAATATGTTATTTGCTGCCTTGTACTGTATTTGATAAAGTTAATTATAAGCTTAAGTAGGGACTGTATTCTTTTTACTTGTACTTTCATAAAAACATACATGAATGAGTATTAATTAACCAAATGTTTAAGAATAAACCTGAAATACACGTGATCATTGTCGTATCCAAAAGCCCTGTGCAGCCGCTCCTGTTCTCGAATCGCACTTGCGGTACTTTAATGCCATACGTCACAGTCACATGGCATCTGCGTCGGTTGAAGTCGGACAAAATTTCTAACCAGCATACATTGCTTCAAGTCAGCCGCCGATCGGTTTGCGCTATGCCGCATGAAGTCGAACACACCTTTTTTATATATGTATATTTTCTTAATGCTTAATACAATAAACCGTGCAAATACACCACAAAATATAAACAAAATAAAACAATTAGGGGGACAAAGCAAAATAAATCATATTAACAAATTTGAATAATTACATGACATTAAATACAGAGACATTAAATGTTATCAGACAATTTAACTGACATTAGATCATTTTTACATTCTTTTCTAAAAACACAAAAACAAGGTTTGACATTTAAGTATTTAGATTTATGAATGTGGAACTTCACAAGTAATAAGACCAAAATAAATCACATAAAATTAACCTTTTTTAGAGTGATCATAGTCAACAAAACCTAGAACCACATCCTTTCAGTATAATACACAATCATCATATATCTCTTTGTGTACAAATCCCAACACATCTTACCAAAATATTTGAATAAAAGTACAATACCAAAAAAGATGAACAACTGTTTCATCAGCATGATCACAAAAAGAGTAACTAGAGGAGTAGAGCTGCACGATTAATCGTTAAAGGATCGAGATCTCGATTCACTCATACGATCTCATTCATAAATGTCAACGATTTTTGATTGGCGTTGGTGATTCCGGTGAAGCAGAGAAAGCAGTAGCCTATAAAACTTGTTTTCCATTTTACTGCACTACTTTTTCATTGTTTTTTTGTGTGTAAGGGTTATTTCGGAGCCCAAAACACCCAAAACGCGAGTGCAATGGACAAACACGTGTGTACTGTATGTGTGTTTATAAAAACCTATGATAAATAATGCAGTGCCTTCTGTGTGAACAGTCCTAATTGAGGTCTTATTATGACCCTGGTTAGAAATATTCACATGATCAGAAGTACTGGATAAAAGTTCACATATAAACACTAATGTCTATGTGATCAAAACAGAGCACATCACATTTTGAACGTAAATTGGCGTATTTATTCAAATAACACATTTATCGATTACATTGTTTCACCACTAGGTGTGGACAACGACTCTAAAAATGTATTTTTCATGAATCATTCATTCAATGCTGATTCATCCAGTAATTGATCAAGTGAAAAAATGAAACATTTTAAATGTACTGCAACAGTTAATATTTAGATATTTAAGATTCTCAATTTAGCCAGAATCGTGCAGCTCTATAGAGGAGATATCCTTTTAAAACCATTTAAAAAAATGGTTTGCAGGGTAGCACTTATGAATTATTTTATAAGCCATTTATTTTACATTTATTTTATAAAAAATGAGTGTGGAAGCCTAAACACTTTATGCCAGCAAATATTACCTGCCACATTATTCCAGTAAGCAAATACAGGTGGCAAAGTAACAATATCCTTTTAGAACAGTGAACGGATAGCCCTGTTATTATTTTTACTAGACAAAAAACACAGTTTACCCACAGAAGTATTTACCAGACTCAAAGATAGCGAAGAAAGTGAATGGGCACCTCTGTCATGGAGTCGAATACGATCCCTTCAGCATCGGATTCGATCCCACACTTCACCCGTTCTGCATCCCCGCACTATTGAACTCAAATTCCCACAATTCATTGCACTCAGCTCACCTGTTCCCTATCACCAGCACTCAGCCCCTCAACCAGCTTCACCTGTTTCACCTCGTTACCGGACTCTTTAAAATGTGTGTTTTCTTTGTGTCTTTGTCTGGTATTGTTGTTAACTTTGTTGGTGTGACCGTGCATTGTATGTTCTGGAGACCTTTAAGTTTAACTCAGCGAGTGGTTTCTCCTCTGAAGTGAGGTTTGTACCTGTTTGATATTCCTCTGATGAAGTTCAAGTAAAAGACTTTGATCAGTATTCTCATGTATGTCTCGTCTGATGCACGGTAACAACCTCTCAGTAAAACAGGGGCGCCTGATGGGATTGAACCCACAACTATAGAAAATTCTTTGGTAGATTCAGGAAATTGAAAATGTTCTAGAAATTCCTTATATGAAAATAACAACCCTTGAAAATGAATTAACTGGCTTACTAACAAAATCCTTTTATCACTACAATTCTTAAAAGTAGATTTATTCTTGTGCAAAACATTACAATTATTTCAAATGAAATACTTGCGTGGTGAAAAATTGTGCTTGAAAATCAAAGACCAAGCCAATACAGCCTGTCTGTGGAAAGCTGATGATGTTGCTGGTAATTTTTCAGTTTTGTAGTTACACAACAAAAGAAAATCAATGCCACCAATCTGAGACGACACATAACTGGGAATACAATTACATAAGGACCCTGTTATTTTTTTATTGTTTTAACCAATTGATTTTAAAAGTATAGTTTAAGGTACTACATGTCTCCTAATATTTGTAAGTCGCTTTGGATAAAAGCGTCAGCTAAATGGTTGTTTTGATTTAAGGATGGGTGTTGATTTCTATTTATTTTTTTCTCACCCATCTATAGCGACATTAAGATCACTTTAGATGGCAAGTTGATAACACAACACTACCAAAACAATAACTGTAGTTTCTAAATGAGGTTAGGCTAACGTATATAACTTCATCTCACAACAGAACCACAGCGCATCTCACAGCAGAACCACAGTGCATCACTCACAGCAGAACCACAGCGCATCATCTCACAGCAGAACAACAGCGCATCTCACAGCAGAACCACAGTGCATCACTCACAGCAGAACCACAGCGCATCACTCACAGCAGAACCACAGCGCATCATCTCACAGCAGAACCACAGTGCATCATCTCACAGCAGAACCACAGTGCATCACTCACAGCAGAACCACAGTGCATCATCTCACAGCAGAACAACAGCGCATCTCACAGCAAAACCGCAGCGCACCATCTCACAGCAGAACCAAGAGCATCATCTCACAGCAGAACCGAGCGCATCATCTCACAGCAGAACGCAGAGTGCATCATCTCACAGCAGAACCACAGTGCATCACTCACAGCAGAACCACAGTGCATCACTCACAGCAGAACCACAGTGCATCATCTCACAGCAGAACAACAGCGCATCTCACAGCAAAACCGCAGCGCATCATCTCACAGCAGAACCGCAGCGCATCATCTCACAGCAGAACCGCAGCGCATCATCTCACAGCAGAACCGCAGCGCATCATCTCACAGCAGAACCGCAGCGCATCATCTCACAGCAGAACCGCAGCGCATCATCTCACAGCAGAACCAAGCGAGCGCATCATCTCACAGCAGAACGCAAGAGCGCATCATCTCACAGCAGAACCAAGAAGCGCGCATCATCTCACAGCAGAACCGCAGCGCATCATCTCACAGCAGAACCGCAGCGCATCATCTCACAGCAGAACCGCAGCGCATCATCTCACAGCAACCAGCCGATTCAGTCAAAGTTTCATTAGCCCATGTGCATAAATGATGAATCAGCTGTTTGAATTAACGACTCGACTCACACATTAGACGCTCACTTGCCGTCACTGGCGTTTTAATTTTGCTTAAAACTTAGCTAGCAGAAGGTCCGCAGAGCATTTAGCTTGTAGGCAGAGATGTAACAACATACAGGCTTCCTCATATCAGCCCATCTGGGATCTGATTAATTAACTTTTGTGCATTTTTGTTTCATATGCTATTCTGTGTTTTCTTTGTGACAAACGTAATGAGTTGAGCATATTTTGAAGTTTTGAAATTTGTTGAACACCCTTTGATGAAACTCTGCAATTTGTGTATTTTAATGCTGTTAGATGTGACTCAGTCATACTGAGCCATACATTCTGAAGTTATGAAATTTGATGAAATGATGTAAAACTTGCTGTTGGATATAACTTAATTCCAATTTAATCTTCCTAATAAAAAGACTGTTCTACTCTTCATTTTTTATATTTATATAATTTTTTATTTTTACCATTATTTAATGGTAATATCACTCCTTTGATACCGACACAAAGGAGATGACACAGGCCTACAGAAACATTTTATTGTCAGATGTAGCTTTGCACACTCCCACCATCTAGAATGATTTTGATCAACATTTTAGTGTTAATAACGGGCTTTCTTAACTTGTTATATTTTACAGCTTATCAATTGATAAGATTTTGTAGGCTTTGCATACACATGTGCACCCTCTAAAACCCCGACACCATAGAACCCCCACATAACAAATCCCAATTTAACCCCTGATTATAACCACTACATGGCAGCAGATCTTCACTCATTGGCTCATTGTAAACAACACAATTACTTTTAAAATACATATTTAGATGTTATTTGTTATGTAACAATACAAAAATGTAACATCCAATTATTTGCATTGTTCTAAAGGCTAGTATTTTATGTCTATTAGCTGCTAATATCTGGTATGTGTTAAGTTGTCGACTGAGCACCTATGTATCTCCTTAGTTTTCAGTGTTTCACTAAGTTTTAAGTTTTGCTATGCACCTTTTATTTAAGTTAATTGATGCAGCTCCTTACAGTAAGGTTAAAGTCTAATTTTTTCCAAACTTTAACTCTCATATTGCTCTATCAGTTGTTGTTAATACGTCTTTATCTATCATTACTCTCAATGCCAGGGGGATAAAAAATATTGTTAAACGCATGGCATTATTTTACCTCTGTGAAGTTGGCACCCCATATAAATAAAGAGTAACTAAAACTATACCATCTGTTTGTGCTGTGTTTGTGCTGATTTGTGCCGCAAAAACAAGCATTTGTGCTGTTTTGGATTCGGAGATATTAAACATTATTTCTTTGGATGCGTGACGTCACTCTCCACCCCATGTAGTGCAAATCGCATCAGATCCGCGGCGTTCGTTTGTGTTCGATTTGTGCCGGTTTGTGCCATTAAAACAAACCCTGTAACTACATTCCTTCATGAGATATAACAATAAAGTTTTTAAGACCTGTGACGTCACTCTCCACCCCATGTCGCCTAAATCACTCCAAACAGGTGTTGTTCGTTTGTGCTCGGTTTGTGCTGGTTTGTGCCATTAAAATGACCATTGTATTTTTTTCCCTGCCTTGAATATAACGAAAAGTATTTAGGGCCGTGACGTCACTCTCCACCCCATGTCGCCTAAAGCATCTCAAACAGTGTTGCCAACTTAGCGACTTTGTCGCTAGATTTAGCAACTTTTCAGACCCCTTTAGCGACTTTTTTTTTAAAAAGCGCCTAGCGACAAATCTAGCGACTTTTGGACAAATCTTAGCAACTTTCCAAATGCCGCCAGTACTGTCCTGCGAGCACGAGCGAGGTCTTGCTTTCCCGGTACAGCAGTTACACCTCTCCCTGTGTCTGCTCTGATCAGGGAGGGCTGGCTCCGGCTGAGAGGAGCAGCACTTTCCAGCGACCGCACGGCATCTGACATAGACGTGAATGAGCTGCGCATGTGCAAACGGTGTTGCCACGGACAAATCACTTACCTGCTTCTCATTTGTTTCAAATATTTAATTGCCGTTTCTTCTTCGTTAATTGATAACAGTTTTATACTGGACATTATGTGCGCACGGATTAGAGGAAACAGTTATAAAGTACAACCATTAGGCAGAATGCAAACACGACGTCATTACGTCATTAATATGCAAATTTACGCATGACGTCACTTAGCGACATTTAGCGACTTTTCGGGCAGACTTTAGCTACTTTCCATTGAAAATAGTTGGCAACACTGATCTCAAACAGAAAGCGTTTGTTTGTGCTCTATTTGTGCCGGTTTGTGCTCTTAAAAAAAACCCGGTTACAATGATCTTCTCTTAAATATAACAAAAAACTAACCTGTACGAGCTGTCATTCTCCACCTCACCCCGTGAAACAAACGCTGTGACTTCTCCTGAAGTGAAGATATAACAAGAAGGTTTTTCTCTCCATCCCATGTCCTCAACATCGCCTTCAATCGGGTCCCTCAGAAAGAAACACTCTCTCATCTTCAGACATTGGGTATGTTCGACTTCATGCGCCATGTGCTTTGGGTAGTAATATAAACATCTTCTAGTTCGTTTGTGCTCACATCGCGTGGTACTATTATTCTTTTTTAGATGTGGCAAGTTTTTATCGCCATGACACTTCAAATTAATCACACACGGTCTGTATTGAGAATTTAAACCATTTGTATGCATTCTTGTTCGTCAGAATGTTTGTTATCACTGTGTTTTTCAACATTTTATTTTAAACAAATACGCTTGTTACATTTACATTTAGTTGATGCTTTGATATTCAAAGCGACATAATGAAGCGACACATCATAAGAAGGCAACAATAGTACTAAGAAGTGCTTTAGAAAATTGCGTTAAGCGTTGATATGATGCGTTGTAACAAATGAGTGAATGAAGTTTGGTTTAAATTTGCATATGTATAAATGTGTATAATCAGTGCATTTAAAAATGATGCTAAAATTCTAAGATGTGGCAAAGCTTAACCAGTGAAGCAGTGACGGGTATCAGTGTGTTTAGTATTTATGTTTTCAAGTATTTTTAAACAATAACTGGAAAACTAGTGGACCGCTATCAAATCATAAGTTGATTTTGGATGCCTTTAACTTAAATTTTAGGGGCAAGCATTCTTCAAGATTTTTTAAAAGGTCTTCAAAATGAGAGCTGCTTCCCACAACCACATGTTGGTACTGACATTTTCTTACTGTACTTACAAGCATGGATTGAAAACAGAATTGTATTTCATGAATTATCTAACATGATGAAACAATATCATATCCCACAGCTTGTGTCTGTCAAATGCAAAGAAATAACATAACAGTTTTATTTAAAACTATACAAACTTTTAAACCGGTATAATGCCAATTAACTGTAATCTAATCAAGTATGAAAATGAACAAATAACCAAAAATAAACAAATAACTAACAACTGCTGCTCAAAAATCAGAGCTTTTTAAACGGGTATTATGTCAATAAATGAAATGTTTTTATGAACTATTTTTTTCTGCAGAAGCAAGTCCACTAAATGAATAATCTAATAGATTTAGTCCTCCTTTGTAAACAATATGACATGGGGTTGTATTTTTGTCTTTGCAGAGACTGTTGTGACATGTTCAGACAGGTCATCATATTTCTCCCAGCCAAGCGATGTTCTTCTGCAGTAAGCCACCTAATGTCCAAGAGATGCTCTTGTAGGTCCTGGAGTGAATGCAACAACACCTCGCAGAGTAAACAAATGATTGCCCAGGTCCATGTTTACAGGGATTTCAGACAGTGGATGGTTAGTATCTGCACTTGTTTCAATACACAGCAGTTGACCAGTAATGCAGCTGTGTGTGACTGAGCCGTTGCAGAGAAATTTATCTGATAAATCATCTTTTACTTTCCAGCTATCTGGGCACTCTTGTGGTGATTTTAGTGGCTTCAGACATTTGGACCTGTTCAGGTGGAGTCCATCTTCTAGTGCTGCTTGGAGGCTTTTCAGTCCACTGGTTTGTAGAATATTTACATTGATTGGTAGGAGTGAAATGGCTCTTGATGATTTTATTTTCCGACTGCAGTATGAAGAAGAGCATTCTGTTGTAACTGTTGCACTTGGTACTTGTTTCATTGTGGATGTAATTATGTTAGCAACGTTGCACTCTGCATTGACCTGCCTCACACCTGACTTTAGGTAAACGCATTGAAATGTTTCCAACAACATTTTTGCCCTTTTTCTGTAAGCATCTTTTCCAACTCCTTTTGTGACAACTGTCTTCACCAAATCAAAAATTTCAATTCTTGTGTGCTCTTTGTTGAGATAATGGCAGAATGGTGCACTGTCACAGAATGCAGAGCAAAGGCACTGGCAAAAGGAGTCAAAGGCACAGGTATTGGTTACACTCACCATCATTTTGTCAACTGTGATAGATGTTTTAGCATGGTAGTTGCCATTTTCAAGACATTAATTTTGGTCTTTTTCTTTTCAGGTTTGTGTCTGCATGTAACCACTCAGAGCAAGGGGTCAGATAGGACAGTCGCTTTTTAGGAGGAACACTAAGGCCTTTCCAATTTTCAATAGGGTCTTTTTCTTCTGATGGTTGCTCAACCTCTGTATCCTGTTTGCTATGGGCTGATTTTGGCACAGTCTTAGGATTATTTGTCTCAGTGTGCTCTGCTGTTTTCACTGGTGCAGCAGAAAGCCTCATATTGCCCTCAAGGAATTCAAGGTGGCGTATGACAAAACGGTCAATTCGGATTGGCAGGCTTTCATGTTTGAAGAGACCATGTTTTATGTTTTTAAATTCAGCCTCAACATTTGCAGAGCTTGCTGTGTTGTGCATACTTTTGAAGTGTGGAACCATCACAGCTGTCCAAAGAGGGAGGTAGCATGCCATTCTTACAATATTTGGAACAAGCTCTGGAAGGAAATGCAGGTTGTCTCTGTCACCATGATGTGCTGCATTCTTATGACTTTCTTCACAGATTTCTGTGACCCACATTTTCAAATCTGTGTGGATTGTCTCAATTCCAGTCACCTCTACTGAATGGTCTTCTTCAGTGACACATGGCAAGGTCCCCTCTGCAATTCGTCTTTTCAACTGTGCTTTGCATGTTTCAGAGACAACAGGTATTCCTTTGTCATCATTCCCTTCTGATTCACTGAAGGCAACAACTGCAATTGAATAAATGAGCTCCCTTGCATCTTCTAGAGAATCACACTGTAAAAGTTGTGCCATTGCACGGAGATAGAATTCTCTAACTCTGTTTCCTTTTTGTCTCAGGCATTCCCACCGGCTGATAAGCTTGATGCAGTGTGCAACATCTACTCTAATGAAGCAGGATGGTAGCTGTAAGTCGTTGGACTTCTTTGTCAGTACTCCAAAGCATTGATTGATGTAAGTTTTTAAATCTGAGTGAGGAGTGAAAGCCTTAACGAGTCCTCCAAGCAATGCCAAGGAGAAATCACAGACCGTCTCTTTGGGCAGAGAAGCACCTGCTCGTTCAGTAAGCCAGTTTGCAATAGAATTAATAGTGTGGTTCTCTGATAGCATTTGCACTACTGGTATATGATCTCCCTGTGAGCACAAAACTCCTTGGTACAAAAAGATATGCCCAGAATTGCCACATGGTTTTTTAATTTTTTTCACAACTGTACCTGTTGCATCAAAACTCACAAAGGAACCAGAGTGCTTGGATTTCTTTTGATGAACTTGCATCTGAGATGGAGTCCAGTAATGACAAAAAAACCTATCGAGGCCTATGTCATGGATGCTTCCATTGTGGGGAACACTGTATTTAAGTAGATGCAATGACATGATGGGGTCTTTGTCTGCAAGCTCTTTGTCACCCATTTCTTGTTTGGCTTTTCTTAATGTTGCCAGATTTGGTAGGTGGCTAGGCTGTGGGTCTCCCACATTCATCATTTTGTGAGCCTCAGCTGCTCGCCATACATGTGCTGGTTTTCGTCCATCCCAGAGTTCTTTGGACACACATGCTCTCAGGGACCCTGACAACTTGCGTTTTGCTTTGCCAGTGTGAAGACTGTCATCAACATTGCGCATAATGCATTTAAAAACAACTGGATCGTTAGCTGCTGGGATTTTTTCAGCTATTACAGACAGCTCTGCATCACACTCTATGCAGTAGCCAATTATATCGATATAGTGAGATGTAACATTTGGATAGACTTTTGCTCTCCTGAATCAAGAGTGCACAAGGTCTTGATATTTTTCCATATCTCTTCATAAAGAATGTGAGTCCATGCACCAGGTTTTAGGATTGTGTATTCCCTTTTACATGTGCTAAGTGATTTGTCCTTGTACACAACTTTTTCAGGCCAGACTTCAATCCATTTTTGATGAGAGAGACTTATTTCAAACTGGATGTCATAGCATTGATGTTGGTGATTTGTGTCTGAAACTGGGAAATCCAAAATGTCTGATGTTTCTTGTGAGCTGTAAGGGTTTGGATGCGTGTCTTGAACATTGGTGTCACTTTTGTATAGCCCAAGGATTTTCCATATATTGTGCCTGTTTGCTTTAACAAACGTATAAAGGTTCTTTGGTGAAACTTTGTTGTTTAGTTGTTTGCTTAAATCCACCCACACCTTTTCTGAGGGAACTGCTATATTCAATCCAGAAATAATCTGTTCCTTTGCAGCAGTGATGACATTAATGATGTCATCACTTCCACAGGCAGGTCTTCTTGGCATCTAACCAAAACAGGAATGATTTTAATGTAATCCCTGGGCCAGTGGCACTCATGCATTACTTGCAGTGCATAAACAGGTAGCACACACTAATATAACATACTTGTTTATTTTTACTGTTGTAAAAATTGTTACTTTTAAAAAGTTTAGTTACTGTTACTTTTCTTATGACTCGATGTGGTGTCATTGACTTTTATAAATAGATTGATTTATATAAATCAATCAGATTCTAATAAATCTGACTGATGTCTTTTTTCTTAGCTCAACTAAATTGGTGATCCAAATCATTGGAAGGAAAAATAACAGAAAACTAAGGCCTTTTATTATTTTAAATATTAAAATCAAATGCCTTCAGTAATAGAAGACATTTGTGGTACATTGAGGTAGCTTATCATTTCTGAAGCTTAATATGAATTAATATTAAAAATGTTTTTCCTCTTTAACATGTGTGTCTATCAATTTAAGTATCCTGTAAATTGTTCTAACCTACACTTATGATTTTTGTACTTTTTCTTAAATATTTTGTCTCAGAGCACATGCTTACCTTTCTCCACAACCAGAGGTTATTTCCTGTTTTCTTTTCCCACTGTTCATTGCTTTGGGTAAATAAACTTTTTTAAGGGGGCAGAAAGACATTATTCCTTCGTTCAAAAGCATATAAGACACCACACAGTTATACTGTTTTTATTTCATTTTTATTTTAAAATCAAGGATCAGTCACACTACAATAGTGCTTACATTCAGACAACTCGGTTTTAGGATATTTCCTAACTCAAACCCGGAAATAACGTCTGGATATAGTTACATTAAAAGTATTTAGTAGTATTAAAACATTATAATTTATTAACTTAAAAAGAGAGCCGTTCCAGACGATATTTCCGAGTTGAGGTGGAAAATATTGGAACGCTGCATTACAGGTTAGTGCAAGTCAGATAAGACTGAATCAAATCAGTAAAACATGTCAATAACGATAACAATCAGCACCGATCTGGACAGAAAGCAGCCAGAGATGTGCGCTGTTTTGTGCCACAGAAAGAAACATCATAACTGCTATCTTTAAACATTAGGTATGTTCGACTTCATGTGGATGACGCGGCCCATCACAGTACCGCGAGAGCGGTTGGAGAATTATAGAGTACTGAACACAGAGCTGTGCTCTCGCGATACTTTGATGTCTTAAGCCGATCAATCTGCGCAGTTCCACATGAAGTCGAGCATACCCAATGTCTGAAGATGAGAGTGTTTCTTTCTGAGGGACCCGATTGAAGGCGATGTTGAGGACATGGGATGGAGAGAAAAACCTTCTTGTTATATCTTCACTTCAGGAGAAGTCACAGCGTTTGTTTCACGGGGTGAGGTGGAGAATGACAGCTCGTACAGGTTAGTTTTTTGTTATATTTAAGAGAAGATCATTGTAACCGGGTTTTTTTTAAGAGCTCAAACCGGCACAAATAGAGCACAAACAAACGCTTTCTGTTTGAGATGCTTTAGGCGACATGGGGTGGAGAGTGACGTCACGGCCCTAAATACTTTTCGTTATATTCAAGGCAGGGAAAAAAATACAATGGTCATTTTAATGGCACAAACCAGCACAAACCGAGCACAAACGAACAACACCTGTTTGGAGTGATTTAGGCGACATGGGGTGGAGAGTGACGTCACAGGTCTTAAAAACTTTATTGTTATATCTCATGAAGGAATGTAGTTACAGGGTTTGTTTTAATGGCACAAACCAGCACAAATCGAAAGCACAAAACGAACTGCGGATCTGATGCGATTTGCACTACATGGGGTGGAGAGTGACGCCGCGATCCAAAGAAATAATGTTTAATATCTCCGAATCCAAAACAGCACAAATGTTCGTTTTTGCGGCACAAATCAGCACAAACACAGCACAAACAGATGGTATAGTTTTAGTTACTCTTTATTTATATGGGGTGCCAACTTCACAGAGGTCGTTATTTTTGTTTGTCAAGCAGCACAAATCTGATTTCTGTTTCATTCAAGAGTCACACTCAGTTCCGGACGATGGTAGATTATGGAGATCCCAATGGGGGAATGATATGTGGCAAGCTCATGGGTCTGAACACTCTGCTGGTGTTGCGACTCTAAAATATAATTTTCGAGGGACTATTCTTTTATCTGTCAGTGATACATCAGGTCATTTTATTTTTCAAGTATTAACCATTGAAAATTTTACTTTGATAGTTATTAATATATATGGCTATAATTCTAACCATGAGAACGACATAATGCTTGAAACCTTAGAGAACCATATACAAAATACCCTTAATAACTTTCCAAATTCAGGTATAGTAATGGGGGTTTTAACATGATTCTGGATAACTATATTGATTGTTGGCCTCCACGTGCTTCCACTGCAGTAAATGATAACTTAACTTTATTTATGAAAAAATTTAACTTGATTGATGTATGGAGATTTAACAACCCTAACATAAGTGTTTTTACTTGGAGTAATAGAAGTGCCACCAGACGTTCACGATTGGACTTTTGGTTAGTTTCTGATCATTTAAATATTGATAAAATATCAGTTAATATTATCACATAACCCCACCCTCACATAACCCCATTAACAGATCATAATGCAGTCTCCATCTTTATCTTTTTGCACTCTGCCCCCTCCACAAGATGTAGGAATGCTTACTGGAAACTAAACGGTTCGCTTCTACCACACGATGAGGTAAAATCAGACATAAAGAAGCTAATAGTGAAATTCTGGAATAAAGAAAAGTCCGAGGATGCTTTTGGTAGCAATTGGGAACTTTTAAAATTTAAATCTGGCCAATATTTGAGGAATTATGGTAGTATCTTATCCAAAAACCGTAAATTGGAGGAAGAAAGAGTGGTCTCTACAATAATTTCCTTGTACCAGAAGGACCCTGCAGATATATCACAAGAGGAACGACTAACTTTAATTTCGGAACAACTTAAACTAAATGAGATCTTTTCCAACAGAGCAAAAGGTGCCTTTATAAGGTCAAGGAAAAGGTGGATTGAAGAAGGGGAGCAGAACTCTGCCTATTTTTTTTGTCTTAGAAAGATATCGTGGGAAATTTAATTTAATCCAGCAACTTAATATTAACAATACTGTAACTGATAATCTGAAGAGCATAGCTGTTTTCTGTGCGGACTTCTATAGAAATTTATACAAATCCAAATATTGCCATCAATCTTCCACTACATTCTTGAACTCTTTTATCGTCACTCCAATCTCTCAAGATGATAGGAAACTCTGCGATGACCCTATAACCTTGCAGGAAATTACATTTGCAATTGAACATTGTAAAACTAACATATCTCCTGGTGTTGATGGCCTCTCCGCAGAATTTTATCAGGCCTTTACACAAGATTTAGCTCCATTTCTACTTGAAGTAATATTAGAAAGTGTTGAAAAAGGTTCGTTACCTCCTTCGTTGACCCAAGGCTTAATTACGTTAATCCCCAAACCCAATAAGGATCCACTGTTTATAGATAATTGGCGTCCTATTTCGTTATTGAACACTGACTACAAAATATTTGCCTCGATCATTGCAAAACGATTAAAAAGTGTTTTAGACCCTATTATTGATGAAGTCCAATCAGGATTCATGAGAAAAAGACACATCTCAAACAATATTCGGCTTGTCTTAGATATAATTGATTATTCATTTTTATGTCCTGATGATAGTTATATCTTTTTCTTGGACTTCTATAAAGCCTTTGACACAGTAGAACATAACTTTATATTTCAAACTATTGAGAAATTTGGTTTTGGTGATTTTTTTTCTGTAAAGCTGTTAGAACAATGTACTGCAAAGGCAATAGCTCTATCAGACTAAAAAATGGGACTTCACCTAGATTTGAGCTGCAAAGAGGCATCCGACAGGGCTTATGCTCTCAACTTCTTTCCACCCATATTAAAAATAGTACTTTAAAAGGAATTTCAATTGCAGACAGAGAAGTTATCCTCACCCAACTAGCAGATGATACTACTTTATTTTTAAAAGATGCCAGCCAAGTGCCAATCGCTATCAAAACAATAGAATTATTTTCAGCAGCTTCTGGACTCTGCTTAAATCTGAAGAAGTGTGAACTTTTTTCCCTTAAAGAAAACGACACCTCCCAGATCTGTGGCATACCAATCAAAGATAAGATCACTTAGCTAGGGATTACTATAATGAAAAATGAGGAGGAGAGATGCTCTGTAAACTTTAATTTGATTTATGATAAGACAAAGAAAAAGCTAAATCAATGGCTGCAGAGGGATTTATCCTTGAAAGGACGAGTATTGTTGACAAAGGCAGAAGGTTTATCCCGTCTTACATATGCAGCTATCCCATTGTTTGTCAACAAAAGCTCTGTAATTCTATTGATAATTCACTTTTCAATTTTATTTGGAAAAACAAGACGCATTATGTGAAAAAATCTGTTTTTATGAACACCTTTGAATGTGGTGGCCTAAACTTTCTTGACTTTACAACCCTTAATAATACTTTTAAAATTAATTGGATAAAGCATTTTCTAAAGAATCCCACACCTACATGGAATTTTATAAGATTAACTATATCTTCTCTAAGGTTGGTGGTCTAGAATTCTTACTTTTATGTGACTATAAAATAGAAAAAAGTCGCTTAATTTTATCTAAATTCCATAAACAAATGCTCTTAGCATGGTCACTAATTTACAAACATAATTTCTCCCCACATAGGTGCTTCATCTGGAATAATCGGCTTATTAATTTCAAGAATAAATCCTTATTTTATAAAACTTGGTTCAATAATAACATAATTCTAGTGTCCCAACTAACAAATGATAGTGGATCATTGCTAAATTATTCTGAATTCCCATCTGGTATTTTAATAATCTTAAAAGGGGCTGGAAAACCAGATTGCCTACCAGATCTGGACCCTAAGTTGACAGCAGTTGGTAATTTATGTTTCGCAACCACAACGAGGAATAATAACCGTAATATTCGCTCTTTATTCCAGAGAGATGTCACCAGCACACCTAATGTTGTTCCCTATTGGTCTAACTTTGTTGACAACCTGAAGTGGGGGAATATATGGAACCTTCCTTACAAATACCTCCTTACGAATAAAGTAAGAGAAATCTCTTACATAGGTATTATCCTGCTAAGCATTATCTCCTTAGGTTTAAGCCTGACATATGTGTTAACTGTTCTTATGTGGAATATGTCCAGAAACTATGATACATCTGTTCTGGCAATGTCCTTACACCATCTCTATCTGGAAAGATCTGTCCCGATACATTACTGTTAAACTTATTGCTGATTTTTCTTTGTTGTGGAAAAATGTACTGTTTGGTTTCCATGATAACAAGAGTAAGAAACAGAAAGAAATATACCTAATTAATCTATTGATCATTTTAGGGAAATATCATATTCACAAAGCCAAATTTAGTAATTCTAAACCTTCTTTTATTGCTTTTGGTAAGGAGACGGAACAGTACATTAAATCCATCCATGACTCAAAAAACAAGAAGGCTGCTAAAACCATTCAGTTATGTGTATTTATTTAAAACTCCCCCTGGCCCTGTTCTTGTCTATTGTTTATTGTTTCTGTATTAATGACTCTATTTGTGTGTTCTTACTGTTTGTATTGTAAAGATTTAATAAAGTTAAAAAAAAACGACCAATTACTCCCTAATTAACAAGCTGATGAGCTGAATCAGGTGTTTCACATAGGGAGAGTGTATTGTTATAATTGTGGCCTTGTAACAGTTTCCTATACAATTTTTAAGTGGTGCCTGTCCGGTTAAATAAATCTTCGCTTTTAAATGCACTTCAGTGCGCCGTTATGAATGAAAACCATGTTCATTTATTATTGACAGGAAGACTTTTATTTTGAAATGAGCCATTTCACACATTAGCGCTTTCCGTGTGCTCTCACGGCGACGTCACTGCCTGGTTGCTATGGTTGCAGATTATGTTGCACACATCCGGTGTGGCCCGAGATTGTCAGGTCGCGTTTGTTTATCACAGTTCTCTCTGCTGGAATGGACAGTGAATACATGTGAGCATGTGCTTTAGTCATGTAAGTGTGTGAGATGATGATGGCGGATGAGAGCGAGTGGCTGCTCGAGAGCATCGCGGGGTATCTGAGCAGTCCGGACTGGATCATCCCGATCACGGACTTCATGGAGAACAAATGCTCAGGTAATCATATAAAAGACATACAAATAAAACATATCAAATGCTCATGTAACTTTTAATTTGATACTACACGAAATGTGTTTTGTACTGTTTCAAAGCAGCTTTACTGTAAATGCATGTTAATACAGAGGTCTCTCCCTTTTCTCTTCCTCTCTCTCTGTTTTTTAACGGAAATAAAATGTTATCCATTACCTTATCCATGTTACAATCATATAGAGTACACATCACTATAAAGTACAATCTATGTTTTGCCGTTTATTTGTGTTTCATCATTTATCTAATTAAAATAAGCCAAACACATGGTCACACACTATACAGAAGATTTAATTCATATACAGCTCTTTAATCAGGGGTGTGTCCAGTGTTTTATATATGGGGTGGCAATGCCTAAATATAAAACACACAAGTCTGTATTACTGCAGTTGTGATGGCATGAATATGAGCAGGAATTTGCTCTGCTGTTCAGACTAGTGAGTGTAAGCTGCTTTCAGTTTAGTTCAATGGCTAAATAAATTAAGCCAGCTGTATGTTGGCTATCCACCTTATTTTTGACGCAGAAGTAAACGATGTGACGTACTTCCTTTTTGTTTTGAGACTTCCTATTTAATAGCCGGATAGTGGAAAACAATGCTGTGGGATCAGGCGTAAAACATGATTAAAACGAATGGGAAATATTTTTCACACGATGTATAACACAATGTGAGGATGAAATGAAGAAGTGGCCTGATACAGTTAGGTCCATATATATTTGGACACAGGCACAATTTTCATAGTTTTGGCTCTTTATGCCACCAGAATAAAATTAAAACAAAACAATCCAAATGAATTTGAAGTGCAGACTTTCAGCTTTCAATTAAATGGTTGAACATAAATATCAAGTACACATTTTAGAAACTGCAACCATTTTGATACGCAGTCCCCCCTTTTCAGGGGCTCAAATGTAATTAGACAAATGAATATAATCATAAATAAAATGACTGCCTGAAGTCTGGAACCCATGGACTTTACCAAAGACTGGGTTTCCTCCTTTCTGATGCTTTGCCAGGCTCTTAACTGCAGCTGTCTTCAGTTGTTCCTTGTTTGTGGGTCTTTCTGCCTTTAGTTTTGCCTTCAGCAAATGAAATGCATGCTCAACTGGGTTCAGATCAGGTGATTGACTCGGCCATTGCAGAATATTCCAATTCTTTTCCTTCAAAAACTCCTAGATTGCTTTTGCAGTGTGTTTTGGATCATTGTCCATCTGTACTGTGAAGCGCCATCCAATCAAATTCCGCGCATTTGGCTGAATCTGGCCTGACAGTATATCTCTAAACACTGCTTCTGTCTTCTGCCACATCATCATTAAACACCGGTGACCCGCTGGAAGCCATGCATGCCCATGCCATCACACTGCCTCCACCATGTTTTACAGATGATGTTGTGTGCTTTGGATCATGAGCTGTTCCAAGCCTTCTCTGGCTAATCTTAGTTTCATCTGTCCAAAGCTTTTCCAGAACAGGTCTGGCTTTTTTTTACATGTTTTTAGTCTAATCTGGTTTTTCTATTTTTGAGGCTTATAAATGGTTTGCACCGTGTAGTGAACCCTCTGTATTTGTTCTTGTGAAGTCTTCTCTTAATTGTAGACTTTGACAGTGATACGCCTACCTCCTGGAGAGTGTCCTTCACTTGTCTGGATGTTGTGAATGGGTTTTTCTTTACCATAGAGAGGATCCTGCGATCATTCACCACTGTTGTATTCCGTGGACATCCAGGTCTTTTTATGTTACCATACTAGTGCATGCAATAAGAAATAACTATTTTTCCAAATAAATTCAGGTGAATTCAGGTTTTCATATAGCAGCGATTTAAACACGCGTGTTCCTACCTGCCCTTCAGTTAAATGACGGCTTAGGGATGCCAGATATGCGTAACTAAAAAAGCTCAATAGACAATCAAAACTACACTAATGACCCTAGACCAAGGACCAGAACTTTGCTTTCATAAATAAAGTCACTAGATCTTTAGATTGATAGCTACAATCCAAATCCTTCTCGCTTTACCCACGAAAAAGAAAAACCAGCAGCATCTGTTTAAAATAAGACCCAGTAAACCGTGCATTAAGCAACATTGCTGCTTTAGCCTGTAGATACGTGTTCAGGATGCTCTGCCGATCGGACTGTAAGAGAGTGCAACATGCTCGCTCATAATAGAGGCGAACGCGGTCGCCGAGATGAAAACGTGTCAACTTTTCAGAATGCCGCAAGAGCATTGCAGATCTTGTGACAAGAACCATCCAATCAGCTTCACCTTTTCCTAACACCATTAAAAGCCACATGAAAAACATGAAAAATTTACCACATGTTGCAGCGTTGTTTTTTGTTAGAACATGGTGTAAGAACGGATTGCATTATTGCATGATATTAAAAAAATGCGATAGCATGCTAAATAATGCAATATTCGATATGCGATACGACCATTTAAATGATATTAAAATAATGTTAAAAAATTATATAACCAACATATGTTTCATGTTTCACAGAAAAGAAAGCATCAGCTGGCTCTGAAAGCTTTGCGGCTTGTTGACTTGCATCAGATCACTCGCACGGCACACTATTATGCACACGCACACATATCCAAACTAACACCCATGTGCCAGATCCTATATTATCCACTTCCACCTAAAACTTTCACCATACGTTACTTTTTGAAGTATTAAAATAAAATCACTCTTTTTTTGCAAACCATTGCAATATGCACATTTGAAATATTTTCGATATATTGTGCAGCCCTATTAGGTATATGTACAGATATACAAGAAAAATAAATAGATCTACATATAATTACTAGGGCTGCCCCCAAATAGTCGACTAAACGTTAGTAGATGAGAAAAGGCTTGGTCGAATACATTTTCAGTGGTCTGTTAGTCGTGAAATTACATTAAAAAACTTTTAACGCCCAGGCTTAAATCATAATAATGTATTTAATGTGCATTAATTACCTTAATATCGTAAATGCGTGATTATTCGACTAATTGCTTAAATGAAAAACTACTAGTCGACTAGAAAAATCTTTAGTTAGGGGCAGCCCTAATAATGACTATAATCTGAATATACAGAAAATAGAAATGTACACAATGTAAATATTATATATGCATTTAAGGCTGGGTAAAAATATTAATTCTTTGATTTTAATCAATTTTTTATTTTACGAAAAACATATATTTAGGAAATCCCATAATCGATTCTTAATGCTCGTGCTTTACTTTATAGGATGTAAATATTATCTGTATTTCGCCTCTCATCCTGTAGATGTTGCCATCATTCGAGTTGATCCACTTAAAACAAAATGAGTAGCTCTAGTGAAGAAATGTTTCATGGACAGTTACTTTTTTGTATACACAATGTCCAGACAAAGGCTTAATGGGCCTGTTTTGTATTTTGAAGTCTTTTTTATTTCCTAAACATTTTGCAGTTTGAGCTTTGTAACTTTGCAGATCTTTTTTATACTCAAAGTTCACTGCAAAGGGAGATATTCTTTTTAACAGAAATCACTTTTTAAGGATTACAGAAAACGATGGATGGAACCACAACCCCTTTACTTGCCTGGTTTACTGTTTCACCCAGGAGTATACAAAAAAGGGGGCGTGGCCTCGTTGGTCGAGAGGGAGAGCCGTTGTAGTGGAGTGTTGTTGTCATGACGATGAAACAGTTCTGTCAGATTCTGATTACTGCTGTTAGTTTTGCGATAAAGAATCAGCTTCACTTATTCAAAGATAAGTGACGGTCTGTAACAATCACAGACAGAAATCACAGAAAAATCCTTTCGAGAACCTTATTCTCCGCTGTGAAAGCTGTTCTGTGTAATGCATGGATATGGTGTGCGTGCACAGACATCTATAGTAGGAAACAAAACAGCAAAGGAGACATGCCCTCGCCATAGTAGGAAAAACGTGCATGCTCTAGCAAAGAATGAGGTTTACATATGTACATATTCACTGCTGTGATTTGTCACGTGCTCAGAGCGTGTCCAGAAATGTTCCACCTCTTACAAACACAAGCTTTGTTAACCAACATATACCTTCACTATGTATTTTATGGTCTGATGATGGGGCGTCTCTCTGGGTTCAGCTGTTGATAGCTTAAAGCTTTGTCTGAGGAATTTAATAGCTCTTTTTTTGTATTTTAATTATTAATTAATTAATTATTAGTGGATACAGTCCTAATTCTGCTCTGCAGGTGTTTTTTGGGTTTTTTTTTACAGAATTCTGCTTACAAAGTCTCTATTGGGTGTTTGTCCCATCTGGTGAACTCTTGGTTTGTGAGCAGACCCCAAACCTCACATCCATACAGTGCTATTGGTTCTATAATCGATTGGATTATTTTCAGCCAGATTCCAGTTTAGGTCATTACAGATGTCAATTTGTATGGTTTCTTAATTGCATAAAAAGCTCTTTGTGCCTTGTCTCTCAGGTCGTGTTAGTGATGTTTATACCAAGATAGTGTAGTATTGGGTGTGTTCTAAAGGCATGTTGTTTAGTTGTGTTAGTTAATTTTAGTCTTTTTAAGGTTAACTGAACAGAAAGTGTGCAGGATGTCTAGATGTGGCTGTAGACCTTCTTTTGGCAAGTTTGCATTACGTTATACAGTAGATACACAGTAAACCTCTTTAAAAAGGGATTGCGTTTCCCTTACATATTTACAACATAAACGTGTTCATATCAAGTGTTTTTCTGAAGGTTGATAGAGATGATATATATCACATGGTATACAGGCAAGACAGCAAATGGTTTGTGATCATTTGTGATAATATTATTTGATATATTATTGACTTATTTTGGTAGCTCTAAAAGGCAGCTTGAACTTAAAGGATTCATGCAGTGGACATAATGCCAACAGTCAGTACAACTGAACTTATGAATTTCCTGAAATTGTGTTATTTGTCTAAAAAAACTATATCCGGCCCCTGACTCAGTTTGGATTTGACAGCCCTGGTGTAGGACCTGTCTCACTCCGCGACTCTGAGGGAGAAAGTCTGTGTGTTTTATGCCAATTTTGGCTGTGAATTTTTCCACATTAAATCAGCTGAAGTAAAAATTCCTCATGCCAAACTGAGTGAAAAGCTTTTTTGAAGTCGACAAAGCATGAGCAAAGTTTTCTTTTATTTTGGATGGTTTCTTTGTCGATTAGGGTATGAAGAGTGTATATGTGATCTGATGTGCAGTATTTTGGTTGAAATCTGATTCAGGCATTTACTCAGAATATTTCTGTCATTAAGATAATGAAGAGTCTGTTGTTTAGAATATTACAGAAGAGTTTACCTAAATTGTTGTTTACACACATTACATGATATTAGGATCAAGTTTGTCTCTGCTTTTATGGATTGGGGTGATGAGATACTGGGAAGTATACCTGCACTATGTATGATATTAAACAGTTTTAAAATAGTGAGTATACATTTTTAGTCCGTGTACACAGCAAAAAGTCTCACAGAGTTGATTTTAACACTTTTTCAGAGTTTATATAGGTCCACACTTTTTAGAGTTTCCAAAATAGTTAAATATTTAACACTTTCCCAGAGTTCCTGCTTTGACTCACAAAATTTGTGTTAAATTGACTCCAAGTGGAACTTAGAAAAACACTGTACAGAGTTTGGTATTACTATTAAGGGAGTACTAGTTTAACACAGAACCAAACAATTTACATCAAAGCAGTGTTATATTGACAGTGTACATTGTTTTACACCAAGAGTGTACAATATAATCTAGTGTACACTGTATATTACTCTCTGCAAGAGTGTATTATACACCAATTCAAAAGGTTATTTTTACACTGACGGAATTAGCACTCTGGAATTAAGAACATTTCTAAATTTCCAAATGTTTGACATTTTGCATTGTAAATATATATATATATATATATATATACAGGCCATAAAGAAATGCAACTCATGTTAGTACAGCATGCATAGTAATTAGTACAGCATGCATAAAAACAGTGTAACCCAGCATTAAAAGAACAAATCATTTACATTTGTATGACTGTATGAATTTCAGTCATTTGTGCAATTTCATATTACTGACTGACAACATACACACTTCAACATGTGTATTGTATTAAAATGTTAAAAGTACAAACTACAAGGAACAGACAAATTCGAAGACCTGAGCACTAAAGCACTCTGGAAAAATTCTGGAAAAAGCTCTAAAAAGTGCTTTATAATAAAACATGTAACGGAACAATGTAAAGGTCATTTTGCTGAAGCGCAAGGTTTTAACATTCAAAAGGGAAACTTTCCTGCAAAGCCCTTCTTGGACTTGAAATGAGTGAAGATGTTCAACAAAACATACGGTTTCAAAATCAGAAGTCAACAAAAAATGCTGACCATCGAATTCTAACATGTCGGTAATTTTACTGAAGACAGGAATATCATCTTTCAATTCTCAACAAACAAGAAATCCTGTAAACTTAGCATTCCTGTAAAATTTGCCTAAAACGCCTGAAAAAGGCATACCCAAATTAAAATGCATACTGTTCTTGAACCATTTGGAGTATATGCATGGTTTTGGTATCTTTTGAAAGGGGACACTCTGAAGTTTGTTCCTAAACAGTCAGAAAGTAGTAAGTCTTACTGGTATTGAGCAATGCAATTTGGAACACACTGAAAAATGGAAAAAATATTCCGCCTACAGTTTTTTTTGTAAACAGATGCCTGCAGATGAATATAGTTGGCAGCTATTAGCTGGAAAACACAACATGATCACAGCATGAAACATGTTTTACACATGTTTATCTAAATTTATGTCTAGGCGCTCCCCCAGAAAAGGCCACTTAGATACCCAAATGGCCCTTTGGAACCATCAACACATAAACTGCTGTTATTCTTGAATGCTTTGATGTACAGTCATAATTTTGGTCTCTAATGAAAGGTTACACTTAGAGCTATTCTATTCTTTATCCAGATTCCCTGTCAATGATTGTTGACATAAACACATTATAGTGTTTTTTCAATTCTTTAAACTAAACTGTGCAAATAAAGAGACAAAACAAGTGCTATGGTATTATTATTATTTTTATATTTAAACACACTATATATCTCACACTATATAACTATTTACAAATTTTACAAATATGTATATTTTTTATAAGTTATTGGCAACATGCCTCATTATGACAATCCCGACTTGGCAAAAAGCACAAAGACACATCACAGGAAGAGCACTTCACTGGTGTCTTTGCATGGCAGTGTCTGCACCTCAGACGACCTGTGGTGCTGTCTCCACTGATGTGTACAGGTTTGTGATGTGCTCTGTGTGGAGTGGGCGATGGAGCGGCTCCCGCTGCTGCTGCCAGCTCATCAATAAGGGTCTCCCTGAATGCCTTCTGGTGCATGGGTACCTCTCCTTTACCTTTGGTGATATCCTTGTATAGCAGGAAGGCATTCACAATGGCAATGTCCATGAAGTGATAAAAAAATGTCTTTTACCACTTCTGGGTCTTGTGGATGACTTTGTAGTAGCTGATCAGGGCATCGGAGAGGTCCACTCCACCCGTGCACCTGTATGGACAGAAAAAAACAACATTGAGCCACATACTTTATTTCACTTCAAATAGCATAAAAGATGTGATTATATAATACATGCCAGTTGTACTCCTTCACTGCTGGTGGAACAGAGATGTCCTTCAACATCCAGTGCCCATCTGCATCTCTGACTCTCCTCGGAACAGTATCCCCTGCATGGGCTGTGCGGAGTGTTGAACACATGAACACATCCCTTGTGTCTCGCCACTGGACAAAGAGGAGGGAGTCCTTTCTAATCCATCAAATACTGCCACGGGGAGATTTAAAGTGCAGACTATTTATTTTGGTTTTTGGAAAACCAATTCTGTTTGTGCGGATGGTTCCGCATGCCCAGATCCTCTATTGAAGGAGGTCACAGAAAAGGGAGGGACTTGTGTAGAAATTGTCTACAAACAGCTTGTAGCCTGTGCCAAGCAACTGTGTGTCAATGAGCTCCATCATAGACTCGTAACTGAGCCCCTTGCCACTATTTCCCTGCAGCTTTCCTTCGTAGACAAAAAAGTCCCATGTGTACCCACTGCTTGAGTCTGCAAGAACAAAAAGTTTATAGCCCCAGCGAACAGGCTTATTTTTCATGTTCTGTTTTATCCCGCTACGTGCTTTAGAGGCAACCATTCGTTCATCTACTGATATTTCCTGGCCAGGGTGATAGTTTGCTTTGCAGGCATCCTTTATCTCAAGGTACAGTGGCTTTATCTTGCAGAGACGATCAAATCCTGCTGTACCTTTTCTCTGCTCATTAGCAGCAGCATCCACCAAGCTACTGAGGTGAGGGGACCGGCAGATCCTAAGAAACTTCTTTCCTGTTATGAGCTTTTTAGGGAACGGCAAGTTGTACAGACTACCTCCTCGCCAGTTGTCGGTTATTGCAGGTAGTTTTACTAAACCCATATAATTGACTATGGCCATAAAGTAGTTTGAGTAATGAGTTGAGCCATAGTCATTGGTGTTTTGAATTATTGTCTGTAATACAGAATTTGTAAAAAAAACGTTGGTACATTTGTAAAACTGTGTACGTGGCTGTGCGTATGAGCTTAGGCCCAGGTGGATTAGTGGGTCTGAAGGTGGGCTGTGGTGGTGTCACATCTGGAATGTCAACATCATTCCATCTCTCTTCAGATGTACTGGCTGAAATCTCAGCTTGACTGCTGCCAGTTCTCCCTCTCACCCTTCCTCTCCCCCTGCCCCTGACCCGTCCTCTGCCTCTTGGTCTTCTGCTGGAAGAAGTTGTGGGGTGGGCTTCCTCTCCTAAAGATGGGCTGTCATGTCCCTCAGTTTGTGTTTTTTTACTGACTGGCTTCATCCGTTTCGATTTCGGATGATTGTCTGTGATACAAACAAAACAAAGAAATAAATAATATACAAAACATTTACATCTTTTCTGTTGGCTATTGAAGCCTGTGGACACCTCTTAGATGCCCCGATTGGGTCAAATGATATGTCAATCTAAAGTGCAGAGGTCAACGGACATTTTCATTTAAAAAAATCTCGAATGTTTACATGTTTGCATAGAACTATACACGGAATAATTTGATGTTTTGATCGCTCTATCAGCTCATTTGAAATGATACTGCTCTGCTGCGTAGATGTTTATTGACATATACACGTGTTATGGACTAAATATTTCACTGAATTGGATGGACTGGACCCTTTACAGTGTAACTACACCGTTTTTGTTGGAATGTTATGCATTATGGACTTTCAAGAAGCTTATAGGTGAGTTTCTTCAGTTTGTATACATGTTAATTCGGTTGTTGGTGGTCTGACATAGACAATAATTGTACCTGCTTGATTGTATCTTAAAATGCTTTACATCATTTGAATCACAAGAATCTCAGCTTTCCGAAGACATGTTCAGCTTTTTGTTTTTTGATTATTTGTATTTCTCGTCTTTGAACCTTTCAACACTCGATGTACCGCCAGCGGCACACTGGAATTCTATCAGGTTAACAAAACAGTCAATGTAAAGTTGCAGTTTTTCTGCAATCAGTTCACAATCCAGCAAGTTACAAAGCTGAATGCTTGTTACAGGTGCACACTCTATACTCTTGAAAGGTTGAGATTCCCAGTGGTATGCGATAGCCATCTGATGTTTAAGAGCTAATGACTTTGTAATGTTTTTGAAATTTTTTACACTTTTTTGCGATGTTTTGCCTCATAACGCATCCCCCAAACGTGAACAAGCGGGCCTATCTTCCTGATGCATCGGGGATAGTGGATCATGAAGTGATGTTTGGGAATAAGATTTCTTGGATAGAGTTCTTTGAACAGCGTGTGGTGTTCACAGATCAAATGTTTCAGATAAACAGTCATTCCATTCGAGATGACTGGAGAAAACACAATATTTATTATCTGCAGTAGAAGCAGCAGTGCTTATCTCCAGTGCTTATTTCCTACTTCAACCAGATCTCCGAAAATCAGTGGCAGATTTCTAATGAGGCAAAATGTCTGGATGGCATTGAGACCCAACCCATTCCCAGCTTGTTCAAACCTAACCATGGTAGGTCGATTTTTACGTTCAACAAAACCATAGTTAAACGAGTAAATTCTGTTGCTCGCAGACTGTAAGGACACAACGTTGCTCTCCGACAGATAATTAAAAAGCAACTTCATCTCTAACTGTGCTACTCCCTCTAGCAAGTCATGCATGATATCCACTGCATAGTTTTCAGAAATATTAAAATACTCCAACTCATTAAGTAAACATGTTCATTTGACACCAAATGATGACTGTGAAGCATCATCAGTAATGCTGTGTTCACACCAAACGCGAATAAAGCGCGCTATTCGTGCGTAGTTGGATGCGTGAATATTTTGAGTTTACTTGCTTCATTCGCGCGTGAAATTCGCGTCTCCAGTTACGTTGCAAAATGGCTGACTTGGATTTCGTTGAGAGAGTAGCTGCGCTTTATGTGCTATGGAAGGCTGAAAAACGGCGTAGATTCGTTCGGCGCTGTGTCTGGGTCCATCAGATACTTCAGAGGCGCACCCAGCTTGGTGAGTTTCACCAACTCCTCCAGGAGCTGCGCCTGGATGACGGCCGCTTTCAGCGGTACTTCCGACTGAGCCGGTCCCAGTTTGATGACCTGTTGTCCCGTGTCGGTGGGAGGATTTCCCTCCAGGACACCAACTACTGGCGCTCTATTCCACCTGCAGAGCGCCTGTCCATCTGTCTCCGGTCAGTAAATCATTTAACATTATGTGTGATTACAAGCAATTAATGACTCCACAGACATACAGTCTTCTCATTCTTCTGAACACACAATTATCATACAACACTTTAATGAAATGGCAATTTACTAGTCTACAATAGTCAAAGTGGGTTTTGAATTGTGCAGGGAACTGCTATATTATAATATTGATTAATAGACTGTTTTTGCAATGTAGCACACAAATCAGAGCAAATGCTAAATATAGGTAAAGTATTAAGGGCACTTCATCAAGTTTGTTGTTGTTTAACTGTAAAAAAATTAAAAAGAAATGAAAATGTCACAAACACCAGTATTATAAAATCAGAGCAAATGCTAAATATAGGTAAAGTATTAAGGGCACTTTATCAAGTTTGTTGTTGTTTAACTGTAAAAAAATTAAAAAGAAATGAAAATGTCACAAACACCAGTATTATAAATTTATATTTGCTAATATGGAATTCCAATCTGCATTTGTAACAATGTTTATTTTATTTTTTTAATTTTCTCTCTCTTTCAGATATCTTGCCACTGGAGACTTCTTCAGGACGATCGCCAGCAGCGTGTTGGTGTCTCCACCGTCTGCAAGATTGTCCCAGATGTGGTGACTGCAATCTGGGACTGCTTAGTGGAAGAGTTCATGGCTGTGCCCTCCACAGACGAATGGAGGTCCATTGCAGAGGGTTTTGAGGAGAGGTGGAACGTCCTGCACGTTCCAAGCACGTCCTGATAAAAGCACCCCCCAACACCGGATCCCAGTTTCACAACTACAAGGGAACGTTTTCCTTAGTTCTCCTTGCTGTTGTGGATGCAAGGTATTGCTTCCGGGTGATTGATGTCAGGGCATATGGACGGACGAGTGATGGTGGGACTCTGGCCAACTCAGCCTTTGGCCAGGCACTCCGTGGTGGCACCCTCCAACTGCCACCTGACCGTCCTCTCCCAGGAGCTGACCACAGAGGACCCCAGCCCCATGTCTTTGTGGCAGATGAGGCCTTTCCCCTCAGGAAAAACCTTATGAGGCCATTCCCTGGGCGCACCCTTCCCCGAGAGAGAAGGGTTTTTAACTACCGTCTCTCCAGAGCCCGGCTGGTGGTGGAGAACGCCTTTGGGATCCTGTCCTCACAGTGGAGGATGTATCGCCGCCTCATAGAGGTTCAGCCTGATGTTGTGGAGAGGTGTGTGAAGGCGACGTGTGTCCTCCACAACTTTATGAGGAGATCTGCAGAGGCACCTGCTGTGAGGGGGCGGTGCTGCGGGGTGCAGAGGACTCGCTGCAAAAAGTCGACCCGGTCGGGTTGCAGCGAATAATTCTGCCAGAGAAGCCATCCGGGTCAGGGACAGCTTCATGGCTCACTTTACCGCAGAGGGAGCAGTCCCATGGCAACCGACCGAGTAATTTGTTTATTAAATCCTGTGCTCTTTATGTTCATGTTTAGGTAGTGTAAATATTCCCACCCTTTTGTCTTTTCTTTTGATTTACACCCTTTATATATTGTAAATAACATATTTTCAACCTCTCTTGTAAATATTGCTCTTTTTCCGTCCTTAACTCATGTAAATCTTTCATCATTTTTCAATCATTGTTTGTTTAAGTTTAGATTGTTACAGTTTTCTTGTTTAAAATGATAAGTGGAGCCAGCCTCCAAAATGAATCCCTGTCTCGTTGCTGCATTGTCATTACACTATACCACATTACTGGTCCAATCACAAATAACTATTTTTTTTTTACTATACTATTGTGAGTGTATTTGCGATAGAATATAATTAGAATGAATGCACAAATATTTGCCATAAGTATTGTAGTCTTAACATAGAAATAATATTTTTAAGTAACAAATATACATTATGATTTATGTTGTGCACAAAGTAACACACAAAAACCTTTGGTCATTGTACAGAACATTTATTTATACAAAATAAATCAAATCAAATGAAAAATATATAAAAACTATATTTGCAATATATAATATAATACGCTATTTACATGCAGGAATAAAAAGGATCTTGCTTGGAAGAGGGAAGAGTGAGGGACAAAGTGAAGGAGAGGAGAAAGGAGAGAAAGGTTCATTCCCTGCAGAGATTGCTGCCTCTTTTTTAAAACTATTCTGTTGGCTCCAATTGTTCCAAATTGAGCAGAACTGTGCTGTTTTCATAAATTAATTTGTGAATTTGAAATTTCACAAAATATTTTTTTCTGAGGCGGCAACCTCTGCAGGGAAGGGACCAGACTCAAGAGGAAGAGCTCATCCTCTGAGCGTCGGCGCTGGAGCTACAGGACGGCTCCGCAGTAATTCGAGGAGCTCCCGCTCCACCTCCGATGGCTGCTCCCTAGGCCTTCTTTGAGCTCTTCTTCTTGGTGGACCTGTATCAAAAGATAGCACATTGTGTACAAAGAGAAGGCAGGAAAAATTAAACTCATTCACAAACCGTCAGTGAGGCTATGAGTGCTTACTGTAGATTTAATATGCATGTAAACATGGTCATTTTTGCCTGTACACACCTGTGGGTACAGCAGCAGATGTTGAAGGGCCGGCAGGGGAAACAGAAGCAGCAGCAGATTCTGGAAGAGGGGACCCAGGCTCACTGACATCAAAAGAACCAGTGGGCTCTGCAATGACAATATTAAATATTAATAAAACATTACACACATTGCACATTACACCAGCCAGACTGAAATTAATTGAGCCTTTTCATCATAAAACAAATAAAATTACAATTATTTTAAATTAAATTAAAAAACAAAAAAAGAAATATGCCCTGCTGTGTTGCTTCACTTGTCAACACACCTCCTGTCTCTGAGTGCCCTGCTGCTTCTGTCTCGCCCTGGTCCTCGGTGTGGTCGCATTCCCTCTTGGCCCCATCCCCTTCTCCATATTCCCGCTTGTCTCCCCGCTGGAGATTTTAAGGGGTCGAGGAAAGACAGGACCGCAGAGTACTTCCACCTTTTCCCTGAACCTGCTGCTGACCCACTCCTCTTCTCCACCTCCTTTCTCCTCTCCTTTAAATATGTGTTCCTCAGACTCTTCCACTTCTTTCTGCACACTTCCTCTGAATAAATTCAGCTTGTCAAATTTCAGCGGTAAAGTAGCTAAGCTAAAATACCGGCTTTAGAGAGTTAGTAGTCTCAATATGTATATATAGCTCAAATTGAGTAAAGAGTGTTGATTACAACTTACCAGATTGCCCGACCTCCTCACTCACTTTCCTCCAAGCAAGATCCTTTTTATTCTTGTCTCTGTAGAAATACGACGAAGTGTCGTACAACTCCGGGAATCCACACACAGCCACGATCAGTTTGTCCTCCATTGTTGTTTCTGATTTCTGCCTCCGCTTGTAATCACGTCACTACTAGAGCAAGTTCCTGATTGGTTAACGCGGGCGCGGAATTCGCTGAAGTTCAGATTTTTCAACTCGCGCGTCAAACGCCCAAAACGCTCAATTCACGCGAAACGCGCCGCAGGATGTCTATTCGCGTCTTTGCATTGACTTAACATGTAAATCACTCGCTCTTAACGCTTCATTCGCCTTTGGTGTGAACGCAGCATAAAATGCGTGGGCAGAGTTTAATTACATCTCTAAAGAGTTGCGGGATTAACTCTTTCAATTAACTCAAACTCTGAACAACATTTAACTCTAAATGTGTTAAAATCACATTTTGATTGAAAATCACAACTCTAAAATATTTAACACTGGAATTTTAACTCTCTAATTTTTGCTGTGTATTTTATCATCTCATTTAGAATGCCATCGATACCGCCTGCTTTTTGGGGTGTAAGTGTTTGTATATGATCACATAATTCGGCTAGTGTAATTATTAAAGAATCTAAAGGGTTCTGGTAATCTTTAATAACTGCTTCTAGAGTGAATAGTTTTTTGTATAATGCATTTTGTTCATGGTTTTTGTTAATATTACTAAAGAGGTTAGTGAAGTGGTTCTGCCATGTATGGGGTCAGTTGGTGTAGAATATCAGGTTACATGCTGCCATCCTCTTTTTTCTGTAAGTCTCTTGTTTTTGTAGACTTTTCGTGCTGCATCATTTTTACACCTCTTTTGGGTAATTTAGTGTAATAGCCTCAACATATTGGGGTTTTGTGGCCATAGTGATATGGGCCATTTGCACCTGTGTAGTGGTTGGTTGAGAATCTTCTTTATTATTGTTTTGGTCCAGACACATTCACACCTTCATATTCACACCTCTAGGTTGCAGGCTGGTCATAGGTGGTGGTTTAGCAGGGTTTTTAGTTTTGGTAACACTATTGTCTGTTTTCAGAAGTAAAACTTTTCTGTTCATTAACTTTTTGTTTGTTTTAAAATATTTGGCATAAAGTGTTGTAGAGTACTTACTTTGATCTCTGGTAACAGATAGTCCCTTTTGGTTGTTTTGATGGTTTTTCAGCTGGTTTGCTGTGAATGATTTGTTGGGCCTTTAGTCAGTTGGTGGTTGATGTTTTGTTTTAAACCTCCCCCCCAAAAAGTTATATCCAAAATGAAGTAATGTTGATAATTGAAGCTTTGTATATGTTTCTCTGTAAAATATCCTAAAATATCCAAGGTATCTTAGGTTAATCCTAAAGTTAATGCTAAAGGTTAATCCTAATTTTTTTTCTGGGTTGTTTTGGGACACCTACAATATACATTGTTATGGGTGTTTTCACACCTGACTCATTTAGTTCAGTTGAATCGTACTAGAGTTCACTAGAATATTTGGTGCGGTTCACTTGAGCAGGTGTGAATGCAGCAGTCGCACTCGAATGCACACCAAAAGCGGACCAAACAAGTGTACTGAGACCTGCTTGAAGAGAGGGTCTTGGTACGCTTTCAAACTAACCCCAGAGCGGTTCATTTGTGGTGAGAAAACAATCCGACCCCGAACAGACCCAACTGCAAAAAGTACTTCACATTTTTGGATTGTAAACTGTATATCAAACTGTATATTTTGCCTGAAGTGGTGTATCCACCTTATTTTTGGTGTAAATATGGGCACCGCCATCTTGAACTGTTTGTGTTAAGACTTCCGGTGATCCGCTGAAGCTATGACAGCTGAGTGAGACGAGTGTGCAGTTCTGACTGGCTAGTTAATATTTATTATGAAATCCAAAGGTACAGGCTTAATGTGTGCAGTTAGAGGTTGCCATAATAGCTGGTACAAACACAAAAACATTTGTTTTGACTAAAATTCATTCATCAGAGCTGAATGTGGATGTATGGCACTTTATTATCTGTATCCACCTCAGGAGGAGGAAGAATCTCGTTGGCTTTGGTTAAAACCTTTAAGTGATGTTTTATTAGCAAATTTTGTAGTAGTTTTAAACACGGCCGGTGCATCATCAGTATAATCTCACTGTCTGCCCGACCAGCACGGAGAGAACCTCTATAAATAATCAATCAGCCCTTCACTTCGTTTCTCTCCAGTCTTCAGCACCCGCCACCTCCCCGTCTCCTCACCATCTACCCCTTTTCTGGGGGGAAGCGCTCTGTGTTCGCGCAAGTACCGAGCTCACAGCCCTCTCCCCGGACAGGGGGAGAGTGCTCCAGGTTCAGAAAGAATCGCAGAGCTCGGAGCCCTCTCCCTGGACAGCACACTAAATACACACACCATTCCTCTCGCTTTATTATCTGCAAAGATGAACTCGTAAAACTTAAATCATCCACCAAAACACCTGTATGTTTGTTCAATCTACTTTGTTGACGGAAGACCGACAGATAATCTCTTTTTACTAAAAAGTGGTTGGGCTATTATGCTCCAGTAAAATACAAAATAAAGAAATATATCTTCATATGATATATCAGGCCACTTCTTCATTTCATCCTCACATTGTGTGGAAAATATTTCCCATAACTGTTTTGAATCATGTTTTACGCCTGATCCCACAGCATTGTTTTCAACCAGCCGACACAAAAAGGAAGTACGTCACATCACGTACTTCACATACTTCGTACTGTTGGAATTTTTTCTGCACGTTAATTCTGACCAAACAAATTATGCTAAAGACGCATCTAACCAACGAGAGAGGTGGATGTTGTCATGTGACTGCATTTTGGTTTGTTTTATCTGGTACGGATCAGAGGAGTCAGTGTGGAGTGAAAAGGAACCAAAACAGCTGAAAAATGCTACAATACATATATATTTTTGTTTATGGTCCTGAGCAAATGAACCGATCTACAGATGTGAAAACATTTCTTTTTTGCTTATTTTAATTCTGACACCTGGGCAATAAAGTCCAGATGTGTTTCTTCACACAAAATTAAACTTAATGTAAATATGTATGTGTGTGTAAACAGTCCTTAAAAAAAGTCATAGACAGGAGGCTCGGGGTCAGGAGGCTCTGGCTCTGGAGGCTCGGGCTCTGGAGGCACGGGCTCTGGCTCTGGAGGCACGGGCTCTGGCTCTGGAGGCACGGGCTCTGGCTCTGGAGGCACGCTGCGGCAGGCTGCGGCCGCTCTGGGGCTGGCTGCGGCGGCGCTGGGGCTGGCTGCGGCCGCTCTGGCGGCTCTGGCCGCTCTGGGGACTCAGAGGCGCCGGGAACTGGGGACTCAGAGGCGCCGGAAGGTTGCCATCTTTGAGGAATTTGGCCCTGGGACAGGGATTCAGCAGCTTGACTATAACTACTAGTCTGGGGTGAAGCCACTGCGCTCAACTGAGAAGAACCAAAGTTAAATTGACTGGGGCTGCGTTGAGACTGCATGTATGAATTGCTAGGAAAACTACTTGCACCCTGTGCCAGACCAGAGGTATAAAAAATGGTTGACTGACTAAAGCCCCTTTGGGAGCTAGAAGCATACCAATTCTGGGATGCCTTACTGCCAGTGGGCTGGCTAGAAACAGCTGCAGGCAAGGAAACAAGAGTAGAATATGCAGGGGTATACTGACTCGAGATACTTTGAGACTGTAGGGACAAATCACCAAAACGTCCATTTCCTCCCTGTGCAGAAACCAACTGACTAGAACTTCCTGTCACTGGTGGTCTAGAACTGTCCAGAGAGCTTGCAACACTAGTTTGCTGTGTGCAAACAGCCTGAGGTGAGATGGATTTGAAAGACCCAGATGAAAGTTTACTAGAACCAAACTGAGACTGGGGCAAATAACCACTGCAAACCCTACCTCCTCCCTGAGAGGACATAAATTGAGCTGATGTGCCCATTTGAGGCCCAATCAGTGAAGCTGGAGAGTACTGGCTAAATAAACCTGGATCACTTGCGGACTGACTAGAACCTAGCTGTGAGGAACTAAACTTGGAAGGAAATCCAGGAGCAAACTGGCTAAAGATACCATGAGGCTGGACAAGGCCACTGAAACTACAAGAGTCTTCAAAAACACGTTTCCTAGAGCCGACTTGAGATTGGGCAAGGGTACCACTATATGCACTACTTTCTCCCTGGGGGGAAGCAAACTGACTGGAAGGTCCCATTTGGGGTGACGCAACAACTAGTGAAACTGGTCTATATAAACACGGATGGCTCCCTGATTGGGTAGAAACATCTTGGGGTGAAGCTGCTGCCACCGTTACATACTTTGTAGCAGGAGCAAACTGAGCAAAGGTACCCTGAGGCTTGGGAAAAGAGAGATCCCCATAGCTACTTCCTGTCTGCACTGGGACATAACTAGAAGGTGCAAACATTGTACTTGACTGACTTGGAGCGCTGGACCAATACACACTGGTGTCACTTGAGGGCTGACTAGACACTCCCACAGGTGAAGAACTAAGCTTGCTAGTAGTCACTGAACTAAGGGAATACAAGGTAGGGATCTCTTGAGATGACATGGGGAAATATTTGGAGGGGGCGACCATATGAGCGGGGACTGAGTCTGGGAACTCTAGAGCGGAGTCTGGGAACTCTAGAGCGGAGTCTGGGAACTCTAGAGCGGAGTCTGGGAACTCTAGGGCGGAGTCTGGGAACTCTAGGGCAGAGTCTGGGAACTCTGGGAACTCTAGGGCAGAGTCTGGGAACTCTAGGGCAGAGTCTGGGAACTCTAGGGCAGAGTCTGGGAACTCTGGGAACTCTAGGGCAGAGTTTGGGAACTCTCGGCCATCTTGGCCGGGACATGGGGCTCTGGGTCGGCCATCTTGGCCGGAACATGGGGCTCTGGCTCGGCCATCTTGGCCGGGACATGACTCTCGGGAGCGGCCATCTTGGCTGGGACATGACTCTCGGGAACGGCCATCTTGGCCGGGACAAGACTCTCGGAAGCGGCCATCTTGGCCGGGACATGACTCTCGGGAGCGGCCATCCTGACCCCGATAGAGGAAGGCTTTGGCGTGGGCGGCTACGGACGGGCTGGGAGTTGTAGGATCCATAACTAAAACAAACAGAAAAAAACAAAACAAACAAACAATCCAACAATCTTCACGACACAACGGGGAAAAAACCACAGAGAGAAAAAAAGTCTTCTTTTCGGTCTGGTGTACTGTTAGCGTGGTCAGATGAGACAAAACACGAGAGTATCAGATTTAAGTCTTTTACTGAACTTCATCAGTGGAAATACAAAAACTGGTACAGACCTCACTTCAGAGGGGAAAAATACAAGCAGGCAGTAAATGCACGGCTGACTGACAGAGAACTTCGTAAATTACCACACGTACAAAACAACAAAAACACCAGACAAAGGAGAACAGAAAACCAACACATAAATAAGGTCCATAACGAAGGAAAACAGGTGCGGGTCCAATACACACTGGTGTCACTTGAGGGCTAACTAGACACTCCCACAGGTGAAGAACTAAGCTTGCTAGTAGTCACTGAACTAAGGGAATACAAGGTAGGGATCTCTTGAGATGACATGGGGAAATATTTGGAGGGGGCGACCATATGAGCGGGGACTGAGTCTGGGAACTCTAGAGCGGAGTCTGGGAACTCTAGAGCGGAGTCTGGGAACTCTAGAGCGGAGTCTGGGAACTCTAGAGCGGAGTCTGGGAACTCTAGAGCGGAGTCTGGGAACTCTAGAGCGGAGTCTGGGAACTCTAGAGCGGAGTCTGGGAACTCTAGAGCCGGAGTCTGGGAACTCTAGAGGGAGTCTGGGAACTCTAGAGCGGAGTCTGGGAACTCTAGAGCGGAGTCTGGGAACTCTAGAGCGGAGTCTGGGAACTCTAGAGCGGAGTCTGGGAACTCTGGGAACTCTAGGGCAGAGTCTGGGAACTCTAGGGCAGAGTCTGGGAACTCTCGGCCATCTTGGCCGGGACATGGGGCTCTGGGTCGGCCATCTTGGCCGGAACATGGGGCTCTGGCTCGGCCATCTTGGCCGGGACATGACTCTCGGGAGCGGCCATCTTGGCCGGGACAAGACTCTCGGAAGCGGCCATCTTGGCCGGGACAAGACTCTCGGAAGCGGCCATCTTGGCCGGGACATGACTCTCGGGAGCGGCCACGGACGGGCTGGGAGTTGTAGGATCCATAACTAAAACAAACAGAAAAACCAAAACAAACAAACAATCCAACAATCTTCACGACACAACGGGGAAAAAACCACAGAGAGAAAAAAAGTCTTCTTTTCGGTCTGGTGTACTGTTAGCGTGGTCAGATGAGACAAAACACGAGAGTATCAGATTTAAGTCTTTTACTGAACTTCATCAGTGGAAATACAAAAACTGGTACAGACCTCACTTCAGAGGGGAAAAATACAAGCAGGCAGTAAATGCACGGCTGACTGACAGAGAACTTCGTAAATACCTTTACAGGGTTACCACACGTACAAAACAACAAAAACACCAGACAAAGGAGAACAGAAAACCAACACATAAATAAGGTCCATAACGAAGGAAAACAGGTGCGGGTGATAACAAGATGAATGGTGATTGCCAGATTACAAATGGTGAACAAGTGAGCGGGGTGAAATGAACTGTGGGAAATAGAGTCCAGAGGGAGGTGCTGAGTGAAATCGTGACAAATATACAGTTTACTGTTCAGTAAACAGTAAACTGAACAGTAAACATAACTTTACAACACAAATAGAACAATATATAAATAGGTTGAATTAAGAAAATAAACAAGTTAACTATGTAGGGCAAACATGCTACTGCCAATCCAACAGGGGCACGTTTATGCATTAATGTAAAATGTATAAAAAATAATAATAAAAATAAACTTAAAATAAAAATAAATAACTGCAAAAAATTTGGTGATGTCACAACCTCGGACACTCCGCATGTTATATGCTAAATTGTATTGTATTGTTTGAGGTGAAAGTTCTCATATCACACTGTCACCTAGTGACTTAGCAAACTATAGACCTATATCGAATCTACATTTCATTTCTAAAGTACTTAAAAAAGGTTGTTTCATCACAACTATGCTCCTACCTCCATAGGAATGGAATCTATGAGGAATTCCAGTCGGGATTTAGAGCCCATCACAGTACAGAGACTGCTCTGATCAGAGTTACAAATGATTTGCTCATCTGATCGTGGCTGCATCTCATTACTTGTATTGTTAGATCTTGACACCATTGATCACAGCATACTTTTAAATAGACTTCAAACTTATGTTGGCATTAGTGGAATCGCATTAGAGTGGTTTAAATCATACTTATCTGACCGCTTTCAATATGTAACAATAAACAATGAAAAGTCTTACAGATCACAAGTCCAGTACGGAGTACCACAGGGATCTGCTCAAGGACCTCTACTCTTTGCCCTGTACATGTTGCCCTTAGGAGCCATAATTACGAAACATGGAGTGTTTCTTAATTATGATACTCAACTCTATATCTCCTCGAGGCCTCACGAAACACAGCAATTCACGAAAATGATGGAATGTATAGTTGACATAAAAACCTAGATGAGTAGCAACTTTCTGTTGTTGAACTCTGACAAAACAGAGGTGTTAACCATTAGACTTAAAGCTCCCACACTTAACCAACAGGAATATTATCTAACTATTGACGGGTTCTCTACAAAGCCTTCATCATCAGCTAGGACTTTTATTCGACAGTATTCCTCTCATTTGAAAGCCATGTTGCCCACACCTGTAAAACCGTTTTTCATCTCAAAATCATATCTAAACTGCGTCATATGCATATATATCAAGTGCAGAAAAGTTAGTTCACGCATTCATGACGTCTAGACTGGATTACTGCAATGCATTATTAGGTGGCTGCCCAGCTAGCCTATTACAAAAGCTCCAACTAGTTCAAAATGCAGCGGTTAGAGTTCTCACAAGAACAAAAAAGTTTGAACATATGAGCCCGGTACTGTCAACATTCCACTGGTTACCCATTATGCAACGTATTAACTTTTAAGATCTTACTGACTACTGATAGGTTTACTCAAATGCTACTATCAATAAAGACAACAATCAGACCAAGACTGGTGTATAATACTCGCGAGGGAGAGAGCAGTCTCACTGATACAAAGATCATCAGCGCCTCTCTCTCTTCTTCCTCTCTCCTTTCGCAGCCTTTTTATTGGGGTTAGTAACATCCATATAAGGAAATATAAACACATAGATCATGAAGAACTTTTGACCTCAATATACAGATCATGAGACACATGCTAAAGTGAGAAAGCAGAACATGTCTTAAATCATAGGCCACGCTAAGGGACCATTCATCGCTATAAAGAATAAAGGATAAATGATTGACAGAAATATTTATGCTATAGTAATTCTTCCCATACATTAACTTTTGCAAAAACAGATACATAAATCTTAACAACTACTTATAAGGCTCTACATGGTTTAGCTCCTCAGTACCTGAGTGAGCTCCTAATACATTACAGTCCCTCACGTCCATTACGCTCTCAGGACTCAGGCCTTTTGGTAATACCTAGAATTTCTAAATCAAGTGCTGGTGGAAGATCATTCTCCTATTTAGCACCTAAACTTTGGAATAGTCTTCCTAGCGCTGTGCGGGAGGCAGACACACTCTCTCAGTTTAAATCTAGATTAAAGACCTATCTCTTTAACATAGCATACACATAGTCCAACAGTTTATAACACAAATCCTCTAAGGGATTGTTAGGCTGCATTTATTAGGCCAACCGGAACCGGGAACACTTCCCTAACAATCTGATGTACTTGTTGCATCTAAGGGTATGAAACAGTATTTTGCTCCCAGTTTGTTTGTTTCTTATTATTCCGAGGTTGCATCCAGTCCATACCCTGACCTGACGTTGGATCTGTCAGAAGGAGGCGGCGACCCCCAGGAGAACCTGCACTCATTATAGCTAATGCTAATGCTAGTTACTACATTAATGATAATGCTAAACAGTACTTATGCTGATATCTCTTTAACTATTTAACTTTTTTGACTAATTAACTACTTCTATTCTTGTCAGCAGTTTGATGTTATAGCTGCACTGAGTCAACTCAGTCATCCCCGGCTAAACAATCCTTTATTGTAGAATATTAGTCTTTTAACTACTACCTAGTTTACCATACACACAAACACATTGTTAAATTCAATCACAACTAATAACCCAGATCAACTCAAAACTCAGACCTTCACGGCTTCAAACTTTAGCGAATTTAGTACACAACTTTAAATCAAATAATTTTGATCAAACTACTGACTGCAGCTGTGACGCGTCAGAGGAGAAATGACCCTCTAAGTGAGCCTGGGTTCTCCCAAGGTTTTTTCTCCATATATATATATATATATACACACATTCATTAATGGAGTTTGGGTTCCTTGCCACTGTCATCGTGTTGGAGTGCTCACTAGGAGACTGCTGATATAAGATATTAGTTATTAAATTAGCATTTATATTTTCCTGCATTCTGTTTATTCTGCTGTAAAACTGCTTTGAAACAGTGCTACATTGTTAAAGCGCTATACAAATAAACTTGAACTTGAACTTCAATCATCTTTTCTGCACTGATTAAACCCTCAAATTTGCTCATCATATTCATCAGAGAAACAGATAAAACTACATCACATGATAAACACGTCATGTTACACTTATATTGTGTCTTTTGCAGCACCTTGTGCCTGAGCGCTGTGTGTTTTGTACGCACGGGTGACTGCTGCACCGCTGTGAGGGGAACATGATTGCTTTTTGAAATGGTTTGCTCGTGAATGAATTTAAAATGCGAACTTTGCCATTTGCTATACAGTAAGCTCCAGTAAAGTCGCGAGGTGTGCGCTGTTGTGCGGTATGAAACACAGCAAGACGCTGCAAAAGACGTGAGTGACTTCAAAACACATCTGTCTCTTCTGTCTAGCGCGTTTTGAAAAGCAATGGGAAAGTAGTGTACAGCACATACTGTGCAGTAATTAGCGAACGCTTTGTAGAGAAATAAAACTGGTTGCACTACAACAAAATATGCAATCGCTGTTATAATCCTGTCTGTGTCTTTGTCTCTGTGTTCTGCTCTGTATCTGGACTCTTTCACATTTGGACTCTAATTCCCATAATCCTTTGCCTGGTAATCATTGTCTCATTGCCTACACCTGTGTCTTGTTACTCCTGATTTTCTTCCCTTGTATAAATAGCCCTTGTTTCCTTCGAGTTTTGTCAGTCGTTGCTTGCTTGTTGCGTTGGGATGTTCCTGTGTCTCTGTTTCCTATTCCTGTGTCTCTGTTTCCTGTTCCTGTGTTTTATTACTGTTCTTTGGATTTATTATTAAAGTTAGTTTGCATTTGGATCCGCTGCCTCCTTGCCTGTTCCTGCATCAAGCATTACAGAATGACTGACCCCAAATATGGATCCAGCTACTAAAATCATGCGTCTCTGTCAGGGAGACTATTGTGGACCCTATATGCCTAATTGATCCCTGCATAACCCTAATGGTCATTGGAATTTTACATTGGCCCTCCAACCGAGTGGGTCTGATTTCACAGTTGGGCTGGCAGAGGAGGACTTTCCAGTGGTCCCATGTCCGGTGGTCCCAGTGGTCCAGAAGCCAGTTGTCCCAGTGGTCCCCAGTTCAGTGGTCCCAAATTCGGTGGTCATGAACCCCAGTTTCCCTGCCACAGACAAGATGGCCATCCCTGAGTTCCCCACTACGGTCAAAATGGCTGTCCCTGCTCTGCTGGCTCCCCTGTCTCCCTGCTCTGCCACCTCAATCCACAAATGCAGGCAGGAAATTCCAAGCATGGATGACAATTCACAAATGCATGCAAGAGATCCACACATACAAATGCAGCTTTTAATAATAACAAATGCACAATAATTTCTGCTACCAATCAATCCATATATATATATATATATATATATATATATATATATATATATATATATATATATATATATATATATATATATATATATATATATATATATATATATATATATATATATATATATATATATATATATATATATATATATATATATATATATATATATATATATATATATATATATATATATATATATATATATGTACAATCCACAAATACTTTATCTGTACTACATGTAATTACACATACTACTGTAATTTCATGCACAAAAATTACATGTGCATTTAAACTGTGCGACGTATGGTTAAATTTCAGGAGCATATACAACCAAAATGGTCGCAATTTAAAGCCCTGACTTATATTGAAAAAGGAAACTTATGGGGGGGTCATTGTGTATTAACTTTACAGTAAGTTATGTATTTTACAAACAATTTAGCAACCTGTAGTTAAGACAACGCTGTGACTCTTGTAAAGACTACTTTCCGCTGCCCGAACAAGAGACCTCTTTACTAAAGTGCGCTCTGCTGGACAAACTACGTAATCAAACCATTTACAACCATTTTATCTACGTTATATGTTCTGTGAAAGATTGTATTCAAATTCAGTTACATTGTATCTGTACCTTGATGGCATTAATTTGCATTGAATCCCTGCCCTGTAATTAACATACACATATGTTAAGGTGTGAGCCAAATGGCCCATATAATCAATATACAGGAAGACCCACCTATCCTGTGTAAGGTCCCTGGTAGGAGGTCTCAGTATGAACTGTCCTTTTGTTTGAAGACCTTTAGATACAATGTATAAAGGTCTGCTCACACAGACAGTACTTTGGGTTAAGACTGTAGAAGGTTGGTACAAAAACATCACCCCAGAAGAACCATGCTACACAACCACCTTCAATAAAACTCTTTTCCCCACAAGCACTTGGTCCTGCTTTCTTCTTTTTATGTACTAGAAGCATTCTAGTACATTGGTAGCCACCTAAAGACTGCTCAGCCAAATTCAAGAAAATCTAACAGCCAGCCAGGAGAGACAGATAAGAAAGATCTCACCAACATCACTGCAACAAGAAGAAGTGAACAAAAGAATCTGGGAGATTCTACATCTTCAACAAAAGATCAACAGACTGAATCCATGGACAGAATTTCTTTGTATCATCTGGACTTTGTCTCAAAGATCTTGATTTGGTGAGTGAAACTTATCAGCTCTCTTAAAGAACACTGTTTTTCAAAACAAGCAGACCAATAGTTATGTAGTTGCAATATAGTGTAGCAGTGTTGATAATTTTAGGCTTGGTCCTTTCTCTGGAGTTTGTAGAAACTGTTAAAGAAACAATTTGGTCCGTTCATTTAGAGATTGTAGAAGCAGAGGCTTGGTCCTTTCTCTAAGTGTCTGTAGAGATTGTTAAAGAACAATTTGGTCCATTCGTCCAGAGACTGTAGAAGCCACAGAAATAATAAATAGTTTGGGATTGATATTGCTGCAAGAATTTGGAATTCTTGACTGGGTGCTAATCAGTAGACACTATTTAGTTGGGTAAAATGACAAATTAGAGTTTAAGCAATTGAGCCTTCTGAACTCAGATTCAGAAAGAATTTAACTTGAGTCTAATGTAAGTTTTATTAGTGTGCAAATAAGTACATTTGCTTTACTGTTCCTCTTGCTTTCTTAGCGGTAGAGCTAAGAACAAACAAATTGTTAGTGCAGAGTAATTATTTGCTAAATAATTATAAAGACTACATTTTGGAGATGTGTTATTAAGTTGATTTACAATTGGTCAGTCTAAAAGATAACTGTGTCTCTCCATTTGAATAAGCACCTTTGACGGCTTTAACACCTTTTGTTCTGTTTCCACTACTTGAGGACACGTCTCCTGTATTGCCATGGCTGGGTGTTTGAGAAATTGCATTATCTAACCTGAGGCCAACAACAGAAAGGCATGGAACAGAACCACCAAATGTAACCATTGATCAGATGATGGTAAATCTAAATGGATATTTGGACAAAAGGCTGGAAATATGGGCATGCCATGATGACATCTGCAAGAAATACAGCATCAAGTATGCAGAGAGTGGACTATGGGCCTTGCCAGACATCAAAAGGGCTTATGGAAAGACACAGCTTAAGGACAAACACCAAGAAAGATGGATGGTCTGTGATTTTGCTCAAACAAATTCAACAGCACCTGCAGAAGTGTGAGACTGACAAACTGCAGCCAGATTGAAGCAGAGAAGGTTAAGGTTAAAGCATTAGCTGAACATCTTCAAAATGAAAAGAAGGAAAAAGAGCATTTGTTAAATGAAAATGAGAAGTTGTTCAACTTGATTTCCAAACAATTGGAATTAAAAGACTGTTTTAAAACAAAGACATTTAAAAGGCATGAAGAAACTGGTAGCAACGAGAATCAAAGGTTACAGCTCAAAGTAGTTGAGAATGAACAACGAAGAGCTCAGTTTAGAGAAATGCCACATGACCATTGTGAAAGTGTTGTCTTTGACAGCTCAGACAACAGTGATACTGAATCACCAATTAACACTTGTAATGTTACATTAAATCCAAGGTTAGGCTTGCTCCTGTAATTGTCAAAAACAGAAGAACTGAAGTTGAAGCTCGAACAATGAGGAGGAGTATGAGAGAAACGGAGAGACTGTGACAAAAGTGGTGAAGAAATATGTTCCATATAGAACATACCAGCCAGCAACACCAGAACAAGTTGACAAATGGTCAAGGGAACTACCAGAAATATACAAACAACCACGAAAGGTTTGGCAAGTTCTTCAGCTGGCTGCAAAAATCTACAATTTACATCCATTAGATGGAGCAGTGATTCTTAATGTCAATTTAAGGGACAGTGACCAAAGAGACTTACTGAATGTGTGGAAAACAAAGTAGGTGAGTCTCAAGATAACATTGAGTCTGGATGGGAAGCTGTAAAGACTTTCTTGTTTGAATTAAGACCTGCAGAGATCAACTGGACTAAAATTACTTCATGTATGCAGAAGACAGGGGAATGTGTTGCAGAGTTTGAAGAACGCTTTAGACGAACATGGTTGGAACATGCTGGTTTGAATAACAATGAGGGACTTTGACAGAGATACCAGTATGCCTCTGAAAACAGCATTTGTGAATGGACTGAAACCAGAAATTTCTGAAGCCCTGAAACTACGGTATGATGACTGGGACAGTATTGGGACTGCCTTTAATCAGGTGGTTGAATGGTCTGCAAAGATGGAAAGAGTACAGGATGTCCAGCTAAGAGCCTTACAAACCAAACATGCGTTGCAATAATGGGACAGGGGGCGCCGCTCAAGTGGAAATATCCAGCATGGAAGGTGCAGGTACTGCAACAAAGAAGGACACTGGATTAAGTGACTGCAGCTTGAGATTAAAAGACCAAAATGATAATATGGACTACCTGGACAGAAGGTTTCAGCAGCTGACAGCAGAACAAAACAGACTCTACTAAAAAGCTGTTGAGCTCCAGGGAAACTAAAGAACCCTCTCTGCAGCACCAGCTAGTGGCATTTCATCCAGAATCTGATGAAGTTTTTGAGGCAAAAGCACACACAGACACCTCAAGAACAGAAGTGGAAGTTGATGCCCTTGCAAATGATGCTGTTAAACGAGCTGTAAAGGAGAGGGGTGCACATAAAGCAGCATTAAGGAATCTTAACAAAGACAGACAGTTGATTCCAAACAGTGAACAAATTCACATCGAACTTAACAAGATACCTGAACTAAGCCCTTATGAAAATGTCACATGCCGCCTATGTCCATACAAAGAGCTGAAGAAGTGTTTAAAGCTGACATACATCTGATGACTAACAGCCACCTCCAAAACTCTAAACAACTCAGCATGGCAGTACAGGATTCTAAGCAGCAGGTCCTGAATGCGTGTAAGCCACCTCCAGAAGGGGTGATGATATGGTGTTTGATCAATGGGTAATCGTTCCAAAACCTAAAGATTACCATTTGAATCCAGGTGGGAAGGTTCATTTCAGGTTTTGTTGGTGACTGATACAGCAGTTAAGGTGCAGAGAAAAGATAAGTGGATTGACGTGGAGCCATTGTAACTTAATTAATCTACCTAGAGACGAGGGATAGATGGCAGTAGTGTTCACCAGAGTCCAGATATGGCGGGACTAGAGTTTTAGGCTCTAGCATGTCGCCTGAGGATGAAGAAGTAAACATACCACCACTGATAAACACTGTAGTGTCCTGCCAGAATTAAATAGGGAGAGTTTTGCAGGTAGCAGTTGTTTGTCTAAAATGTATTTCTTTGGCAAGATACGTTCCCCTTTCTCTTGTGTGTGATTACAGGTGTTCCAGTGTTCCACAGGAGTAGCAAAGATCTCTGAAATATGAAACCTGAATCACAATGCACCACCCACCTAGCTGACACCGGTGGACATCCACAGAGCATCCATGTCCGCCATTTCCACATTATCCCATCATAAACATAACCTAAAGGACTTAACTACACAGACCTCAACTACATCCGCCAACTCCACATAATCACAACTTTTAAATAAAGGTTTCTAATGCTATTATTTACAATCAAACTGTATCTGTCATCATAAGCAGGAACCTGTATACAACATGTACATGACTAATAAGAGTGCTTTTTGTTTGTTTTGTTTTGTTTTATTTTTCTTTGTGATCAAAAATGATCAAATGGGGATTGAAAGATTGTATTCAAATTCAGTTACATTGTATCTGTACCTTGATGGCATTAATTTGCATTGAATCCCTGCCCTGTAATTAACATACACATATGTTAAGGTGTGAGCCAAATGGCCCATATAATCAATATACAGGAAGACCCACCTATCCTGTGTAAGGTCCCTGGTAGGAGGTCTCAGTATGAACTGTCCTTTTGTTTGAAGACCTTTAGATACAATGTATAAAGGTCTGCTCACACAGACAGTACTTTGGGTTAAGACTGTAGAAGGTTGGTACAAAAACATCACCCCAGAAGAACCATGCTACACAACCACCTTCAATAAAACTCTTTTCCCCACAAGCACTTGGTCCTGCTTTCTTCTTTTTATGTACTAGAAGCATTCTAGTACATTGGCGAGCCACCCAAAGACTGCTCAGCCAAATTCAAGAAAATCTAACATCTGTAAAGATAAATGTTCACAGATCTCTTTTGCAGATATATTGGTGGCAGGCTCATATCAGCCAATAAAATCGGCAAAGCGATATATCGGTTTGGCTCTATGGTTAAACTCTCAATAAATTTCAATGCCAGTAATAGAGCATTTGCTTCTGCAGTGAAGATTGACCTATGGTACCAGCAGGAAACAACTGATGTGCCCTTCAGCAAGACACCTTATTCCTAATTGCTCCCAGTGTGCCACTGATCACTTGTCGCTTTTGATAAAAGCGTCTGCTAAATGAATAAATGTAAATGTAAATGTGTATGTGAATGTAATGCTTACTGTTTAAAAAGCATGAAAAATTCCAGACATTAAATAAAAAATAATTTACCGTAATTTCCGGACTATAAGCCGCGACTTTTTTCCCACGCTTTGAACCTTGCGGCTTAAACAATGACGCGGCTAATATATGGATTTTTCCTGCTTTCAATTTTTTTTTTTTTAAAAAACACATTCTGTGACGCGCTCAGTTTTTTGGCGGCATGAAGCTTTCATTAGACCAATGAAATTGCAGAACGGGTTAAGGTCAAAACTTTTGTTTACTGTTTAGATTAAATTGAGCGCCCTCAAACTTTCTGATTGCGGTAGTCATTTTGTCACCCTCATCATGGAAAAGACACGGAGAAATGCATATGATGCAGCTTTCAAGTTGAAGGCGATTGATCTGGCTGTTGGAAAAGGAAATAGAGCTGCTGCACGGGAGCTTGGTCTTAATGAGTCGATGATAAGATGTTGGAAACAACAGCATGAGGAATTGACTCTAAAGCAATAGACAACTAAAGCTTTCAGAGGGAAGAAAAGCAGATGGCCTGAACTAGAAAATGAGCTCGAAGACTGGGTCAACACACAGAGAGCAGACGGCCGAGGTGTTTCAACAGTGCAGATCCGACTGAAAGCCAAATCAATCGCCACCGCGATGAAGTTTGAGGATTTCAGAGGTGGACCATCGTGGTGTCTCAGATTTATGAGACGTAAAGGCCTGTCCATCAGGGTACGGACGAGTCTGTGTCAACAGCTCCCTCCCGACTACGAGGAAAAAGTTTAAAACTTCCGAAAATTCACTGATGCAAAGATAGCGGAGCATTCCATTGGGCCGCACGACATCATAAATATGGATGAGGTTCCTCTGACGTTTGACCTGCCTCTCACTCGGACTGTCAACAGGAAAGGCGAATCATCCGTCACGCTGAAAACAACCGGGCATGAAAAAACGCACTTCACCTGTGTTCTGAGCTGCACGTCATCGGGAGAAAAGCTTCCACCTATGGTGATTTTTAAACGCACGACGATGCCAAAAGAAAAATTCCCGAGAGGAATTGTTGTGAAAGTCAACAAGAAAGGATGGATGACGGAAGGCCTAATGCATGAATGGCATACGGAGTGTTACGGCAAGCGACCGGGAGGATTCTTTCACAGGAACAAGGCATTGCTCGTTTTGGACAGCATGAGGGCCCACATAACCGATTCGGTGAAAGAAGCCATCAAGAGGACAAACTCAGTTTCAGCTGTGATTCCTGGAGGCACAACAAAGTATTTGCAGCCACTCGACATCAGTGTAAATCGTGCATTTAAGGTGGCGCTCCGTGTTCAGTGGGAGGCTTGGATGACAAGTGGGGAGAAATCCTTCACTAAAACGGGGCGCATGCGAAAAGCAACTTATGGTCAAGTCTGCCAGTGGGTCCTGACAGCGTGGAGCAGTGTCAAAAAATCCACTATCATCAACGGGTTTCGAAAGGCTGGACTGCTGCGTGTTGAAGAGGGCTCAGCGGGGGATTTGCCTCTGGATGAAAGTGACGAGAGCGACAATGAAAATGATCAAATATCGGACGAAGCAATTCTGAGGTTATTCAACTCCGACACCGAAGGAGATGACTTCAGTGGTTTCAGTGCACAGGAGGAGGAAGATAGTGACCAATGACTTTCTTGGTAGGCTACTGTTAGTGCTAATGTTTTTATTTTTTGTTACAAGCCGTGTTTCGTTAAAGCCTGTGTAAAGTTCAATGTACATGTAGGCAGCTGCGGCTTATAGACATGTGCGGCTTATTTATGTTCAAAATAATATTTTTTTTAAAATTCAGTGGGTGCGGCTTATATTCAGGTGCGCTCAATAGTCCGGAAATTACGGTATGTGCTTAAGGTGTTTGCATTGTAAGAATGTACAGGGAGACTTCAGATACAGAAACAAGGACTGGTAACGTACTCTTTTATCATCAACATCTGATAACTCTCTATTAACTCAATAGAATGTTTGAGCATACCAACATAGTGGTGCAGTGGCTTCAATATTATGACGTGATGTTCCACCCAGTCCTTATTATAAGATCAGTGGGTGTAAATCATCCATGTATAAACTGTTTGACACAGGTTTAAACAGACATTTACATTTAGGCATTTAGCTGACGCTTTTATCCAAAGCAACTTAGAAATATTCGGAGACAATGAAGCGACACATCAAAAGAGGCAACAATAGTACTAAGAATTACTTTTTTGCAGTGCTAGATAAGTACCTGTAGAGGAAAGAAAAAAATATTTTTTTTATGATGTCAGGTGTTGGTGGAAGAGGTGTGTTTTTAGCTGTTTCTTAAAGGAGGTGAGGGATGTGGCAGATCAAATTGCGTTAGGGAGATTATTCCACAAGCAGAGAACAGAGAAGGAGAAAGAACGAGAGAGAGATTTAGTGCCCTTCTGTGAGGGAACCACCAGTCGACGTTCATTCACTGAGTGCAGGGTCCTGGATGGGTTGTAGATGTGTAGAAGAGAGTCAAAGTAGGTGGGTGCCGAGTTTGTGATGGTTTTAAATGTCATTAATGCAGCATTAATGATTTGAATTTAGCAACCGGAGGTGGTGTTCAGTCATCCAAGATGAGATGCGTGATGCTATTGTGGGATTGTCTGGCTGGAAGGAGAAGAAAATCTGGGTGTTGTCTGCATAGCAGTGGTAGTCAAAGCCATGTGATTGAATGATGGGTCCCAGGGATGTTGTGTAGATAGAAAAGAGGAGTGGTGCAAGAACAGTGGCCATGGGATGGGCTTTGGACAGCCCCCCATTCCATGACACCCTGAAGGACCTGTCTGAGAGGTAAGATTTAAACCACCGGAGTGGGGTACCTGTGATCCCTAGCGATGAGAGGGAAGTCAGTAGGATCTGGTGGTTAACTGTATCAGAGGCAGCAGAAAGATCCAGCAAAATGAAGACAGAGGATTTAGACTCTGCTTTTGCCAGTTGCAGTGCCTCAGTGACTGACAGAAGCGCAGTCTCAGTAGAGTGGTTGCTCTTGAAACCGGACTGTCTTTTGTCCAGTAGATCATTCTTTAACACTGAACATGCTTTGTGAATAACAAGCTGGGAACATGATTTAGAAAAGATGTGCATGAGCAGTTTATCTCCACAACACAATCCTCCAGACACACACTGACTCCGTTAACTTTTGCTTTTGCTCATCAAATTTGCATTTATTGGGCCGTGTCATCACAGGATGAGGATGAAGTTAACTATAGAGAAGCACCAGCGCAAACGCAGCAGCCTTTCAGCAGGAGAATCAGTGCTGACAAGCGATGTTTATTTAGATTTCCTTAGTGAACTAAAGCACTCTTTTGTAAGAAATAACAACAACATAATTGCTGTTTTCTGTTAGAAATACACATAACATTAATGTTTCATTTGGTTTCAGTGTTTGATGATGAAGATGAGAATAAACTGACTTACACAGAGATCCATCAGCAATACAAACAACTGGTGAGATATTTATATTTAAGAAAAAAATTATCAGTTTCCATCAAAGCCAGTTTCAATGAGGCTCTTGTGGAAACACAGTGTTTTCACTGCAACTGGCTCTATAATTAATTAAACATGACACATTAAAATAGACATTGTTTATTAACGTTGTTTTCACATGTGATGTTGAGGTGGAGAGATTACTGGAGAACTACATGCAGGAGGTGGGCATTAATGAACAGCAATTTCTCCAAGCGTTTTCAGCTCTTACAAGGTCTAAAACTTTACAGGTAAGATCCAACAGACGCTCACTTTATCCTTCAAGTCTTCTCAGAATAATCACATGGTAATGTAGGGGGCTTTCACATTAACTCTGTAGATGGTACGACTGGGTTTGTGTGAATACTTGAAGAATTGAACTGCTGTTGATGGCGCGTGCGTGTGCTAACTTACCTTGGCAAGAGGCGGACCCAAATAATACAATGTAGTCAGAGACCACAATAAATATAAATGAATATATTCGTACTTGTGCAGTCAGAGTAAATACCCGTATGACTGACAGATGTCTAGAGATCAGATAATATATGTTTTCCTTGTTTTGTAAATGACACACCAAAACAACTTCGATCCATCGTTTGTGTGTCGAATGTTTTGAAATTTGAAAATGTCCACACATTTCTGTCTTCATCTTCATCATTTTTCTGCCTGATTTACGATGGATTTAACAGTAATAATATCAGTTAATGAAGTTACGAACCTCCTGACTTAAATCCAGTGTAAATGTGTTTGTTTGTTTACCTTTATTGTCCCCCTTGGGGAAACTAGTTTTGCAGAAGTAAAGTCACAACACGGTCACAATGAATTAAAATGAATTCAAACCAATAGCCGCTAAAACAAAACTTTAAAACGTTTGGTTCTTTCACCAGATACTCTAAATCGACAACTGAAATTCTTTCTATAATGGATGATTCAAATTTATTAAAGTTAGGTGTGCCTTTGTTAAAACTATTGTCTATGATCAATTTCAGTAGGTTGACTTTGACTCATTCCAACTACTTTTCCAACGACTTTGACAAGACGATTTAATCTAGACCTATTTGGCAATGTAATGGTAAAAATACATAGTAAATGTTACAATCTGACATTTTACTGTGAATAGAACTCACTGTCAGCAGTCTGCTCCTTACAATCATACTGCATGAGACAACACAAACACAATGACTGTGTCTATTACCATTGCACAGTTTTTCATCATATTTGTGTATTCATCACTGCGCTTAATAGCCATAAAGTACATCCACAATAAACGTGTTTTGACACGAATATAGCCTGTTAAAACGAAAGCCAGTAACACACTTACTGTATCTGAGATCTTCATTTGTGCTTTATAGCAAATAATCAGACTAATAAAACTTTAATGTAAACATGTTACTGCAATTACGTCTGCGATTACTGCGATTAAGATTAAGTAAATTCTTACTACATTATTGAAAATATTTCGCATTATTAGTGCGCATGTAAACGTAGTAAATACGCAGTATAGATCGGCTTTACTATTTTAGAATGCCTTTGCTACTAGGGTCTGAGGATATTTTAATATTTTAAGGCAGCATCGCATCTTAACACAGAAATTTAATCCGCCACAGAGCCGCCTTAACCCGTCTGTGTAAAGACAACATATGATTACCAAACCAGGCTACAATACAAACAGAGAACACCGATTCAAAATAAGACTTACAAAATAAAGACTTTTTGTTACATACATGAAATGTTCCCAATATAGTGCTAAAGTTGGTGTAAGAGCACGAGGTAAAGCCGCTGATAGTAATGGAGTTAGTGAGATGGAGGACAGGTCACGGCTCTGATAACAGAAAGACTCTCTCAGCTGTTACTGTGCATCAGACGAGGCAGAACACGAGAGTACAGATTAAAGTCTTTTACTGAACTTCATCAGAGGAATAACAAACAGGTACAAACCTCACTTCAGAGGGGAAATCAAGAACAGGCATAGATGACAGCGGTGAACAACACGCTGAGAATCACTTACAGGTTTTCCAGAAAAAATGCACGGCTGACAGACAAAGTAACGACATCCAAATAACAACATCCAGATAACAACAACACCAGACAAAGAACAAAAGCAAACACACACATTAAATAGAGTCCAGTAATGAATAACAACAAGTGAAGCTGGTTGCGGGGCTGAGTGCAGGTGATTGATGGCAGGTGTGCGGGGTGCATTAGCTCGTGGGAAATGAAGTTTCAATAGTCCGGGGATGAAGAGCGTGTGACGTGCGGGATCAAACCCGATGCTGAAGGGATCGACTCTGTGACATCAGCACTGTGACAACACTACAACATGAACATGATTTATTACACAGCTGTCTGCAAGTTACTGTATTTGGTAAATATTTGTGTAACAAGTGAGATTACGTACAAATCTAAAGGAAGATTTTCTGTGTATTAAAGCACACGTAATATTTCTTGGTCAGTGTCAGTGATTGTTTTCCAGGCCGTTTTCCAGCCTGTTCTCGCTACAGACGATTTTCAGATGTTTCGTTCTCTGATGATTCAGAAGAACATGGAATTACAGCTGCAGGCTTTACACGTCATTAAAGAAAGAAACGGTACTCTTATTCTGACTTTACTTGTAAATAGTTATGCTTCTAGCACGTGTTATTTTAGGGTATTGTGCTAATGTGTTGCTCTGATGTGACAGACATTTTAAAGTATGATAAAAATATGTTATTTGATTACAAATAAGAAAATGACATGTAAATGGTGAAACATTGATATAGAAATCCCTGCTGTCCAGATCCTGTAACTGTTCATGCGCTTGTGTTTAAAAGGACAGAGCTGAGCCACATGAAGTTGTATCTGTATCTTGTTAACATTTTTATTTATTCTGAGCAGTATATATGTATGTATAATGTCCGGACAGCAGAAATCTTACTGTCTGTAAAAAGGTTGAGATATGAACAGTGTGGATTGGCTCTTCTCCTACAGTGCTGATGTTGTAATATGTTTGCATGATGCAGGTGGTCTGCCAGAGTGTCTGACAGATGGTGTGGATGTCATGAGTGAACTGGAGAAGCAGGAAATGAAGATTCTTCAGGAGGTTCTTAGGTATTTACACTTGTTTTTGATTTCACACTTATGCCTCATGCACACTGCCAGCAACTTTGTCTCTTCATGATGTCGCAAGTAGGCGTTTCTAGTTCTGGTTGTCATAGAAACAGCTAACTGACTAGAAGCAGATGACTTGAGTTCCACTTTCTTCACTTCCATTAGCAGTGACTCCTCATTTGCATAATGTTGTCTCTGGACATGCCCACATCCTGTCACCAAAGGTCACTGTCACTCGTGTCGGCAGAAGTTGCCGAGCTTCCGCTGGAATGAACGAGATCGTGTCACTCTGCCGCTGCTTGTCGCTGGCAGTCTGCATGAGGCTGTACTGTTTTACTAACCACTGACGGAGCAAGAATTACCTGATAGTGCCACAGTACAGCTGACGGAGCCAGACCTGAGCATGACGCTGTTATTAAACCATCGATTTATCTGGCATGCAAATACATTTCAACACTGCAGTGGTAAAAATCTTTCAAATGAACCATGTGAATGTATCTGTGTAGTATATGGTCTGTGAGAAAGTCATGTAATGTATGTCTAATATACTGACATTTTTACTAAGGTTACCTCACCCTTTAAAAAGATTGATAGGGTTGACAGTAAGCCCATTGCAAGTTAAGCTGCTTAACCTTTCATTAACAGAGTCTCACTGAGAAAGAGTCGAATGATCTTGACACGGTGTGAACATGGTGTGAGTGAGTCTCTCAATTACAGTATGACGTTTAACAGATCAATTGTCACTCAACTCAAGTTTATTTCTACAGCACTTTCTCAATTTGCATTGATACAAAGCAGATGTACAGGAATATATTGATAAACATGCACTACATTAAATATATAAGAGAGTGTGAAAAGCAAAGTCTGTAAATACACTCCCATTCTCACACACACACGCTCGCTGTCAGGAGGTATAGACCCAGTTGCATGTGAAAAACCCATTTATTTATTTGGCAGCATCTGAGTAATATTCAAAAGCAAACTGAGGTTAAGAGAGCCACTTCAATAAGGTTATTTTTGAGAGGTTACAGATATTAATAGCTCTTTAAAAAATGTGCTTTGTTGCATTTTAGTACAAAAACAGTACAGACTTAAAGAAGAAATGATGCAAAAACTTTTTAAAAAGTGTAAAATGCTCTTCTTACATCATTGTCAGTTTCACTTTTTCTGGTTTTTATTTAATCTCCTAAGTGAACAACCTGTGATGTTTTGCAATCTATTAATCCCGTTTATTATTTTGTCAATTTATGTGAGAGAACAGGTCAGTAATGTGCTGGAGTTGTGTGTGTTCTCCTGCAGGAGGTCAAAGGAGGAGTATGAGCTGGAGATAGCTCACAGGATGGACGACAAAGAAGAAATGGCCTCCACGTCCAGCAGTTTGTCAGAGACTCAGCTGGGAACGGCCTGTGATTGTGTGACAGACGCAGTAAGAGACGGCAGCCGCCTGTCTGTAATGCTTCTGATATACTGACATGTGTTCATGAAAATATCATCTGACTCTTCACAGATGAACGGCACTTCACACGAGAAAGAGCTGAAGAGCTTGACGGCCGTGAGGAGTTCAGCTCCATCATGTGAGAACCTGCTGTTCTTTATCTGTCTACACTGTGTGTTTTCTCTTCTTTCTCTATTTCATGTATAGCTCTTACACGGAGCAGATAGTCACTATTTGTCAGGTGCTGTAGGACATTGTAAAATGATCAAAAGTCATTGTAAAAAACTATTATAATAAGATGATGAATCTCATGTGTAATCTTAATTAAATAAACCCTGAAGAGTGAACTTGGCTTTATACACACTTTTTGCATGTACTACAGAATTCCTTGACAATAACTGCCATCGTCTGGCATGACAAACTCAAAGGGATAGTTCTGAGAAAAAGAAACATTTTCTCACGATTTACTCGCCCTCAAGCCATCCGAGATCCATACATATGTGATATCCGTCATCTTTCCGACAAACACAATCGGTGTTATATTAGAAAATGTCCTTGCTCTTCCGAGCTTTAGAATGGTAGTAAACGGCGCATACAACCTTTAAGGCCAAAAAAGTGCATCCATCCTTCTGCCAACTCTTCGGTAGCCTGAAGTACAGAATGTTTTGTTGTGTCTGATAGAGTTATGTGTGTGTGTGTACAGGTGAAGGGAAGACACTTCCTGCCGTGAAGCCACCTGTGAAGGGTTCTCTGCCCATATCTGCCAACCATAAGACTTTAGAGATCCTGAGAGACACTGACAGCTCCAAACATCTCACAGTAAGAAACTTCTTTATTTTCATTATTATTGTTGTAATTATTAACATTTTTGAATAATACAACTTTTTGCTGTTTTACATCTCACCCTGAGATGCTTTTTAAATACTAGTGAAATTCACATCTGTTTTGAGTTCTTATTGACTGATTTTTCTTCATTATTCTGCCCAAGTGAAATATATTTTTAATAATATATTTGAAGAACTATAATTTTTCTCAGACATTTAAGCCTTCAGATTTAAAGAATTGCACGGTCAAGAGAAATATTTTAGTCAAGGGAATATCTTTGAATATCTCCCCTTTCATCACTATTCCATTTTCCACAGTTAACTCATCTCTATAGGCAATGTGTGGACGCACAGCTGGCAAAACACTAAGTGCTTTGGTTGGCCATCCACGTTGGATGACAGTGCTAAGAGTCTGTAGTACCTCATCATCTGCTGTATGCTTTCTGAGTTCCTTCAGACAAGTAGTGGAGCTGAAACTGATGTGTCGTCTTCAGTGTCTGGAGAGATTATTTTGTATTTGGAGAAAGAATATCCACCAGAAACGTGTTTGCCCTTTTTCTACACTGAAGTGATGTCGTAGCACTGTAACTGAAACATCATCGTCAGTAGTCCAGCGGGGGCTGTGTGGATTGATGGCTTTAGAATGGTGACCAGAGGCTGGTAGTTTCAGTGAATGTAGGTGTTTTGAGTTTTTTGGGTTCCTCACCACTGTTTGCTCACCGGTGGACTGCTGACATCGGCTTTAGAGTTTTGTTCTTGTTAATATTACTTTAAATGTAACACTTTGAGTAAATTATTAACGCCTCCTTATTGAAATGTTACCTGTGTTTCTTTTTTCTTTGTATGTTTATTTTTTGACATATTGCTGTGTGTGTTTATTTGACCTGTGTGTGCGTGTGTTTAATGCGTGTACCAGCTTCCTGTGATTAAATCTTTTGAGTAAATTCCTGTAGCTAAGTGTTTAGAGGATGGTGCAGGCCATGCCAAGGTCATGGGTTCAAACTCAGGATTTGCACATACTTATAAAAATAAATGTATAATATAATACACTGTTAATCAGTTTGGATTAAAGCGTGTGCCAAATGCAGAAAATGTAAATGTAATTTGACCAGAAGCTTTGCAACATTTTTGAATGTGACTCATGAACGTGACTTATTTGTATTTGTATTATTTGTATGGTGACCCAAACATTGAAATGTGACATCCGCATTTAACTCATCCTACATGAGCGATGAACGCACACGCAACCGGAGCAGTGGCCAGTTATCACTGCAGTACCCGGGGAGCAGCTAGGGGTCGGTGTCTTGCTTTTGCAGCTGTGACACTATTGTCCAACACATGGGCACTTTTCTTTCTTAGCTGCATGATTTTTTTCCACAGTTTCTGCAAATGAGTTATAGCTGTAAATCATGTTGTTCCCTTTTTAAATTTTGTCTTGCGTGTTGGCGCCTCCAGATGGAAACTGATTGTGCTGCGTCTACACAGGTGGCTAGCGGTTTATTTTTCTCCTCCGTCATTTCATGTGTGCGACAGATGGCTTTAGAAAGAGTCGGATCGCTGTCCTTTAACGGTATTTTCCTTAAGCTTCCACTGTTAACGTCACATACTATCCTATTGCAGACTAGTTCGTCTGTCAAATCCCCAAAATAACAACTTTTAGCTTTAATTCTGAGATCAGTAATGAATGCCTCTATTGTCTCACCTTGTTACTGGTTTGAGTGAACCGTGTTATTCCTAAGTGAAACTTTCTGTTGTTTCATTTTGTTGTGGGCTGCATATATCACGATTCTCCCATGTCAGGCACTCTGGATCTTCTCTGGATTCAGCAGGGGACATGTTCTGGCCATTGTCACCCAGTGCACACACCTCTCACTCTATGGCTTTGGGTCCTGCGAGGTTAAAGAGGATATATGCCCTTGTCTTAGCGGGTTTATCATGGTGCGCTGCGGCAATAAAAATGTCATTGACCTGCTGGAAAATTCACCACTTTTTGTTTGTCAATTCATCAAAGTCACTAGCTATGTGGGCCTGCAACACTTGTTTCAGTTCAGATTTCTATGCTGCTAGTTCACTCTGGTCAAAGGTCTGTCTTCTGACACCATGTTGTGTGTTCTATATTACACTACCAGACATTTAAAAACAGTTTGATGTTTATTAATTCATGTTGCAGCACGACCTACACACATTAACTCACAGGTGCACCCAAAACCAGAACTGGGCTCGCTAACTTAATGTGCCCTATACATTTTAGTACATGTTAGAATGTTAGGGTTAGTGTTAGTATTTTTTATAGTGAAGAAGATTGATAGTAAAGATGAGTAAAGATGTATAGTAAAGATGATTGAGAGAGAGAGATTCTGTGCCCTTCTCTGATGGTACCACCAGTCGACGCTCATTCACTAAGAAGGGTTCTGGATGGGTTGTAGGTGTGTAGAGAAGAGTGAAAGTATGATGGTGAAGAGTTTGTGATGGTTTTCAATGCCAACTTAGTGATTTAAACTTAATGTGGTCAGCAACTGGTAGCCAATGGAGAGAGATGAAGAGAGGTGTGATGAGGTAAAAGATTTAGACCTGTTTTAGTTTTAATCCATGGTTTGTTAGTGTTTAAAATGAAGTGATGCAACACAACTTAAATTAAAATGAAACTGGGATTAACAAAGCCTAGATGAGCTCTAATCTCTGTTTAATCCTGTGCGTGTGTGTAGGATGAGGAGGAGCTACAGCAGCGTTCAGAGTATCTGAAGCAACAGAGAGATAAACTTCAGGCTCTGAAGAAAGATCACACACTGAAGACCTCCACAGAAAGCCCAGCTCCTGTGACCCCAGACCCCAGACCTCCCACACAGGTACTTCATCCTGCTTTTCCACCACTTTTATTATTACAGTATTAGAGGTATTATCATATTTAACCTCATTTTTCATTTCTTTCATTTGTTGTGTTTGTAGCAACATGCTATGAACAACAACCACACATGTGTGTTGTGCTCATGCAAGTTCTGTTTACTTATGAGTATGCTGTATAACACTACACGTTACAGTAAATGGTGACCGCTCAGTGTGCAGAGAGTACAACTCCTCTGCTTTGAATTGATTCTTTATCCTTCTTTTTTAAGGACATCTCTGCTGAAGAGAAAAAGAAGTTGCAGAAAAGAAAACACCTGGCAGAGAAACTCAAGGAGGAAGTGATCAAAAAGTAGTGTTCAAAACTATAACGCTGTTGTTTAACTGCTGCATGTTGTCTGAATGAGCACAAATACATTGAGTTTTCTATATGATTTCATTTCTATTTTTGTATCTAGTTTTGCCAACCGAGCTTTACACAATGGTCTGACATTATCAAAAAGAACAGCAGAACGTACAGTCTTACAGATGTATATACAGTAAGGTCTTTAAAATGATACTCGCTCACACTGATCTTTTGTCAAACATGTTGAATTTGGTGTTGATGAATAATAGATGTTTAAACGGTGTTCTCGCATGATGCATTTATTGACACAGTGAAAGTGCTGTGTTTGGGAATAGATGGCTACGTGCTGCTCTTTACTCACTGATACTCTATGATGTTTTACATTAAGAATGCTTACATACTGTATTGTCATTTTAGGAATCATGGACAAATGTTTGCTGAAATGACCCAATAAAGATCTGCATTTTTAGTCATCAGAAATAAGTTTTTTTTTTCCCTCAGATTTATCATGTTTATATTTGTATTTTGGTGTCACAAATATTGTGATTAGATATTTTGTAACAAAAACTATAGAACTTTTATGCATTTGGCCTACACTTTTATTCAAAGCCATTTACAGTGTATTATACTATACATTTTTTTATAAGTATGTTTAATCCATGAGATCAAACCCATAATATTGGCTTTGCTACTGCCATGCTCCTACCAACTGAGCTACAGGGAAGCATAAGCATTAGCATAAGGGACATTTCACCGAATGGGTAACATTTGCTTTTGTAATTTTAAAAAATTAAATTAAATTTTTTATCTTTTTTCAACACTTTATCTAACAACACACATATTTAACTGTTTGAAATGTATATTGGGCAATCTCAGGCACCTTTTTTTATTTTTTACAAGGTTTGAAAGTAGGGGAAGGATGCATTTTTCTCAGTCCTGTTACCAAAAATCAAGTTTCTTTTTAAAAGGATGTTTTAAAAAATGTCAACTAATTATTTTGTCTTCCACTCACAAAAGTGTTTAACCTAAAGAAATAGTTGGTAAAATGTTTTAATAATTTATATTTGTCACTAAAAATTCACACAACTAAATATGCACACAATGTGTATTTTTTTTAAATGCAAAGCATTTTTTTATTTTACAGGAGACCCAAACTACAAGATTAAAATTAAGTCATGTAATTAAGTAAACTACTGTATAAATGATGAACATAACACAGATTAAAAAAACAGTCTTTAACCTCATTTTTGAACAGTCCGAAACAGGAATGAACAGTGCGTAACAGGAATGAATATCCAGACACTGTGCGCGTTTGTGTGTGCATGTGCATGTCTGTACAGCCTGTGTGTGTGTGAGAGAGATTTCTGAAGGAATTTGTTGTCTATTCGCATTATTATATCAATGCACCAGAGAACGCAACTCACTCCTTTTACTATTACTCAGTCCTGTTTGCTTATATGAGTAACAGGACTGAGTTTTTAGCATAGAATTAGTAAATAAATGCTAAATAGCCACATGACACACATGCTAATTGTTACGGAGTTACATTAGTCATCTTCAGCATCGGACTCATTCCCCACGTTCACCAGATCTGCTTCACCGGACTTTTGACTTCATTGACCATAATGCTTTGCACGTCACCTGCCATCTCTGATCACTGTCACCCTCATCAATGGACTTGTATTTAAACCCTGACTGTTTTCTGTTCTTTGTCGAGTGTTTTTGTTGATTACCGTTGTCGCTGTTGTTTGCCTATTTCCAAGGAGTATCTCGTTTGTGTTTTTCCAAGGAGGAATCTGTTTATTTGCTTGCCTGTTCCAAGGATGTCTTGCTTGATCTAATTTCAGTAAAGAAGTTTAAAAAAGGATTTGAACTTGTCTGTCGCGAAACACTAACACTAATAGCATGAGGATACTGAGCAAATTTTAGTGATTTATCAAACATGTGTATTTTTTAAAATGAACAAATAACATCTAAAAATAATTTAAGTAACAGGGCAGTATGTTGAGATTGACCATCTCAGACACAGTTAAAATATCATCAAATATATTGAAAAGAAAATGAGAAGACTTACCTTTGGTCTCCCCATTGCCTATAAAAGATCTGGATGATGCCACTTCCTGTTGAAAAAATGTCTTTTGGAATGTTCCAAGTTAATGAAGGGGGAAATGTGTTAAGGTAACAGGAATGAGTGAAAACCTGGGGACACGACTAAAACGTGTATTTTATCAAATATGTTATGGATTTTTTTTCTTTTGAAAATAGGTCACAAGCCTGTTATAGGATTGTGAAGGACAATGTTTTTCTCTTCCTCACCACGGGGGGCACTAAGGTGCAATATGTTCTCTATAAAACATGCCATGCTATAGAAGAAGAGTACAACCTGTAATGGCTGAAACATGACTTTGCCCAGGTGGTCAAACTTGGCTTTGAGAAACTGATGTTTTATGCTCAATTGGAAGTAAGTAAGGCTGGGTTTGTTATTGTTGGACTTTTCTAAAGGCAGTCCGAGCATGTTCAGAATCTCATATACGGAGACGAAATAAGGTTATAATAATTGAGGTTTATTAATCAGATATGAAGAGAATTCAGCGCGCTGGGTCTTCCTCACAATGACAAACCGAAACCAACTCGACAACTCACAGTTAGAAGACCCAGTTTGCTATAAGTTTCACATATTTATACATAACACATTCTCTGTCCACTCCTCCCGGGACCTCCTTAATCTGCCCTCCAATCAGCACGTTATCTTTGGCCCCTTGCCTAATTTGGTGTTGTTTTCACCGTTTCTTTCCTCAGAGCCGTTGAGCCTCGACCTTTACGGTTTTACTGGGGGCGGCAACATCCTGTACCTATTTATAATTCTTCACAGATTAAGACTCAACACATTTATCATATTTATCACGTCCTCACTTCCTGGCTTAAGTATATGCACGAATCAATTGCTTGGTTATATATTTGATTAATATGGAATGATTATATATGTAAGCTTTAAACATTAAATCAATAATAAAACAGAGATGTTAGTCATTAAAGAATATTTTCCACATTATGAAATGTATGTTTAACAATGTATTGCATTTGAAGTGTTATATGAACATTCAGTGTGGTTTTCATTTAACTTCTGTAAACAGGCTTTGTTGCCATGTGCCAAATTTCTGAGTCCTTGTTGAGAAACTTGTGTTTTATGCTCAACTGGAAGTAAGTGAGTGTATGTTTGGTATGGAATGTGTGTCTAATTTACTGCAAGTCTTATTTGAATACTGAGTATGATTGTTGTTATTTTTGTAGCAGGACTTTTTTGTTCTACAGACGAATATGGTGTTTGATATGTATATAGACTGTGGAGGAAGTTTAAAGTTGCCTGTTATTTACAAAGATCTTCATCTTCTTGAACAGGTCCTCCAGTTTGCTGTGAATTTTGGTATTGACAACAACAGGCCTATGGACAATTATGTGGGACATTTTGGCATGTGGATGGGAAAGCAGATAAGACTTTATTCACTCTCTCACTTTTTCATCATCCATGGACAGTGACCTGCTTTGGATTCTACTAATAGGGTTTTTGTGTGTGTTTGGCTGTTCCTTACCATTTGCTGCATGTGATCTAAAGATTGAAATGATGTGAGATATGTGCTTAATTTTCTTACTAAATATGAATTTTGCATTTGATAAGTGACTCTAATTCCTGTCTTATAAGATTAACTATTTTATTGCAATCGGTTACCTTTTTATAAATAAATTGTGTGGCAGTTTGTGGAATTGGGTAAACCAGAGATCGTTATATAAATGGCGCCCGAACAGGGACCCGATTGCATGTAATGTTTGTTGTTTATTTTTATAATGGCAGATCGTCATCAGCACATTGAGACAGTTGGGGAGTGTGAACCTGGTAGCGAGCTTGACTTTACCACCGAAACATTCGTCATCAGGAGGGAACCTATTCGGGATCTCGTCAGCACATTCAGTGAGTTGTATATTGATTCAGAAGATAAAGAGGAAAGAGTTGAAGTTTCTGGGGATGTTCCTTTGCCGCCACCACCACCACTGGAAATGGAGGAAAGACCTGAATTCAGTTCCTTATCAGCAGTTGTGGAGAGGTTGGGACAGTTTTTCCATACTTGTGAGAGGAGAGACTCACAAGTATGGAAAAAAGACTGGATGAATGTAATAGAAAGGTGGGTGAAGTTGTTACTCAAGTAGAAGTGGATAGTAGATGCCAGAAATTGGAAGACAAGTTAACTTATAGAATGGAGAGGGAATGTTCAAGAATTCAGCAAAAACTTGAACTTAGTATCCAAGATTTAGGCCGCTCCATGGTGGACTGTTTAAAACGGAGAGACGCCCAGATTGATAATAAGTTCAAAATGTTCCTTCCTCTTGAATCAACTCCAATTCGTCCTACTCAGAGCTCCATTCCTCCTCCCTCAAATTTCCAAATCAGTAACCAAACTTAAAAAGTTCAACCTAGTCACACGCAGATGTCTATTTCTGGAAGTAATTCAGCAGTTCCACCTATGAAGTTAGAATTTCCAAACTTTAATAGTAGTGAAGATGATGATCCAGTCACATTTATTGAGAGATGTGAAGAATACCTAGCTATTCGGCCCTTATCTGTGTAGAGACTTGGCCGGGCCAAATGTTGGATTTCTTTAAGGGATCATAAAGTTAGACAACAAACAACAAATTCCTAGGGGGGGAGTCAACACCAGAACCCCTTTTGGCTCCAGAAAGTCTGGGTTAAGTGATGACCTGCCGGTTGTTACTTAACTCAGGAGGACAGTTATGGTACCTCTCTGGCCTTCCCCAGAGAGGGTGACCCCCCAGCTCAACTCCCTGAGATTCTCCAGGCCCCCTGGAGATTTGCAGAGAGGACTAGAGAAGTACATTCCAAACACCTCAAAGAGACTCTCTAGGATGAGCAGGACTAAACTGCCCAATTTGTATCTATATATATATATATCTATGTGTGTATTCCTCCATAATCACTTGATACCCTGCCATAGTTATTGCATGCATTTCAGTGTCATTAAAGTTTAACTGTTATTTCATGGCAGATGAATGAATAACTATTGTTCTTACTTCATCTCTCTCTCTCGTGTGTGGTATCAAAATGATCCACAAAATGATCCATTTGTCACAAAGAAGGACAAAGAAATTTCTCCCGCGCAACCACCGTCCTTTTGCCATTGGTCAAAAGACCTGACAGGGGCGTGACAGCTGTGCCTTTAAGACCACCATGCATCGGACAACTCTTTGCTCAGAAACTTGGAATCTATTCAAAACTTCGTGGGACCTGCCCTTTCTTCAGGACAGCTTTTCCGGCAATCTTACTTCGGCAGACTTCGACACTCATGAAACTTAGCTCTCGAACGGACTTCTGAATCCACCGGGACACTCTCTCTCTTTCTCTCCGCGCACCAGGATTCTTGCCGACACAACTAACTGTTCAATGCAAGTATCACAATTTAACAGCGCAACTGCACCTTGGCTACCAAGGTGAACTTTTGTAGAGAAAACCCGGTGGTTTGTGTTCTGCTGATTTAATGTGCCACTCTTTACCCTTTACTCTGATTTTTCTATGCTTTCTCTTGTATGCCTGTGAATGTGTATGTGTTTATGTTAGTTAATCAATATTGTATTTCAGTAGCTTAGTCAATAAATATTCATTTGTATTCACTCATGATTGCCTCTGCTTAATGCTCATAACACATCCCTTAAACTGTGCGATACTGTTACCGGCTCTGTATGTATTACTGTATTGGGCATGGACCGTTGTTAATCAAGGCCAGAAGAATAATGCGTTTATTGCACCAGGTAATGGTATTGCACCATTTGAGCCACAAATAATTATACCCCGAAACTGAACCGTGTTTTAAATAACGCCGTCCTAGTTTCACTATAACTAGTGGAGATGCTGGGGAGTGTTTAAATAATACCTTCCTCACAGAATCACTACATCTGACTATGAAATATTAGCTTCTCTTACCTCAGTTTTAAAAGACACTGCAAAAGACTGGTGGGTGGCAGAGAAGAGGAACGTACAGACGTGGAAGCAATTTAAAAAAGTCTTCCTGCATTCATTTCTGACTGAAGACTATGAAAATGAAACGTCGAGAAGGCTTCTAGAGAGAAAACAAGGTCCACAAGAAAGCATACGAGATTTTGCTTTTCACTATAGAGCCCTTTGTTTGAAGTGGAAAAAGGATATGTCAGAAAAAGAGATCTTTGCAGTCCATTCTCAGAAATTGTAATCCACGTTTGGAACTGTACAAAATGTTGGTGAATTGGTAAGAACTGGCACCCAAATTGAAAAAGATTTAGAGGAATCAAAGAGATACTGGAGTAATGTTAACTCTGAAGCTCAAAGAAAGAAGTCACATATGAACCGAAAAACTGTCTCCAAACCCCCTCATGCTAACACAAGAGTAATACAATCAGTTCAAAGTAATCCAATACAAGATTAGAACATGATTACCTTGCCTATATTGTTGAGGAACAGGTATATACATGCTGTTGTTGATACAGGAAGTACCCTTTCTATGATCCAGGAATCTTGTTGGAGAAAACTGAAAGGTCAGGAAGTATGGAGACCAAGCAATTTCAATTCAATTCAATTCAATTCAATTTTATTTGTATAGCGCTTTTCACAAAGGACATTGTATCAAAGCAGCTTTAATGTAATGACATAGCAGTCAGTGGTCAGGGATTCAAAAAAAACTCTTTAGAGAAAAAAAACCCTGACATGACGCGGTTATAGGGTGCAATCCTCAGCTTAATGCAATCCGAATCAAATTGCCATTGATCGCGATCCATAACTCACTATGCAGTTTACAGGATACAGATGACATTATAAGATGCAGAAAACTATAAGAGAGTTAATAATAAAAATGTTATATGTTAAGTGTAATGGTAAATTTGATTTTAATATAACAGGTGCCGGAGGTTGTCCTGGGTAGTCGCCATGAAGCAGCACCAGGGTGGGCATCAGGTGGGCAGTGTTGTATGCCAGATGGAACCATTCCTCAGGATGCCGATAGAGAGAGAGAGAGAGAGAGAGAGAAAAGGAGAGAGGAGGAGGGAGAGAGAAGGACAAAACAGAATTGCTTAGCCATTCCTATGTTGATTGTAAGCAGTTTTATGTGATATCACATGCAGTATGAATTAACTTACAGAGAGTTTGGTCAAAGATTAGTGAATGCAAGTGTCAGATAAGTCTTTAATGTAGTTTTAAAGAACTTACATTCCATAGTTTGCTAAGTAGAGAAAGATCTGCCACCTTTAGATTTCTTTGAGATTGGAACTATTAAGAGCCCGTTGTTTTGTGAACGTAATGTCCGTGAGTATGCTGATAATAGTTCACTGGAGGTATAGAGGTGTTAAGCCATTTAGTGCTTTGTGTGTCATTAACAGAATTTTAAATCGAGACAGTAGCCAGTGCAGTGTTGCTAGGAGTGGATAATGGACTTTTGATCTGAGAACTCTAACTGCATTTTGAACCAGCTACATGAATCCCCCAGTAATCATTGCTTCCAAGGTCATAAAGCATGGATTAGTTTCTATATAAGACACATATCAGAAATATTTCTAAGGTGAAAAATGCATGGCATGTATTAGAAATGTGACCATCGAAAGACAGGTTCTTATCTAGAATCACACCTAGGTTCTTGGATCTTGCCTGCAACCTTCTATAGAGAAGTTGTGGGCTATTGTGTCGTGTTTTGGAGCTATTAGGTTCAAACATCTCTGTCTTGTTGGAGTTAAGTAGAAGGAAGTTGTTTGCCATCCATTTTCTAATATCGTTAATACAGTCTATTAGCTTAGTAAAATGGTGGGGTTTGTTAGGTTCTGAGGAAATATAGGAGCTCTTTATATGATCGTCCAATAGCAGTGGAAGTTGATGTCATGTTTCTTAAAATACTGAATAGTGTAAGACAATTGGGAAGAACTGATGGAGATTTTACTGAGAGTAGTAAGATTTTTATCGCTGGCATACACAAATTGGTAACCAACAGTTTAAAGAAAGTCTGCTTTGACCATTAATGCCAACATGGTTTTCAGTTCATCGAGTAGGATTGTATGATCTATTGTCAAAAACTGTCGAGTAATATAAGAATAGATGTCTCATTGCGACTGATGCTAAAAGGAGGTGTCACTCGGAGACATACTGTACTGTGATGAGGCCTGAAGATTGAAATTTTCATAAATGCTATTTTCGGCTAGGAATGTCTGTAGTTGTTTGGACTAAACCTTTTCTAGTATTTTTGATAAGAAAGGGAGATTCGAGATTGGTCTATAGTTGGTTGTGGGTCTCCTTGGTCGAGATTAGGTTTTAATGAGAGGTATTCAATAACTGCCATTTTGAAGGTCATTGGGACGAGTTAGCCTAGTTCTATGGACAAAATGTTTTGCTAGCAAATGGCCAAAGTCAGACTGCTGTAGAAAAGTCTGAATGCGAGTGTGAACTTCAAGGCAAGATATTCAAATTAACTCTGTTTATAATGAGAGAATCTGATTTGACCGTTCCAATCATTCTCGGTATGGATTTCTTGATGACTACAGGAATAATATTGGATTTCAAGAACTTACAATATTGCTTCTTCAAGAACTTACAATATTGCTTACAATATTCATCTGCAATATTGCAGATGATGGCACTATGCAGAGATTTCCGTTGTGGTCTTGTGAATCTTCTCAACCTTTACTCCACTTTTATCTTGCCCTACCAATACCACAAATGACAGAAGAAACCTTACAATCCATCAAACAACTAGTCCTGAGAGCAGACACCACTTCTCAAATTAACAACCAACTAGAAAGTCTGATGGGTAAATGGTCAACTGTCTGTACTGATGAAATAGGTCACTCAGCGATTGTAAGGCATCGAATCATCACAACAGATGAAATACCGGTTCGGAAGAGGGCATATAGAGTGTCAGTTCCCAGACAACAATTCATTGACGATGAAATTCAGGAGTTGTTAAACAAGAATATTATTCGTCCTTCAGTTTCTCAATGGGCCTCACCGGTTGTTGCGCCTAAAAAAGGACTGTGTGTAGATTATCGGGGATTAAATGCAAAAACCCACTTCGATGGTTATCCCATGCCACAGATCCAAGACATATTGGAGTCTTTGCATGGAGCATCAATATTCAGTACTTTGGATCTGAAGAGCGGATATTGGCAGCTAGAAATGGAACTTGACAGTATTCCAAAGACTGCATTTGTAACTGCAGCAGGGCAATCTGAATTCTTACATCTTCCATTTGGCCTAAAGAACCCTGCAGCTTCCTTTCAAAGACTGATGGAATGTGTACTCAAAGATATTAGAGGGAAGTGTTGCTTTGTTTACATAGACGATATAGTTGTGTATTCAAAAGATGAACAAGAGCACTTACGACATCTGAATCAAGTCTTCAACTGTCTCCATCAAGCGGGTCTGACCCTGAATCTGAAGAAGTGCAACCTTATGCAACAATCACTTATCTTTTTGGGGCATGTGGTATCCTCTGAAGGAATAAAAACAGATCCTTCTAAGGTTGCAGCTATTTGTGATTTCCCAGTACCCCAGTCTCTCAAAGATTTACAAAGGTTTTTGAGATTGGCTGGATGGTATCATCGGTTCATTCCAAATCTATCTGAAAAAGCTGCACCACTTCATGCACTAAAGAAGAAACAAGCCATGTGGATTTGGACCGAAACATGCCAGCAGGCATTTGAAATGATAAAAAAAGACTTGACTAGACCCCTATCCTTATTCCGCCTGACTTCAAGAAATCTTTTAAGGTACAAACAGATCAAGTGAAATTGGCCTCGGAGCTGTGTTGACCCAAGAGATCGATGGACAAGAACGGGTGATTGCATATGCATCTAGACTGCTTCGAGGAGCAGAGCAAATGTACTCTGTATCTGAAAAGGAGTGTCTTGCAGTTGTATGGGTTGTAGAGAAGTGGAGGTATTTGGAAGGAAGACCATTTGAGGTAATTACTGATCATGCCACCTTAACTTGGGTTTTCCAGCATCCCAAACCTTCTTCCAGATTAACTCGCTGGACAATTAGACTTCAAGGCTATGAGTTTAAAGTTAAATATCGAAAAGGTCAGTGTAACATTATACCAGATACCTTGTCTCGAAGTTTAGAAACTACCTCAGCAAGTATGATTGCCATGGTCAAGGCTACCAGGAATTCTGAAGTCCCAGCCAATTTGCTGGTTGACTGGTCAGATGTTGCTACCGCTCAACAGAATGATCCAGAAGTGCAAGACTTGTGCAAAAAAGTTAATTCACAAGCAAATCAAGATCCATCTAGAGTTCACTATGTTATTCAGAATGATTCCTGTTCCGCAGTGTACCTGGTGGACGAAAAGGACCAAAATTACTGTTAGTAATACCTGCTGGTTTACGAACTGAATTTTTAAGATATGCTCATGACAATCCATTAAGTGGACACCTGGGTCGACTTAAAATGCTACTGAGATTGATGGAAGTTGCTTACTGGCCCAGTTTGAGGACTGATGTATGGAAATAGTGTAAGGAGTGCTCCACATGTCAAAAGTATAAACCTACCCTCTCCAAGTTGTCGGGCTACTTGCAGTGTACTCCTGTCGTAGAAACAGGACACATGTTGGGTGTAGACCTGATGGGTCCATTTCCAAAGAGCCCGAAACAGAATGAGCATTTGTTAGTCATAGTGGACTATTGTTCAAAATGGGTTGAGCTGTTTCCGTTACGGGTTGCCAAAACACCTCAGATAGCACGCATCCTCATTGATGAGATTTTCACATGGTGGGGAACCCCAGTCTACCTAGTATCTGATCGGGGGGCACAATTCACCTCAAATCTCATAAATCTTGTATGCAAACAATGGGGTGTCATACAAAAGTTGACCACAGCTTATCATCCTCAAACAAACTTAACAGAGCGTATTAACAGGACACTTAAGACTATGATCGCTTCGTATGTGAAAGACAATCATCGTAACTGGGATAAGTGGTTACTAGAGGTTTGCTGTTAACACCGCCTGGCAAGAAAGCACCGGATTTACCCCAGCTGAAATCACTTTGGGATGTAAGCTGAAAGGACCACTAGGGAGAGCTTTAACAAGACCACCCAATCCTTGCAATCCTACATACAATACAGTGGAGAGACAGGAGAACCTCATTCAGTTGGTTAAAGAGAATGTTCAACGAGACCAGGCTAAGCAGGGACACTATTATAACCTGAGAAGAAAACGGACTCTTTACAAAGAAGGTGACCTCGTCTGGGTTCGCACTCACTCTCTGTTAAAAGCTGATGATGGTTTCATGGCTAAGCTGTCTCCAAAATGGAAAGGTCCTGCCAAGGTGTGTAAGTGTTTGGGCCCTGTAAATTATACTATTTCGTTCCTTGATAACCCTGATATTTGTGATACTTGTCATGTACAAAACTTAAAGCCTTTTTAAGGAAGTATCCACTCTTCCAATGAGGGGGGTGATATATAACAGTCACAAGCCTGTTATAGGATTGTGAAGGACAATGTTTTTCTCTTCCTCACCACGGGGGGCACTAAGGTGCAATATGTTCTCTATAAAACATGTTATGCTATAGAAGAAGAGTTAATGGCTGAAACATGACTTTGCCCAGGTGGTCAAACTTGGCTTTGAGAAACTGATGTTTTATGCTCAATTGGAAGTAAGTAAGGCTGGGTTTGCTATGAAATGTATGTTTAACAATGTATTGCATTTGAAGTGTTATATGAACATTCAGTGTGGTTTTCATTTAACTTTTGTAAACAGGCTTTGTTGCCATGTGCCAAATTTCTGAGTCCTTGTTGAGAAACTTGTGTTTTATGCTCAACTGGAAGCAAGTGAGTTTATGTTTGGTATGGAATGTGTGTCTAATTTACTGCAAGTCTTATTTGAATACTGAGTATGATTATTATCGAGTTGTTATTTTTGTAGCAGGACTTTTTTGTTCTACAGACGAATATGGTGTTTGATATGGAGACTGTGGAGGAAGTTTAAAGTTGCCTGTTATTTACAAAGATCTTCATCTTCTTGAACAGGTCCTCCAGTTTGCTGTGAATTTTGGTATTGACAACAACAGGCCTATGGACAATTATGTGGGACATTTTGGCACGTGGATGGGAAAGCAGATAAGACTTTATTCACTCTCTTGCTTTTTCATCATCCATGGACAGTGACCTGCTTTGGATTCTACTAATAGGGTTTTTGTGTGTGTTTGGCTGTTCCTTACCATTTGCTGCACGTGATCTAAACAAAAGTTGAAATGATGTGAGATGTGCTTAATTTTCTTACTAAATAAAAATTTTGCATTTGATAAGTGACTCTAATTCCTGTCTTATAAGATTAACTATTTTATTGCAATCGGTTACCTTTTTATAAATAAATTGTGTGGCAGTTTTTGGAATTGGTTAAACCAGAGATCGTTATATAAAGTTACATGTAAATGAAAAAAAAAAAATTCTGAAGGATTTTAATCATAATATTTCCTAGCAAATTATAGAGGCAGGGAGTGGGGACATGCAACAACTGCTATTTTTTAGTGTTCTACATAGTTTTTATAAATGATTTTAATTATACATTCTAAATTTTGCAGTTAGCTAAATGTGAAGACACTTGCTTAATAATAAAATGTATTATATATTGTAGTGTAGAATATTGTAGTGTTTTTATGAATGACTTATCTGTGCAAATTTTTTTTTAATTCACGTGCCAAAAACATTAACCTCCTCCCCCCAAAACGACCACTCTTCACTTCTTTCTTTACAACTTTCCCTACAATTTTCCCATTTCAGAAATCGTTTAATTTGGAGATACCTCATGATTCGGAAAAGTAGACAATCACTACTTCCGTTTCATGAAGACTTTAAATAAAGTAACAGAATAGAGAAGAAACGTGGACAGCCCACAGTGTCGTTGAACACTACACGCTAAACACAATATTACTGCGTGATGCTGCAAACACATCTGACACTGACAAACAGCTGTTTGTGTGTGACATGGGTCAATAAATGACAGATATGGAATCAATGTACAGTGCCTTTTATTTCTCCTTCTCACAAAAAATCTGTTGGATTAACAATAAAAAAAGATGTATATCTGTTGCACATAATGTTATGTTTACTTGGCATAATTTATCCATGTTCATGTTACCCAATTTATGTTTGTTAAACAAACATGATTTTTATAATTCAAACTTTTACATTTTGGAAAAAAAAAACATATTTTTAGTTAATATAACCTAACATTTTCATTTATCTTTCGCAAAATATTAAGTTAACAGAGTTTAACAGAAATTCAAGGTTAAAACTATATCCTTTTACAGCCTAAACACAAGCATCACACTTCTGAACGATGGTAACCACAAAACTCATAAATATCAAAAACTTCTCTAAATCTCAAAGATAAATAAATATTAAGCAATCACATGTCTTTCTCTTTACTAAAGCATAAAACAACACTTAATTTAAAAATACTTTGTCTTGCGCAAAGCTTTCTGGGAAATGGAAATTCTCTGACCAGTTTCAACAAATTTAGTTTAAAACAAAGTGCCTGAATGATCCTAGGAGCTATGTTGTCAGGGGCTATATGCCCCTGGTAGGGTCTCCCAAGGCAAACAGGTCCTAGGTGACAAGCCAGACAAAGAGCGGTCCACCCCCCCCTTATGAGAAGGTCTAAAACAAATATCGAGACGTCGCCCGGTATGGCGCAGCCGGGGCCCCACCCTGGAGCCAGGCCTGGGGTTGGGGCTCGTATGCGAGCGCCTGGTGGCCGGGTTTTACCCCATGGGACCCGGCCGGGCCCAGCCCGAAGGAGTGACGTGGGGCCAACCTCCCGTGGGCTCACCACCTGCGAGAGGGACCATAAGGGGCTGGTGCATTGTGGATTGGGTGGCGGTCGAAGGCAGGGACCTCGGCGACCCAATCCTCGGACACAGAACCTAACTCTAGGGACATGGAATGTCACCTCGCTGGGGGGAAAGGAGCCTGAACTAGTGCGAGAGGTTGAGAGGTACCGACTAGAGATAGTCGGGCTCACCTCCACGCACAGTTTGGGCTCTGGAACCCAACTCCTCGAAAGAGGTTCGACTCTCCACTACTCTGGAGTTGGCTGCGGTGAGAGGCGGCGGGCTGGAGTGGGCTTGCTTATAGCCCCCCAGCTTAGCTGCCATGTGTTGGAGTTTACCCCGGTGAATGAGAGGGTCGTTTCCCTGCGCCTTCGGGTGGGGGATAGGTCTCTTACTGTCATTTGTGCTTACGGGCCGAATGGCAGCGCAGAGTACCCGGCCTTCTTGGAGTCTCTGGGAGGGGTGCTGGAAAGCGCTCAGACTGGGGACTCCGTCATTTTGCTGGGAGATTTCAACGCACACGTGGGCAACGACGGTGACACCTGGAGAGGCGTGATTGGGAGGAACGGCCCCCCTGACCTGAACCCGAGTGGTGTTCTGTTGTTGGACTTCTGTGCTAGTCACGGCTTGTCTATAACGAACACCATGTTCGAGCATAAGGGCGCCCATCAGCACACGTGGCATCAGGACGCCCTAGGGCGGAGGTCGATGATCGACTTTGTGGTTGTTTCATCTGACCTCCGGCCGTATGTCTTGGACACTCGGGTGAAGAGAGGGGCGGAGCTGTCAACTGATCACTACCTGGTGGTGAGTTGGATCCGTTGGCCGGGGAGGAAGCTGGACAGACTCGGCAGGCCCAAACGTTCTGTGAGGGTCTGTTGGGAACATTTGGCAGAGCCCCCTGTCAGAGGGGTCTTCAACTACCACCTCCGGCAGAGCTTTGAACAGATCCCGAGGGAGGCTGGGGACATTGAGTCCGAGTGGACTATGTTCTCCGCCTCCATTGTCAAAGCGGCCATTCGGAGTTGTGGCCGTAAGGTCTCTGGTGCCTGTCGTGGCGGCAACCCCCGAACCCGGTGGTGGACACCGGAAGTAAGGGATGCTGTCAAGCTGAAGAAGGAGTTCTATCGAGCCTGGTTGGCTTGTGGGACTCCTGAGGCAGCTGATGGGTACCGGCAGGCCAAGCGGACTGCGGCACGGGTGGTTGTGGAGGCAAGAACTCGGGCCTGGGAAGAGTTCGGTGAGGACTTGGAGAAGGATTATCGGTTGGCCTCGAAGAGGTTCTGGCAAACTGTCCGGCACCTCAGGAGGGGAAAGCGGTGCCCAACCAACACTGTATATAGTGGAGATGGGGCTCTGCTGACCTCGATTGGGGATATCGTTGGGCAGTGGAAGGAATACTTCGAGGACCTCCTCAACCCTACCAACATGCCCTCCACTGAGGAGGCAGAGGCTGGGGACTCGGGGATGGGCTCGGACATCACCCGGGCTGAAGTCGTCGAGGTAGTTGAGAAGCTCCCCGGTGGCAGGGCTCCGGGGGTGGACGAGATCCGCCCTGAGTACCTCAAGTCTCTGGATGAAGTGGGGCTGTCTTGGTTGACACGTCTCTGCAACATTGCATGGAGGTGTGGGACAGTGCCTCTGGACTGGCAGACCGGGGTGGTGGTCCCCCTCTATAAGAAAGGGGACCGGAGGGTGTGTTCCAACTACAGGGGGATCACACTCCTCAGCCTCCGGGAAAGTCTATGCCAGGGTACTGGAGAGGAGAATTCGTCCGATAGTTGAACCTCGGATACAGGAGGAACAATGCGGCTTTCGTCCTGGTCGTGGAACACTGGACCAGCTCTATACCCTCTTTCGGATACTGGAGGGTTCATGGGAGTTTGCTCAACCAGTCCACATGTGTTTTGTGGATCTGGAGAAGGCATTCGACCGTGTCCCTCGCGGTGTTCTGTGGGGGGTGCTCTGGGAATATGGGGTCCGAGGCCCTTTGCTAGAGGCTGTCCGGTCCCTGTATGACCAGAGCAGGAGCATGGTTCGCATTGCCAGCAGTAAGTCAGACTCGCTCCCAGTGCGTGTTGGACTCCGCAGGGCTGCCCTTTGTCACCGGGTCCTGTTCACTATCTTCATGGACAGGATTTCTAGGCGCAGCCAGGGACCGGAGGGGGTCCGGTTTGGTGACCACAGGATCTCATCTCTGCTTTTATGGATGATGTTGTCCTGTTGGCTTCATCAAGCCAGGACCTACAGCGGCACTGGGGCAGTTTGCAGCTGAGTGTGAAGCGGCTGGGATGAGAATCAGCACCTCCAAATCTGAGGCCATGGTCCTCAGCCGGAAAGGGTGGTTTGTCCCCTCCAGGTCGGTGGGGAGCTCCTGCCACAGGTGGAGGAGTTTAAGTATCTTGGGGTCTTGTTCACGAGTGAGGGAAGGATGGAGCGAGAGATCGACAGACGGATCGGTGCAGCTTCTGCAGTAATGCGGTCGATGTACGGTCTGTCGTGGTAAAGAAGGAGCTGAGCCACAAGGCTTAAGCTCTCGATTTACAGTCGATCTACGTTCCTACTTCACCTATGGTCATGAGCTTTGGGTCATGACCGAAAGGGTGAGATCCAGGATACAAGCGGCCGAAATGAGTTTCCTCCAGCCGGGTGGCCGGGCGCTCCCTTAGAGATAGGCTGAGGAGCTCGGTCACTCGGGGGGAGCTCGGAGTAGATCCGCTGCTCCTCCACATCGAGAGAGGCCAGCTGAGGTGGCTTGGGCATCTGTTTCGGATGCCTCCCGGACGCCTCCCAAGGGAGGTGTTCCGGGCATGTCCCACCGGGAGGAGGCCCCGGGGAAGACCTAGGACACGCTGGAGAGACTATGTCTCTCGGCTGGCCTGGGAACGCCTCAGGGTTCCCCCGGAGGAGTTGGAGGAAGTGTCTGGGGAGAGGGAAGTCTGGGCGTCCCTGCTTAGACTGCTGCCCCCGCGACCCGGTCCCGGATAAGCGGATGAAAATGGATGGATGGATGGACAAAACAAACCATTTATGTAGTAATTGATGACTGAACATGAAAAATTCATGTTGTGATATATTGTTTTAATTCCTTTTTTCAGTACTGAGTTAAAAGATATGGCATACACATGATAAAAAGTGTAGCACATTTTACAGATGTGATGTACAACACACTTGTCTTTGTCAGGTGACATCATACTTGCATGGACCGGCTGCTGGTGCAGCCGACATTTGTAAGGTATCAGAGCCGGTGTATTATGTAGTTGGAGAATTGTCTTTTTCATTCGCTTCATTTTAGAGATAAAATGGTAGGGTCTTGGGTCGTGTCTTGTGTAGGGTTGTGTGAAATGTTGTAATAGTAAATCACACGATGTAATTGGCCAGCTGACGCTTTTATCCAAAGCGACTTACAAGGTAGGAGACATTGAAGCGATACATCAAGCGGCAACAATAGTACTAAGAAGTGCTTTACTAAGTTTACAATGTTTTGCAGTGCTAGATAAGTACCTGTAGAGGAAAGAAGAGAGGTTTTTTGTATTATGATGTCAGGTGTTTGTGGAAGAGGTGTGTTTTTAGTTGTTTCTTAAAGGAGGTGAGGGATGTGGCAGAATGGATTGCGTTAGGGAGATTATTCCACAAGCCGGGGACAGAGAAGGAGAAAGAACGAGAGAGAGATTTAGTGCCCTTCTGTGAGGGTACCACCAGTCAGCGTTCGTTCGTTGAGCGCAGGGTTCTGGATGGGTTGTAGATATGTAGAAGAGAGTTAAAGTGTGAGGGTGCAGAATTTGTGATGGTTTTAAATGTCAGCATTAATTATTTAAATTTAATGCGGGCAGCAACCCGTAGCCAATGGAGAGAGATGAAGAGAGGTGTGACGTGCTCTTTTGGGTTCCTGGAAAACAAGTCTAGCTGCTGCGTTCTGTATCATCTGAAGTGGTTTGATTGCTCGTGCAGGAAGACCAGCCAGGAGAGCATTGCAGTAGTCCAGTCTGGAGATTACCAGGGCTTGGACTAGCAGTTGGGCGGCGTTCTTTGTGAGATATGGCCTGATCTTCCTGATGACCTCAATGAAAGGATGGGGTTCCAGAGTATTCTAGGGGCCAGCTCAATTTGATGTGCTGGAGTCATTAGGCATCTTTTAAAGGCCTGAAGACATTGATGTTGAATATGTCAACCATCGTTTCTTATCAAAAAGTTTAACAGAGGGTTAGGCATTACAGCTGATTTGCTGATATTGGCCGTTATAGAAAACCCCAAACGTAAACGCTATGTTACGTCAGATGGCTCAGTGGAGGTACATTGTCGCAACTTACCCCAGCAAAGCGTTCTATCAAATTTCACTTTTCAAAACCTCTATGAAGTACTGTGTCACTCCATTCAAAGGAGTCTGGGTGTATGCCAGATGTGCTATGGGCATGCCCGGCTCTAAACAGCACAGAGGAGTTAACCTGTCTGGTACTCTGCAATCTCCTCCAACAGGGACAGGTGGTCAAGCTGCCCTAGTCCAGACCATCATTTTGTGGTGGTTCAGGGTACTATTCGCGCAAGTGTGCCTTGCATTGCAACACTGGTAGTGGGCTAAGGTCCTTGATCTGTGCATATAAAGTTTTAGAATGTTTTAAAGGGTTGTGCGTCAACTATCACCCCCTTTGACAATGTGGTCGCCAGTGGCAATTCTACATCTGCAGTTGTGTGGTCAGACGAGCTTGTCAAATGTTTTCACAAGGCTCAGCAGGCGCTATCCACTAGTTGTGCTGTGACAATACCACCACCCGATGATCAGCTTTGGATTGTCACCGACATTGCTCTCAGGGATCGTCGGCTGGGTGCAACAATGTACAATGTACAATGTGCAATGTGTAATGTACATTACCCGAGGGGAAAAACTACTCATGTCATGTCCGTAAATTCATGGGTTCCCAGCTGCGGTGTGCTTCTTATAGAGTTTGCATGACTGACTGTTATAAAGTTGAAGAGGAGTGTGGAGTGCCACTGGAGGCTCCCCGAGTGATACAGAAAAGCAGAGCCTGCTCCCCTCCTGAGGTCTGATGGCAGTGGACGACAGGAGGGCAGGAGCATATCACCATTGTGTTCGATAGGTGTCCCAGGCCTAGAGGCAGCCTGACTCTCAGCTGTTCCTCTAAGGGTTCCTTAGCAGTCTACCTGTCTCCATCGACTTACCAGCAAGTTAAAAGAGTACGAGCTGTACTGAATGGGCTGGCTTCACATGTATCCTTGTGAAAGTTTGTTGATGCGTTGCATTAGTATTTTGTGTGCCACTACTGCACGGTTGGTTCCATCGGTTTTCTTAAGTGGTTATGTGCCCCCTTTTCTTTCTCTCTTTTTGTGTGTGGGCCTGTGTGTATTGAACCCGTGATTGCCTTCGAACTGCATTTCATCTGTGCTGTCACAACGGTCTTTTTTTCCACATTGGTGGCTTCGACCTGTTGTTCCATGCTCTTCATCTGTCCTTTCACGCGACATCTCCCCCGCTTTCGATGCCGTGGAGTGAATCTCCTCAATCTCCGGCCGGTAAACCAGCCAACACAGCCAGAGGAAGCTATATCACTACTTAAGGTGGCCTTGATCAACGTGTGGTCAGTGGTGAACAAGATATTTATTATAAATTACTTTTTTTACAACGCATAGATATTTTTTAATTACTGAAACCTGAATTATGCCTGATGAGTCAAGTCATTTTACTGAACTGGTTCTTCAGGACTGTAATTTTTTAATCAGGCCATGGTGGAGGATTAGTGACAGTGTTTAAAACTCTTTTCCCTGTCACTGCTAGCCTTTGTTGCACCTTTAAAGCGCAGTTGCTTTAGCCTACATTAATTAACTCTGTGGTATTTGCTTTGGTTTATCGCCTCAGCCAAACAATGATTTTCTCAATAGGCGCATTCCCATTACAAATTTGTGCAAAACTTTTGCAGTATTTTCTAAATGTCGATAAAATGACATTTGCTGACCTGATATGAGAGGTTTGCTATTTCTGTAGGGTTTGGAGGCTCAGAAGATAGGCCCTAATGAACCTGTTTGGGGTCAATGGGTCAACATCAGCCATCAACATCAGGATGGCCTCTACTTCCAGCAAGACAAGTCATTAAGACCACCTCTGGAACTGACTATGAACCCAAGACTGTGTACAGAGCTGATTTAACAGATCTCACCTGTCTCCCCCAAACTCCACCAAAGTGAGGGGCTTAGAAGGCATTGAAGCGGAAGTGGATTTTTTGTTGGGCAAGCTGGCGCTGTAGGTAAGGAACCAGTGTTGCATAAGCTTCACGTAATTACCTTTCACCTCCACGAACGTTTGTGCCTTGATTTGACCATAACTCCACTTGGGTCCCTCTTCTTGCAAAGAAACGTCCTAGAGCCAGTCCTAGAGTCTGTATTCATGCTAGGGAGTAAGTCGAGATAAACGGCTCTGGTGCTCAGGCACTTAACCCTCTGGGTGTTTTGGGACCCTGGAGAAGTTTTGACATGCCCTGACATTTGTGCTTTTTTCAGTGTCCTATAAACACATTAATGGTTGAAGTCACATTTCACTGTGTTCAGCACAAACTGTGCTTCAATGATATACAAGCAATGTATGTGCATACTTGTGTTTTTGAGAAAACCATGTTTATGTGTAGTTAGTTTAAAAAAAAAAAACATTTTTAAGTCATTGAAATATAGACAAAAACACACACTAAACATGTGTTCACAAGTCTTTTCATTACTGGATCTTGTTGACTAGGTTGTTTGCAACAAAAAGATGTGAAAACCATTCTGCCCACTTATTTAACTAAAACACTATATTGATTTTAATTTTGTAAGAGACTTTTTGTTGTGTAAAGTCCATATGTGAGGGAGTGTCAATGGTCATGAATATTGACACATTTCACACCTGGGAGACAAAGACTCAAACCCAAATAGGCCTATCAAAGAGGAATGTTGTGAGGGAGACAGAAGGAAAAAATGTGAGAAAATTTAAAGATTAAATGTTTTATTTGTATTGAATTTACAAAATAGTGCACATTAATCACAATATAAATAATGAGTGTGTAAGGAAAATTTTTGTGCAAAAAGTTACATGTTTGTGCCATATTTGAAAACAGTTTCTCTGCAAGAAAGTGAAGAAGTGAACATGATTTGCAAAGCATGCTGATGCAGTGATACAGATCCAGATAATTGTAAAGAATTGTTAAGCATATTTTGTGTACCAGTAGACTACATGCATAACTTATGGGCAAAAAAATGTAAAAATCACTAAATACTGTCTTATTTATTATCCACCACTAATACTAACATGCCCATGCCTTTACAGGCACATATTGTGTTAACACAAACAAACCCAAAGCAAACAAAGCATCAGCAGTAGGCAGGCTCTCTCCACACATGGCATTGTAGTGCGTAGGTAGTGCAACATGGACTGTAGGTCGTGCCAAAGGTTAATACCTGCCATTTGAGAATCTTGGGTGCCTCATCCATCTTTAGGTCTTGCCAAAGGAAACAGAGTAGAGAACGGTCCTTAGGGAGCAGATACACCTGGTGGAACATCACTTTCATGTCCCCACTCACTGCCACAGGATGTTCTCTAAAGTGGATAAGGATGCCTAACAGTGAGGCCCAGAGGGTGAGCCCTGGCAAGGGGTACAGATTGAGGCTGTGTCCTTGGTATTGATGGGAGCAGTTAAAGCAGTTTAAAAGGTCAATCAAATTTGGGTTGTTTACAGGTTGGCGGAACATATGGCGCAGAAACTCAGCATGCTGCTCTGGAGGAAGCTCGACCATCGTGCTCCATGGTTCTTAATAATCCCACAAGTGACTGCACCTGGAGAGCAAACTTCTGGAAAGCAGAGACATCACCTTGCTTGATATCAGGACTCTCCAACACAAAGCTAGCTGATGTGGTTGGCGGAATTTCTTATGAAGGGCAGCCATTGTATTGGTGAATGGGGTGGGTGAATTCAGGTAAGTATTCTGGCTTCCTCAAGCTTAAGGTGTCCCTCTAGGATCTTGTATTTAAAAAGTTCAGTGCTGTCAGGGGGGAGATTTCCCAAAGCAATTCGAAGTCGGTCAAACTCAGCCAGATCAGGCAGACTGAACTTGGGGATCGTTGGAGTAAGTCCTCTGTAAACATATTCAGAGCCAGACTAAGGTGCCACAGGCCATAGGCTGAGTACTGTCGTTTGCACAAATGCCTGAGGATGCGAATTAGCTGGCGCTGAACTGACTCTCTGCCTCTCTCTGGGAGCTGTCATGTGGTAGGCAGGTAAGGTCATGGCTGCAGGTGTTCATAATTCCTGGAGCTCAGAAGTCAATAAGGCTTATCATAAGGCTAGGGGTTCTGGTGTGACTGGGAAATCAAAGGGGTACTTCCAGTCCTTGGCACCAATGATTGACAAGTAGTGGCATCCATGTCAGATAGCGTGAGGTTATCCATATTTATCCTCAGGTCAACATCAGGTTTAGGCCACAGAGGAGGTTTAACGAATGTGTGCGGGGGGATCGTTGGCAGAGGTGTGAATGGCTTTGATTAGCATTTGATTGAAGGCCACAGTACCTATTGAATGAAACCACAACTTTTAAAATAGAAACAGTATTTGTTATTGGCTGGTAGATTTGCTACTATTGGCCAGCCTGGGTAATTATAATATAGTTTTGTAGTAGTCAAAGGCTATAGTCTTTGATGGGCCACTGCAGTTGGCTTTAGATGCCTCTTAGCCGCCTCTGAGTCGTAGTTTGGTGGTGGCGTTCTATTGGAGCTTAATCCACTCTGCAGGCGTCTATGATGCAGTGGTGCATATTTGTACTGGTTTCCAGTCTCGCCTGCAGAGTGGCACACAGATTGCTAAGCTCCAGGCTACGAAATGACAGAGGTCTTACAATCCACCCCAACACTTTATCAGCGGTGACATCTTCATCAGACATCATGTCTGCTGTGATGCCCCTCCATAAGTCCACCTCGTCTGCAGCCAGTACGCTCTGCCTTGCCTTCAACAGCTTTAAACTGAATTGTTACATATAATCAGTACTGTGTAGAACAGAAAAACAATACATGAAAAACTTATTGACAAACCTACCACGTTACTGTTATCTAGCACTTGATTGGTCAATGCGAGGTGATGTATCAAGGAAAAACAAGGAGAGAATTTAAACACAGGAAGACGATGCTATCTGAAATCTGTGGGAGATAGAACACCCTAAACCAAAGATAAAAAGACAGCGGCATTGTTGTGAACACTGTGACAACGAACTGTCACACTCAGAATACTTTGATCATAAAAAACAGTACTGCAAAAATGGCATTTAGAAAAAAAGTCTAATCACAGACAGTGTGCAATGGACCATGCACCAGACCTGTTATCCAGTCATGATGTTACCGACGAGACGCATGCACGACCACTTGATGTTCTTGAACAGGCTGAAACGCAACACTTCATACAATGGTAGGCAGTACAGTTTATGTCTAGTTTATTATTGATATGAATGTGTCTTTAAGGCTAGTTTTGGATCATTTGCAATTGTTTTCTCAAAATGTTACCCTAATATATGTTATATATTGTTGTATACATGTTGTATAGCTGATGACGACGAAAGCATTCATCTGTGTCCTATGTGCGACAAGCAAAAAAGATAAACCACTTATGCTATTTGTATATTATTATCTTCATTGTTAGAGTTACAAATAACATGAGTCACACCACAGTACACATTTACAGTATATTTGCCAGTATATTTGTCAGTATAAGTGAAATTTATGTGCTGTATACAGTCTTTTAAGGTGCTAAATACATTATTTCTCCCTGTTGAACGCATTGCTGGAAGATGTGTGTTGAACACATCCACTGTGCGTTTAAGCAAAACAACAGAAACAGTAGCTACAGTCATGCCACTATGCACAATGATTGAGGAGGTCACACTCATCTTTGTCTATTTCTAATCTTTGTGTTAATTTGCTTCATACTTTATGCTAGTTGCCTAAAATGTAAAGTACTTACTTTGTGTTCTGTAAGTTGCCTTTAAAAGTAAAGGCCTTTAAAAGTATCTGCTAATCATTAAACATTTGGAGTGGATTTTCATTCATTTCTATATAAAAATTATGGATTGTCCTGGTAACATTATACAGTATTAAAAATTTGTATAATAAAACTTATAATTCTTAACTTATTAGAATTATTATTCTGTATTATAGTTATTAGTAATTATTACTATGTAAATGTCTGTTATGTGAAATAACTTCACTACTAAATTAAAAACATACCTTAATTTAAACTTGCTGTTCAATAATAATAAATCCATTCAATGTTTTTTATACAGGACATTTCATTACATTGAAGTATAGTCCACTATTTACAGAAATATCACCTCTTAATCAGAGAGTAGGTCCCCCACTAGACCTGATTTGCATTTGTTTACCTCACTGTTTAGGCAAAGGGTATGGGGTGTGTTGGAAACTTTTTTCAGCGAAGACCAGGAGACTTGGATTTCCTTGAGCAGTAGTCTTTATTGTAGATAGCGAGTCTTCAAATCAGAGCATACTGCACGGGCGCTGCAGTCATCAAGTCTGATATGAAGTCTAAACACATTGCATATATAGCCATTTCAAGGGGCAGTCCCTTGAAATGGTAACAAAGCATTTAGGTGACAATAGAAACAATGGACAGAGAGGAAGTAGTAGACTCTCTTCAGATCCTGGAGTCTCACTCACCCTTACTGAGACCACTTCATTATCATAGAGATAAAGAAATGTTCACACCTTGGGCCTGTTGTCCCTTTCTGAGTTTTGACCTTTGATTGAATCATGAGCAAATGGTCACCAACTCAGTGGGATATGATGGGTAAACGTCCTAGGAGCCACCCCATGTTCCTATGTTCTTCCAATGCAATATATATCGTTTTAGTAGTTTGTGTAAGGATGGGGGAAATAAAGAGAATCAGCTGATTTTAAAGTGATCCTAAAATTTACATTTCC
>CM032801.1:105970-161160 GCA_019155185.1 Beaufortia kweichowensis
TTTTTTTCTTAACACTTGAAAGTAACTCTGAACAAAATCAAATACAACAGAATATCATTCAAAATGTTTTAATTAACATTCAAATGACAGATAGAACCAGTTAGATTAGAACACAGTCTGAGGGTCAGAACACAGGACGCTTAGAGCCAGCTAGTGTCTGGGGGTCTAAGGACAAAGGACAATCAGAACCAGCTAGAACAGCCTGGGACTCACTCTCTTAGACCCACCTGGATTAGAACATCAGCCTACTGTCATACTCTACAACTAGGCCTACTCTACATTCCAGCCCTGAAGGTTACAGGGAAAGATGAGGAGTTGCTCTTTCCATGTGGTTCCTCCTTTTAGGTTGAGGCAGCTTCTTCACCACATAACTTTTAGGAACATGTGCCACATCATTTTCCTGTGTCACTTTCTTAACCATGCCAATGTAACGGACGCTCCTGTGTTTGGTTGCAAAGTTAACTATGACAAGTCACCCACGGACAGATCTGTGTTTCTTTGATCACTTCTCTCATCCTCAGAGCTCTCTTCGTCAGACACATTATCAATTGAGACAGGGACATCACTCTCCTCAGAGCTGCTAACTATGATATTCTTTTTGGTTGCTTTCTTTTTCGGTTTTCCCTTTTCTTTGCTATTTTTTGCTTTTTCCCTGCCAGTTTCTTTTGTCTTTCTTTATAAGCCTTTTCAATTGCCTGCTTCTCAGGAGTATCAGTTAGAATGGCTGTCTTCACACGCCTTCGTTTGGTTTGTGTTCTGCGGGGACATTTGGGAAGTGGTAGGATTTCACGAGGAGACACATATCCAGGTTGGCTGGGAACACGTGGCAGATCTGAGTCAGTTGGCGAGGCACATCCATGCGCAGTGGATAGATTAGCATCAGCGAGTGCATTATCTGCTGCGGGTGGTTCATCTGCAGGTGGATCATCTGCAGGGGGTGGGCCATCCGGATCATCTGCAGTGGCAGGCTGCAGCTCAGGGTTTGGCTGGTCTGACACCATGGATGGTGCAAACACTTCATCAGGGAAAATTTCTCGGTTATATGGGAAAATCCCAGAGGACCTAAATCCAGAAGTGATGTTGCATGGTGTCACTGCTGACATGAAGGCCTCATTCACAAGTCCTGCAATCTGGTAGATCAAGACTGTTTTGCCAGGGTTGGATCTCATCCACCCATCAAGAGCTCGGCTGTATTGGGTCTTGAACGGGCCAAACACGGTCACGTCGAGAGGCTGCATGCGATGAGATGTGTGGGGTGGGAGGGTGAGCAGAACAATACCGTTGCTCTTCGCTATTTCTACTGCCTTGAGTGAGATGTGAGCCTTAAGATTATCCAGGATTAGCAGCATGGGATGGTCAGGGGTGCAGTTAGTGTGCTGTATCAGGTGATCAAGGAACTCAGCCCAGGTGTCTTCATTCATCCATCCCGTTCTGGTGGAGGTACCTTTGGCTCCTGGAGGTGCTCCTATCATGTAGCAGTCCTTAAACTTAACTCTGGGGAGGATAAACATAGGCACCCCAGGCTACTGATTTTACTTCCCCTTTCTCTTTTTTCTTTATGAATCTTAGGAATCTTAGGCTTGACTTGTCAATATTTCTGTCCCTTGCAGCTGCTCTTATAGACTTCTTTCCTTCCTTGACCTCAGCGGCTGCACTCTCCATCTCCTCAAGGGGTGTTTTGCCACAGGTAGTCTTCCTGGTGTATTGCCTTGGCATGATGGCTTTTCTACAATGTTTATGACATTAAAAATAAAACATATGTAATGTGCCTCATGTCTCACTTTACCCCACAGCATTTGTCTCACTTTACCCCACCACCACATTTTAGAAAAAAACAATCTCTCTTAGCAATTTAGGCTAATCTTCAGCTAGCATCATCACATGGAGTTATATGTTGGTAGTTCATCAACATGTATGATATAAGTTTTTCTACCTGAATCAATTTGCTTTGGCACAACAGTTGATTAAGTTGACAGCAAGAAAATTTACTTTTACATGCAAAACAAATATTTGTGTGAATAAAACATGCTTACCACAGCCCCATGAGGTCCACTCCTTCATGGCCAAGGGGAAATGGGAGGGGCTTGAAAACATAATGGTCACATGACCACAAATGTGTTCCATTGCCTAGATACAGGGGGTGTCTCACATTACCCGATGTCTCACATTACCCTACTCTCCCCTACATTAAATATATAAAAGAAAGAAAAGTGTGAAAAGCAAAGTGAGTAAATACACTCCCATTTACAGACAACACACACATATACTGCACACTTACACAACGCACATGCACAAAACACACACACTCACACAACTCACATAACATGCAGAAAAAACCACACACACTCACACAATGCATATGGACAAAGCACAGGCACACACACTCACTGAACACACACGCACAAACCAGATACACATGCAAATACATACATATTTACATTTACATTTAGGCATTTAGCTGATGCTTTTATCCAAAGCGACTTACAAATATTAGGAGACAATGAAGTGGCACAGCAAAAGTGGCAACAATAGTACTAAGAAGTGCTTTACTAAATTTACAATATTTCATAGTGTTAGATAAGTACTTAGAGAAAAGAAATTTTTTATTATCATGTCAGGTGTTGGTGGAAGAGGTGTGTTTTTATCTGTTTCTTAAAGGAGGTGAGGGATGTGACAGATGGGATTTCGTTAGTGAGATTATTCCACAAGCAGAGAACAGAGAAGAAGAAAGAACGAGAGAGAGAGATTAAGTGAAAACATAATGGTGAGGGAACCACCAGTCGACGTGTCGACGTTCATTCACTGAGCGCAGGGTTCTGGATGTGTTGAGCGCAGGGTTCTGGATGGGTTGAGCGCAGGGTTCTGGATGGGTTGAGCGCAGGGTTCTGGATGGGTTGAGCGCAGGGTTCTGGACGGGTTGAGCGCAGGGTTCTGGATGGGTTGAGCGCAGGGTTCTGGATGGGTTGAGCGCAGGGTTCTGGATGGGTTGAGCGCAGGGTTCTGGATGGGTTGTAGGTGTGTAGAAGAGAGTTAAAGTATGAGAGTGATGAGTTTGTGATGGTTTTAAATGTCAGCATTAATGATTTGAACCGGTAGTCAATGAAGAGAGATGAAGAGAGGTGTGACGTGCTCTTTTGGGTTCCTGGAAAACAAGTCTTAAATAAAATTCTTTAAAAATTCATCACTTCTAAATAAAAATTTTTTTATTTAGAAGTGATGTGCAACCTTGGTCCGACGCTAGGAGCATGTCATTTGTGATTTTAACAAGTGCTGTTTTAGCTGACACACTGGCCTTAGTGATCTCTAGAACTAAACGGAGGTGTGGAGACAGAGCTTGTGTAGCAATTGCCCATAAACTTTGGAATGACTCTCAGATCGGCACCTACAATAAGTAATTTTAAACACATACTTAATAAGGACATTCTTGCTTTGGCTTTTAATAGGATTTAAGTATTTGTCTATTTGTGTATTAGTAAATAAAGGGTTTTTCACTGTCCAGCGGTATTATGTCTTAATGTCTTGATGCACTTGAACGATGAAAAAACAGAAGTACATTTAATAGCTCAGTATGATCATTTACTAAGGGTTGAGTTGTGTTTTGAGTAGTTTATTCTTAGGCTGATACGTACATGCTGTAGAACACCAGCATATTTCATCTGATTGGAAGATAAAACTGCAAATGTAAGCAAAATATAATTTGCTCTATAGCAGTCAATACAGACAGTAGAAATACTGATCTTATAAGGACAAGCGTATCTCATGTCTAATGCAGCTTTAATTGATTTATTGAACCTCTGGTTCCACTTTACGCTCAATAACATGCTTTGAGACCGTTGGTTTTTTCTACATTACCAAGCTGGTTTCTCATTGAAGCAGATGGTTTGTGTGAGGTGGCATGTGAGATTATTATTTATAAAAACAGTCAAGCAAGAATTGTTATTCTTTAACTCACTATGAGAACAATCAGATCTGAAAAGCCTTTAGATTATCTGAAGATTATAAATGAAAAACTGTTCCTATGGAACAGCAGGCTGAAAGTGCAAAATACTTGACAAATCTGAAAACACGATACTAAATCTACAAAGAAAATAACAAGTAAAAGAAACACAATGAAGTCAGTCAAAATGACAAGAACAATTGGCTTAAAGTGATGTACATACAGAGACTAAATAAATTGGTCAGCACACATATTTTATTTATTACATTTTTCTCTGTATTATATTTACTCTATTTAAATTGTCTTTTTACAATTAAACCAGTTGCTTCGCTAAAATGTTTCACTGTTTCCAAACAGATTGAAGGAAAAGAAAATCCTGTTTCTGTCTAATGATTTCGCTATGTTAAAAGCACTGAATGCCACAGAAGAGGAGCCGTCCTCTGGTGTAGATTATTTATGTGCCGTTGTCTAATGTGATTTTAAAGGCTTTTGGTTTACTACTACAGAATTACAAGTTGAAGAGTTTAGTTAAAGATCTTAAAAACTATAAAATTGGCATTTACAATACCTCAAATCTAAGACTGGTTACTAATCTTTTTTCATTAAAAAGGATTAAGCAGGAGAAAAATAGTCCTAGCCTATGCTTCCTGATTACTATGAAGAGCAAAAATGACCATATTTGGATTGGAGTCATAACAGATCACAGAGATCTGACCTGGGATTTTCAACATACTGATGTCACCAATGGACATTGATATAATATTGTTTGTATGATCAAAATATTGTCAAATCCATCAATACTGGGGTACTACCAATCAGTTTACAAGTGAATCTGGCACATGGACAATTGTGTTCACTTAGTGTGTTTTATTTCTATGGATTATAACTAAGCCATCGAGTCTTAATGAAGCTTTTTACACTTTGCCCGTGATAATCCACTTTTTGGACACCTGGAAAGATAAAGACTTTCCACACATTACTTCCCTTACGAAAAAGAAGTATATTCGAGTGCATTTTATGAAGTATACTTCAGTAATGTTGTAAAGTATAGGGAGTATACTTGTAGATGTACTATTTGAATACTGCTTGGGACTTAATTAGCCCACTGTTTGTATATAAAAGTATACTTTTAAGTGTACTATAAGTGTAATAGTAGTGAACTTTAAGTTCATAACTAGTGCACAATTACTTTTTCATGTGTACTGCAATTGAACTTAGGAGTATACTAGTAGTTAGGGTTCAAGCCCCTAAGAAGCGAACCCCTATTGCAGGGGTCTTCAACTAAAATTGCTTGAGGTCCAGTAAATGAACTCTCCTCACCAGCCGAGGTCCGGACAATTATGTACTGCACATAAAAACATAAATTGACGGCTTTCGCCAGACTAAAGAAATTAGTGTAAATTATCGCTCATACTGGGCTTTTAGTTCATTTATTTTTCGCACCCTTACCTTGAACTGCTGAGGGTAAGTTTCTTCAAAGTGTCTATGTTTAGTTTCGTAATGGCGTTTAATGTTCCCACTTTTGTCAACCGCCACAGACTCAGAGCAAATGAAGCACACAGGCCTCGTACATTTCGATGAAGGAAGAATAAATGCGTATTTTTCCACCCATTCATCTCGAAAAACTCAGTTTTTAGCGTCAACTTTCCTAATTTTTGAGAATGCCATTGTTTTTCAGTCATCGAAAGTTATATCGGTGTGCGCCGCTCTCTGCTCTCTTCACTGTCTGTGACTGTTCGCGCCGGCGCCGCACTCGAAACCTGTGTCGATGTAGGACCCAAATAGCTCTACTGAGCTGACTTTATGTGTCTGATATAAATTGGATTTTATAATAACGTTAAATAGCGTTTGCCATTTATTTATTTAATTGTGTCAAAAGGCTTTGCGGTCTGGATGGTGTCACGGTTTCACCTTGCACCTCTCATTTGAACTTCATTTCCCACGATCCCCTGCATCTCACCACCTGGTCACAATCAGTAATCTTGTTATCACCTGCACCTGCCTCATGTCGTTATGGACTTTATTTAATGTGTTGGTTTTCTGTTCTCATTTGTCTGGTGTTGTTGTTTTTGTAGCCGTGTTCTGTTCTGCCGTGTGATATGTTTCTGTATCTCTGAACCTGTTCCATGGATGTTTAAAGCCTGTATTGTTCCCCTCTTAAGTGAGAACATTTACCTGAAGAAGTTAAGTAAACTACTTGATCTGATTTTCTTGTGTCTGCCTCATCTGCACGGTAACATTACACCAGACCTTAAAAAGACTGTTTTTTCTCCGTGATGTGAAGATTACTGGGCTTTTCTGTTTTTGAACTTTGTCATATTTCTGTCTGTTTGGATTATCTGTTTGTTTTGAATTTTTTCTCTCTTTGTTTGCATGTTATGGATTCCACAACTCCCAGCCCGTCCGTAGCCGCCCATGTCAAAGCTCTCCTCTATCGGGGCCAGGAGGAGGAATCCGTCGAGGTCTACGCCCTGTGCTTCGCAGCCTTTGGTATGATATCGGGGCTTCCCGAAGACAACCTGAGGCGTCTTTTTTTCTGGGGTCTTAACGACGCGACATGGGCCAAATTGTCTGGATGGGGGCCATGTGGAAACTTGGAGGAGAGTGTTGGCTAGTTGTGGGTGCCGCCCCTTCCGCAGCCTGGTCAAGATGGCCGAGATGGCCGCCCCCGAGAGTTCTGCCACGGCCAAGATGTCCGCCCCCGAGAGTTCTGCCGCGGCCAAGATGGCCGCCCCCGAGAGTTCTGCCGCGGCCAAGATGTCCACCCCCGAGTGTTCTGCCGCGGCCAAGATGGCCGCCCCCGAGAGTTCTGCCGCGGCCAAGATGGCCGCCCCCGAGAGTTCTGCGGCCAAGATGGCCGCCCCCGAGTGTTCTGCCGCGGCCAAGATGGCCGCTCCCCAGTGTTCTGCCGCGGCCAGGATGGCCGTATTTGTCCAGCGCTCTAAGTCAGTCAAGTACAATGTTTGCAACTTCTAGTTATGTCCCAGTGCAAACAGGAAGTAGCGATGGGGATCTCTCTTTTCCCAAGCCTCAGGGTATCTTTGCTCAGTTTGCTCCTGCTACAAAGTATGTACATGTTGCATCCCCCAGGGGGGAAGTAGTGCTTATAGTGGTACCCTTGCCCAATTTCAAGTCGGCTCTAGTAAACGTGTTTTTGGAGACTCTAAATCCATCTCATCCCAAACTTTTTCAAGCCAGCCCATAAATATTGCAGGTCCTCAGGGTGTTTCTAGCACTACTACAGGCTCTAGTAGTTTCAGTGGCCCTGTCCAGTCTCAAGGTACCTTTAACCAGTTTGCTCCTGGATCTCCTTCCAAGTTTAGTTCCTCACTGCTAGTTTCTAGTCAGTCCACAAGTGATCCAAGTTTATTTAGCCAGTACTCTCCAGCTTTACTGATTGGGCCTCAAATGGGCACATCGGCTCAATTTATGTCCCCTCAGGGAGAAGGTAGTGCTTGCAGTGGTTATTTGCCCCAGTCTCAGTCTGGTTCTAGTAAACTCTCATCTGAGTCTTTCAAACCCATCTCACCTCAGTCTGTTTTCACACAGCAAACTAGTGTTGCAAGCTCTCAGGGCAGTTCTGGCTCTACTTTAGCAGGCTTTAGTCGCTTTGCCTCTCAGGCCAAGAGTAGCTCTTACAGTGGGTCTTCACAACAACTTAGTGCTTCCAGTCAGCCTGCCAGCGGGTCTCGTATACATGCAAAGCTTTTGTCTTCGGCTGGAAGACTCTCCAGCCAGAGTGCTAGCAGTCAGGCTTTCCAAAGCCAGAATGCAGCAACTCCGGGCAGTTCTAGACCACCAGTGACAGGAAGTTCTGGTCAGTTGGTTTCTGCACAGGGAGGAAATGGAAGTTTTGGTGATTTGTCCCTACAGTCTCAAAGTATCTCGAGTCAGTATACCCCTGCATATTCTACTCTTGTTTCCTTGCCTGCAGCTGTTTCTAGCCAGCCCACTGGCAGTAAGGCTTCCCAGAACTGGTATGCTTCTGACTCCCAAGGGGGCTTTAGTCAGTTAACAATTTCTTATACCTCTGGCCTGGCACAGCGTGCAAGTAGCCTTCCTAGCAATTCATATATGCAGTCTCAACGCAGCCCCAGTCAACTTAACTTCGGTTCTTCTCGGTTAAGCGCAGTGGCTTCACCCCAGACTAGTCGTTATAGTCAAGCTGCTGAAACTCTGTCCCAGGGCCAAACTCCTCAAAGATGGCAACCTTCTGTCTCTAGTTTGTGTCTAAGTAGTCATACCTCTGGTGCAGCTGTGTCACAGAGCAGGTTTTCCCCTCAAAGTGCCCCAGATCCTAGTAATCTCTCCACTGTAGACCGTCCAAGCCTGTTTGCTCCTGGGAAGTCATGTCCAAAGTCTTTTGTCTCTAGTTTGTCCCTAGGTAGTCAGTCCTCCGGGCCCCCTGTTCCCGTCTCCTCCGGGCCCCCTGTTGCCCGTCTCCTCCGGGCCCCCTGTGCCCGTCTCCTCCGGGCCCCCTGTGCCCGTCTCCTCCGGGCCCCCTGTGCCCGTCTCCTCCGGGCCCCCTGTGCCCGTCTCCTCCGGGCCCCCTGTGCCCGGCGCCTCCGAGTCCCCAGCGCAGCCGCAGCCAGCCCCGGCGCAGCCACAGCCAGCCCCGGCACAGTCACAGCCAGCCCCGGCTCAGCCTCCTGACCCCGAACCTCCTGACCCCGAGCACCCACCCAGCCTCCCTCTCCCCCCTCTGTGGGTCTTGTGGCGCGAGGACGCGCCTTCCGGGGGGAGGGGGGTACTGAACTTCATTTCCCACGATCCCCTGCACCTCACCACCTGGTCACCATCAGTAATCTTGTTATCACCTGCACCTGCCTCACGTCGTTATGGACTTTATTTAATGTGTTGGTTTTCTGTTCTCCTTTGTCTGGTGTTGTTGTTTTTGTAGCCATGTTCTGTTCTGCCGTGTGATATGTTTCTGTATCTCTGAACCTGTTCCATGGATGTTTAAAGCCTGTATTGTTCCCCTCTTAAGTGGGAACATTTACTTGAAGAAGTTAAGTAAACTACTTGATCTGATTTTCTCGTGTCTGCCTCGTCTGCACGGTAACAGATGGACGCATCTCGCGGTCCGGATTCGGACCGGGGTCCGCCAGTTGGCGACCCCTGCCCTATTGTATTTGTTAGTGTTCTTCCTATTATTATTATTCTTCCGCCATGGAAGTCTATGGCAGCCCATAGAACTGTATGTAGGAAAGTTGTCAAATTTTGCACACAGGTAGAGGACAGTGTGAACTATCAACATGGCTAATTTGGAGTCTGTAGCTCAAACTCCCTAGTGCCACCACTAGTTCAAACTTTGACTTACATTTATGCTTATAATTTTTCAACCATAAGGGCTAGAAACAAAGTTATTTTTCCTCTCATTCCTTGACTCGAATCGAATCAAATCCACCATGTCATTTTCCATCGTGAATTTTCCCAATTTTCCCATCGTTTTGGAATTTTCGAAAAACATATTTTTCGAACTCCTCCTACAGTTTTCATCCAAAATGCACGAAACATGGTATGTACCATATGTATGATGTTGAACTCATGGTGAACTCATGTTGATTGACCAATCCGTGGTATCCCTGAAGTCTCCACCGCTCCTCCGCTGCATCCCGCCCCAGCTCCGCGTGCTCCTCAGCAGCCGCGTCACACATCATCATTTGCCGCTCCGCCTAATCCTCCAGCACCCGAACCCATGCAGATAGATAACTTCCGTCTTACTAAAGAAGAAAGACTATGACGAATCTCTCTCCGACTCTGTCTGTATTGTGGCGAGCCCGGTCATTTAATCTCTGCCTGCCCTGTCCGTCAGCCCCGACCCCGGGTGAGTGCGATTCAGCTGCCTCAAGCAGGTACTAAACTACCGTTAACGTCTCTAATCCTTGTTTCCCCTACTGTTTCTCTTCCAGTAAAAGCCTTAGTGGATTCTGGAGCGGCTGGTAATTTCATCTCCCCGACGCTTTTGACTCGACTTCAGTTACCTCGTCATCGTGTCGCTCAACCGCTTCCAGTTCACAATATTCTGGGAAAACCCCTGGGTCGGGGGCTCATCAGATATTTCTCTCCTCGAGTGAAGCTGGAATGGGAACCTGCCATGACTGAGGAGTTATCGTTCTGGGTGCTGGAGAGGAGTTCAGTGGATCATGTCCTGGGACGCCCCTGGCTTCAAATTCACCGGAGATGGATTGGGAGTCAGGAAGAGTTCTTCGTTGGCCAAAGGACAAGACAGTAAGCAAGTCACAGTCAGTTCCTATATCAATGTCTCCAATTTCTGTGAATCTCTCCTCAGGGAACCCTGATGCCTCATGTGAGCCCCGTCTGGACTCTACTTCGAAGGTTTTGATTCCTCCCGAGTATGGGGTGTTCCAGGACGTGTTCAGCAAGGAAAAAGCAACTCAACTTCCCCCGCATAGGCCATGGGACTGTGCCATTGAGCTGCTGCCTGGAGCCCCTCTTCCCAAGGGCCGCATTTACTCCCTGTCCCTCCCGGAACAGAAGGCCATGGGTGAATACATCAAGGAGGCTCTCCAGCAAGGGTTTATTCGTCCATCCACCTCCCCTGCAGCTTCCAGCTTTTTCTTCGTGGGGAAGAAGGAAGGAGGGTTGAGGCCCTGCATAGATTACCGAGTACTCAATCAAGCCACGGTCAAGTTCCCTTACCCCCTGCCTTTCATTCCTCCGTCCATTGAGCACCTTCGTGGGGCTTCCATATTCACGAAACTGGACCTCAGAAATGCGTACAACCTGATTCGAATTAGAGCGGGGGACGAGTGGAAGACGGCCTTCGTGACGCCCGCAGGACACTTCGAGTACTTGGTTATGCCCTTCGGGTTGGTAAATGCCCCTTCTGTTTTTCAAAGTTTTATGAATGAGATTTTCAGAGATGTTTTGGGTGTTTTTGTTATAGTTTATATAGATGACATCTTTGTGTACTCGAAGTCTCCTGCGGAGCACCGGAGCCATGTTCGACTCGTCCTCCAGCGCCTCAGATACCAACATCTCTACCTGAAGCTAGAGAAGTGCGCTTTTCATCTCTCTGAGATTCAGTTTCTGGGGTATGTGATCAGCTCCATGGGGATGTTCATGGAGAAGAACAAGGTCGAAGCCGTCCGGACCTGGCCTCAGCCCTCCTCCATCCGAAGTCTGCAGCGCTTCCTGGGTTTTGCAAGTTTATATCGACGATTCATCCGTCAGTTCAGCACCATCTGTTCACCCCTCACCTCTCTGCTCTGCGTAACAAACACAAAGCACTGGTCTGGACCCAGGAAGCGACCGAAGCCTTCAATCTCCTGAAGGAAGCCTTCTCTCCCAGCTGCAGGGGAGCCCAGCTCGCCTTCACCCATGTGCCTTCTTCTCTAAGAAGATGTCCCCGGCGGAGCAGAATTATGACATTGGGAACCAGGAACTCCTCGCTATCAAGCTGGCTTTAGAGGAGTGGAGGCATTGGCTGGAGCTAAGTATCCGTTTATTGTTTACACTGATCATAAGAATCTTCTGTATCTCCGTGATGCTAAAAGACTTAATTCTCGTCAGGCCGGTGGGCTCTTTTCTTCTCACGTTTTAACTTCACAGTTACCTGTCGCCCTGGCAGCAAGAACGGGAAGGCGGATGCCCTCTCCAGAAACCACGCTCCTGACACCAATGCTGATCCTCCAGAGCCCATCCTCCCTCCAGCCATGGTAATCTCTCCCATAGAGTGGGAGCTTCGAGGAACGGATTTGTGCCAGCCAACGCAACCAGCCTGCTCTGCTGGGAGGTCCAGAGGGGAGAATCTTCGTGCCTGAAGATCTGCGCGTCTCCCTGATGGACTCCGTCCATAGTGTTCCGGGTACGGGACATCCAGGTCAGCAGCGCACCCTCTCACTGCTCTCCCCCCGTTACTGGTGGCCAGGTATGTCCAGAGATGTCGCCCGATATGTGCAGGGGTGCTCAGTCTGTGCCGTTACCAAGGTTCCCCGTCGACTACCCCAGGGCAAACTGCTCCCGCTCCCAGTTCCCCAGAGACCCTGGTCACATATCGCTGTGGACTTCATGACGGATCTTCCCAGCTCTGATGGTTACACCTGTGTCCTGGTGGTAGTCGACTGCTTCAGCAGGGGTTGTAAGCTCATCCCACTACCTGCCCTACCCACAGCCATGCAGACAGCAGAAACCCTGTTCCAGAATGTATTCAGACATTTCGGCCTGCCCCAGGACATTGCCCTGTAAGGAACTTGCCCCCAAATTCATCAGCCCCTTCCCTGTTGACAAGCAAATAAATGCAGTGACTTACCGGCTGCAACTTCCCCGATCCTATCGTCTGGCCCCTTCGTTCCACGTTTCACTTCTCAAGCCACACTAACCCTGTTCCTTTTCCTTCCCCAGAATCTGGTGCTGAAGGACCTCCACCTGCGGCTCCGGCGCCTCCTCCTCCACCTCCCATCGACAAACAGGACCGCATCTACCGGGTCGATACCATCCTCCAGTCACGTCGGTGGGCCGGCAGGCTGGAGTACCTCTTGTCCTGGGAGGGATACGGTCCGGAGGAGCGCTGCTGGATTCCTCGCTCGGATGTTCTGGATCCTACCCTGCTCACTGACTTCCACAGAACTCATCCCACCCAGCCAGGTCCCAGGCCGACGTCTGTTGCGGCCCGCAGGAGCGGTCCGTGGAGGGGGGGTACTGTCACAGAGTTGAATACAATCCCTTCAGCATCGGATTCGATCCCACACTTCACCCGATCTGCATCCCCAGACTTTTGAACTACATTTCCCATGATTCATTGCACTCCGCTCACCTGTTCCCCATCACCTGCACTCAGCCCCGCAACCAGCTTCACCTGTGTATGTCATTACCCGGACTCTTTATAATGTGTGTGTTTTTGTTCATTCTTCGTCTGGTATTGTTGTTATTATGTTGGTTTGACCGTGTTCTGTCTGTTCCTGAGATCTGTAAGTTTTGCTCAGTGTGTGGTTTACCGCTGTTATTTCTGCCTGTTTGATTCCCCTCTTAAGTGAGGTTTGTACCTGTTTGATTCTCCTCTGATGAAGTAAAAGTAAAGACTTTGATCAGAACTCTCGTGTATGTCTCGTCTGCTGCACGGTAACACTTATTTTGTGCATGCAAGATTGTCACCTACACTTTCACAAATTTTACTCCACGCAGGCAAATCTTTTTCTCATCATTTTACCTTCATAGTAGTGTCTTTAAAACCCTCTTTTGTGCCGAACTACTTCATGGCTGCCTCCACTCCTGGATGTTCGGAATTGGGCTTTGAACGCACTACGTCTATACTTCCGAGCCGTGTCCGCCTCAGTGCATGCTTACTGCACTTTCATGTGTGTTATGATGAAACATTTTGTGCATACAGTTACATGTTTGTGTCATTTTTGGAAACAGTTTCTCTGCAACTGAAGAAGTGAACATCGTATGCTTAGTAAAGCATGCAGATTCAGTGATGCAGATCCACAATCCTAAAAGATAATTGTAAGGAATTGTTAAGCATAAATTGTGTACCAGCGAACTACATGCATAACTTGTGAGCAAAAAACTGACACCACAAAAATATTTTCTTATTAATAATAATGGTAATTATGATCCACCACTAATACTAACAAAGCCCATGCAAAAAACAACTATAGCTGTACAGGCATATTGTGTTATTAAAATTATATAAACCAAAGCAATAAAACATATTGCAGGTGGAAATATAGTCTGGAAATACAGTCCAAACAGTGAAAGATTGTTATGATACAGGGAGAGGAAGATAGGCAGCGGATCCACATGCAGTATGTTATTCAAATAAACCACAGGAACAGATCAAACATTCAAACAACGACTGACAAAAGACACAAGAAACACTGGGGCTATATACACACAGATACAAACAGGGTTAACGAGACACAGGTGATGGAAATGACAATGATGAGTCCGGGCAAAGAATTATGGGAACTGTAGTGCAATAGTGAAACAGTCCAGAAAGGGAGGGCAGGGATAAGAAAGGGACCTGGGAGACACAGACAGGACCAAAGATGTACATATTTATAGAAAACAGTATCTAAACTAAACTACTAAAATTAATAATTGTTTAACTAAACTAACCATAGTTTTAGTTCTTTGTTGAGTTCACACAAATGCTACCCCAATAATCTATTGGGGCTGCACATTTACTATAGTACAACTGTGGTAAAGTTTGGTCATAAATAAAGAAAGAATACTTACTCATCAGGTATAATATGCTTCGGTGGTTTCAATTACTCTTACAAAAATCCGGATTCGTGATTTTGTTTAAATATAAAGTCAACTTCATCATCACTCTACAGACACAATGTAAAGCGCAGCCCTAGCCTGTGCATTGTTCCATCAACTGAATGCGCTGTAAATCTTACCATGAATCTGGATGATTTGTTTGGGATGCTATAGTTTGGGGGAGTTTCGCATTGCTGGCACACATGATTACTGTATGAATAGCGCCCTCTGTGTGTGGGATCACATTACAGATAATGAGCTGACACAAAAGAAACTGTATGCATGTCATCTTCATGCATATTACACAATCAAAAAACATTTGTTTCTGATTTGGATTGGTTTATTAAAAAGTACACACTTTAAGCTTTCTGTTTTATGTTTCCATGATAAGAATTCACAGAGTTTTGGTTTGTTTTTTATGACGCGTTTTAGGAGGATGCTGGTGGAGAGAGAGACAGCTGAAGACGCACACTGTTTACTTTCTTAATTTTAAAAAAGCACAATGTTTTGTTGTTATTGTGAGTGTACACAAATAAAAGTAGATTCAAATGATGTATGAATAGGGCTGTAGTGAGCAGAGGCATGCCCTTTTAAAATGTTTTATTTGGTCAAGTTTTCTTTTCCTGCTTATATATACAGTAGTTTAAGTGAATACAATTTTGAAGCTTCTGAGTTTCTGCTGTTTGATTCCTATTTTCTACAGGACGACGTCTTTGAAAACGGACAGATAGCATAAGTTATCTTCTGCCATGATTAAACATAACTAAATACTTTTCAAATTAATAATCGATCAAGCTGTTGGTAAGGATTTCCCAACCCCAAATCTTTATTACTATTTTGAAAGCTATCTTTAGCTTGGTGTGTATTAAATATGTCTTTATTTCTGAAATATAAAAGTTAAAAGGCAAAAGTAGTGTATTTTGTGTATTTATTAAAATATATTAAGCACAACATTAATACAAAAATTGATTCACACAATTGATAAATCCTTTATATGCAAATTATGAAAGATTAATTTTTAATTAAATTTAATGTCATGTAAAGTATAAGTGAAACACAATGTCATGATTCCACCCTTGCACCTCTTGTTTGGACTTCGTTTTTCACTCTGCACCTCCCTCTGGACTCAAATCCCCATCATGCATTTCACCCGCGCACCTGTTCACCATTTGCAATCTTGTTAGCACCATTTATCTTGTTATCACCCGCACCTGTTTTCTGTCATTATGAGTTTATTGTTTGTATTATTTAAAGCCTGCTTTTAGTTTAGTCTTCGTCCGGTGTTGTTGTTTAGTTTGGCTGTGTGGGTTTTTGTTACCTGTCTCTCGTTCTGCCCTGGATATACTCTGTGCCTGTTATTACTTATCCTGTGATGTTCTCCTCATGAGTGAGGCCTGTAATCCTGTTCTGATACAAGCTCAGTAAAAGACTTGTTTTGAGATTATCTCGTGTGTTCTGTCTGATCTGACCCAGCACCGTAACACACAACACAATCTGATTGTGGGGGCAAGCAGGGAAGAGAGGACTCTTGTAACATACCGGACTGAGTTAGTAAAAGTTCCTTTACTCTGCTGTGTAATTACGAGATAAAATGGGCGTTTTCTTGCCAGACCTTAATTGGGTAACTTCATTACATGCATGCACTTTATTTTTGCATTTTGTATTTGGTTTTAAACAACAAGTCATTTCCTTTAGCACATTAGTCATGATTTTAATGCAATTTTATATATAGCCTAACATTTTCTAATTTCTCTGGTTTCTTGCAGTCGCAGCAGAAATGCATTGTAATCTTTGCTCTGGTGGGTTGCTGTGCTGTCCTCATGGCATTGATATTCTCTGCTGTAGATGTGTGGGGAGACGATGAGGATGGGATCACTGAAGACAACTGCAGCAAAACCTGCCGGTAAGCAAAACTTTTACATAACTAACCTGACACAGTCATTTATAACAACTTTGATTTCTGTTGCCAAAAATACCTTCCAAAGTACTGTTATCCAAACATGTGATCATTTTTAAGAAATAGCATTTGTTAATTTTACTCCTAAATCTGGATAAAACGATTTCATGGTTAACCATGATAAAAATCTCAATAATTAGTATTACTGTTTGAAATGTTAATTGAAACATTAGCTCTAGTGTTGTATAGCACCTTTTTTCATTAAATAGAGATGCTATACAGCAGAGGTTTTCAAATTGTGGGTCGCATAGTGAGAGAAAGTGGGGCACACAAAGTTAGTTGGCTGCAGCAAATTTTAGCATACGGAGGTCCAGACGGAGAGGAAGCCCCTCAGTGTCTTTTATGCTTGGAAAAGCTAGCCAGTGCTAGCATGAAACCCTCCAAACTTTTCCTCACAACATAACATTCTGCATACGTTAACGAAAAGTGATCCTATTTTCTTCTAAAAAAAAAGAAGAATATCTTCGTCAGCAACAACTGATTAAAAGTACAGCCAGCATCCCAGAGAAAGCACTGCGAGCCTCATATTTAGCTGCTGTAGTGATTCTGTGGGGATGGTGTTATTTAAACACTCTCCAGCATCTCTACTAGTTATAGTAAAACTAAAGTAAAACTAAGACAGTGTTATTTAAAACACGGTTCAGTTTCAGGTTATAATTACTTGTGGCTCAAATGGAAATACTTACAGATAAAGATTATTAACTATATGTATTTTGTAGCATTACCTGGTACAATAAACGCGTTATTCTTCTGGCCTTGATTAACAACGGTCCATGCCCAATACAGTAATACATACAGAGCCGGTAACAGTATCGCACAGTTTAAGGGATGTGTTATGAGCATTAAGCAGGGACAATCATGAGTGAATACAAATGAATATTTATTAACTAAGCTACTGAGATATGATATTGATTAACTAACAAAACACATACACATTCACATTCATACAAGATAAAGCATAGAAAAATTAGAGTAAAGAGTAAAGAATGGCATATTAAATCAGCAGGACACAACCACGGGTTTTCTCTACAAAAAAGTTCACCTTGGTAGCAAAGGGCAGTTGCTTAAAGCTGTTGAATTGAGTGATACTTGCATTGAACAGTTAGTTGCGTCGGCAAGAATCCTGGTGCACGGAGAGAGAAAGAGAGAGAGTGTCCCGTGGATTAGCTTAAGTCCATTCGGCAAGCCAAGTTTCATGCGAGAAGTGTCGAAGTCTGCGAAGTAAGATTGCCGGAAAAGCTGTCCTGAAGAAGGGCAGGTCCCACGAAGTTTGGAGAGATTCCAAGTTTCTGAGCAAAGAGTTGTCCGATGCATTGTGGTCTTAAAGGCACAGCTGTCACGCCCCTGTCAGGTCTTTTGACCAATGGCACAAGGACGGTGGCTCTTGTGGGAGAAATTTCTTTGTCCTGCTTTGTGACAAACGATTTACACAGGTACGTTTTATGTCCTGTGTGCACCGAACACATAAACTTATTGTAAATTGAGTATGATGCACGTCATGACTATGTACTGTGCATCATTATTTAGGAAATAATTTGTGGATCATTTTGATACCACACACGAGAGAGAAGTGAAGTAAGAACAATAGTTATTCATTCATCTGTCATGAAATAACAGTTAAACTTCAATGACACTGAAATGCATGCAATAACTATGGCAGGGTATCAAGTGATTATAGAGGAATACACACATATATATATATATATATATATATATAGATACAAATTGGACAGTTTAGTTCTGCTCATCCTAGAGAGTCTCTTTGAGGTGTTTGGAATGTACTTCTCTAGTCCTCTCTGCAAATCTCCAGGGGGCCTGGAGAATCTCAGGGAGTTGAGCTGGGGGGTTACCCTCTCTGGGGAAGGCCAGAGAGGTACCATAACTGTCCTCCTGAGTTAAGTAACAACCGGCAGGTCATCACTTAACCCAGACTTTCTGGAGCCAAAAGGGGTTCTGGTGTTGACTCCCCCCTAGGAATTTGTTGTTTGTTGTAACTTTATGATCCCTTAAAGAAATCCAACATTTGGCCCGGCCAAGTCTCTACACTGCACATCGAATAGCAAAATCCAAAAGGCCACACACCATAGGTGAGGAGCTTCTGCTCCCTGGCTGCAGTGTCGTTGTTGAGAAAATGCTTGGCAAAGAAGCTGCAAGAAAGATCGCAAAAATTCCACTTTCTGATAACATAGTACAACAACGCATTGAGGAAATGTCTTCCGATATACATGAACAAACAAGTGAGAAAATTCGAAGTAGTGGTGCATTTGCTCTACAACTTGACGAAAGCACAGGTGTTGCAAAAGTGCAGAGTTACTGGCTTATGTCAGGTACATTGATTCCACTGATGTCATTGAGAATTTTTTGTTTTGTAAATAACTTTAAGAGAGAATGACAGGGGCAGATATTTTTAACTGCTTGAATTTGCAATGGCCGAGGAATTCGTGTAGGCCTATGTACGGATGGAGCGGCTGCAATGACAAGCAAGAAAAAGGGTCTTGTTGCTTGAGTAAGGGAGGTTGCCCCATCACATACTTTCACCAAATGTTTTTTACGCCGCAAAGCTCTTGCCAGTAAGAAACTTCACCCACTCTCCTCCTGACTTTTCACATTGTTATGCGGAGAGATGGGCTCAGAACATCAGCACCTGCTTCTTCACTCTGAGGTCAGATGGCTGTCTTGGGGGAAGGTGTTGACTCGTCTGCTTGAGCTACAAGAGGAGATTTTGCAGTTTTTGTCAAATGTTAATTCTCCGCTTGCTGTTCACTTGTCAGACAGTGAATGGTGCGCGAAGCTTGCCTATCTGTCGGGCATATTCACTTATATGAATGTACTGAATAAAAGCATGCAAGGTCCATCATCATCCATCATCATCCTGACCTATGTGGACAAGATTGCAGCTTTCACCAGCAAGCTGAAATTATGGAGATCTCGACTGGAAAAAGGAGTATGGGACATGTTTCCATCGATGTGGCCCCAAGACGGTGAACGTATCCAAGACACTGTACATGCTCATCTCGGTGCACTTATTCAGAAGTTCCATGAATATTGTCCTGATACTGAAGGTAAGATATGTGTTTTTGTATTATTATTATCATTATTATTATTATTATTATTAGCAGTAGTAGTAGTAGTAGTAATAGTAGTATTAGCATACTTGTTTAAATATTCACATTTATTTGAACACTCTACTTAGTTTATTGTAATAGTAAAATTTCTTTCAAATCAAACATTAGTTATGACAAAATAGTATTTTGTCATAACTAACAATCAAAACTCACACAATCACGAAGTGTGTGGATGCAACTCTGACTCCTCTGCGACTCCAGGGCATTTGTATACTGAACTATATAGACGATTGGCTTATTCTAGCTCAGTTGAGTGATATGGCAGTCTAACATCAAGATGCCGTTCTAGCGCATATAAAAGTGCTGGTTGAACCCCAAGAAGACTCTGTGCGTATGGGAGTGCTCCTCTATGCAGCCCAAGTGTGCTCTATGAGAGCGGCAGCGACAGGGGTTCAGCAGCATCAGCAGCTGTCTATTAGACAGTTTCAGCACCTGTTAGGGCTCATGGCAGCAGCAGCCAACGTGATTCCTTTTGGCTCTATGCACATGAGACCCATACAATGGTGGCTCAAAGTCAAAGGTTTTTCCCCGAGGGGCAACCCTTTCCGCACAGGTACAGTCTTGCACAAATGTTTTTGAGCTCTGGCTGTGGGGAAAAAACTAAATTTTTGCCTCAAGGCCCAAGGCTGAGATCAGTGTGTCGTCACGTTGTTCAAACAACCATTGCATCTCTTACGGGCTGGGGAGCGATTATGGAAGGCCAGTGTGCCAGAGGAGTATAGAAGGCCAACCATGCCAGCCTGCACATAAATCACCTGGAACTGCTAGCAGTTGGCTAGCACCGGGCTGCACTCGCGCACACTTCGGAAGTTGGCACACCAGATCAAATAACAAACAACAACTCCAACTTCACCCTCTCAGTAGAAGAATGGGAAGTGAGGCGCACGCTAAGGACAATAAACCCAAGGAAGGTTGCAGGCCCCGATGGCATATCCGGACGTGTGCTGAAGGACTGTGCAGACCAGCTGGCTGGGATCTTCACCAGTATCTTCAACAGGTCACTTTCTCGATCTGCTGTCCCATCCTGTCTGAAATCTTCCATTATAGTCCCCTTGCCCAAAAAAACATCTGCCACTAGACACAAGGACTATCGGCCAGTAGCACTCACCCCAGTGGTGATGAAATGTTTCGAAAAGCTGGTACGGAAACACATACTTACATTTCTACCTCCCACCTTTGACTCACATCAGTTCGCCTACAAGGCAAATAGGTCTACGGAGGATGCCATAGTCACTACCCTTCACACTGTGATAACCCACTTGGAGCAGCAGAGTAACTACGCTCGACTTCTCTTTATGGACTACAGCTCGGCATTTAACACTATCCTCTCATACAAACTGGTGTGTAAACTGTTGGACCTGGGTCTGCCTTACTCCACATGTCTCTGGATTAAAGACTTCTTGTCAGGACGCCCACAAAGGGTTAAGGTAGGCCATCACCTTTCCACAGCCATTAGCCTCAGCACCGGCTCCCCTCAGGGCTGCGTACTGAGTCCCCTGCTTTATACTCTGTACACACACGACTGCACCCCTGCCCACGTCAGAAATATCATCTTCACATTTGCAGACGACACCACTGTAGTGGGACTCATTTCAGGGGGTGATGAGTCTGCCTACCGAGATGAGGTACAGCGGCTGTCAGAGTGGTGCAGAGACAACAACCTGCTCCTGAATACATCAGAGATGAAGGAGTTAGTCATTGACTTCAGGAGAAATAAAACTTACATTCAACCAATACTGATTGGCAGGGATTGTGTAGAGAGGGTCACAGACTTCCGCTTTCTGGGAGTTTTCATTAAGGAAAACCTGACCTGGGGTGTGAACACCACAAAACTGGTGAAGAAGGCACAACAGAGACTCTACTTTTTTTTTATTAAAGAAAAAGCACAAACATCTCAAGGCAAAATACAAGTATCAAATTGTTACAGGACTAAGAAAATAGAGAAAAAAAAGAAAAAAATATATAAAAATTAAAACATGCATAAATAAGCGGGCATATTAGTTGCCCACATTCCTATGAGCATTTAGTCACAATAATATAAGCATACAAATAATCATCTAAACAAGCAAGAAGAAAAGGAAGAGAGAAAAAAAAATATATATATATATATATATATATATAAAAAAATAATAATAAATAAAAACACCTTTTATCCAAAACCTGCATCCTTAAAGTAGTCCAGAAATGGGCTCCAAGATTTTATAAACAGATCGGGTTTCATTCGGACTCCAAATTTGATCTTTTCAAGTTTGAGGGCAAAAAGTAGGTCAAAGATCCATTGACGATAAGTTGGAGCAGATGGCAGCTTCCAATTAATTAGTATAAGCCGTCTAGCCAACAATGTACAAAATGCAATATTATCCATCTCTAAAGCTGTCAGTTTCACATTCTCCGGAAGAACCCCAAATAAAGCTGTCAAAGAGTTGGGGTCTATTGCTGTATTAAAAATTTCTGAAAAACACTCGAATATTCTCCCCAAAACCTCAATAATTTAGAGCAAGCCCAAAAAGAATGAAACAAAGAGGCTGGCTCCACAACACAACGTGGACAAATGGGGTCTAAATCAGGAAATATCCTACTAAGATGTACCCTAGACCAGTGAATACGATGCACCACCTTAAATTGAATAAGCCTATGTCTAGACCTAACTGAAGAAGAATGTATCCTTTTTAGGACAGCATCCCAAGTTTCATTTCCTAAGATAGTACTTAAATCTTCCTCCCAAAGAGATTTTAATGACCTACTAGATGGGTTTGGGTTTGACCTACTAGTTTGTTATTTATTATACTATAAATCTTTGATATGGCACCCCTAATACATCTATACTGATATAAAATACTCTCCAAAATACCACTAGGAGGAGCAGAGGGGAACTCTGAAAAATGTTTACGGGCAAAGCTCCAAGCCTGAAAATACCGAAATAAATGCGAATTAGGCAAGCCAAAATTATTTTTAAGTTGGTCAAAGGAAGCAAAGGTATTATCTATAAATAGCTGGTCAATCGTAATTAAACTTTGTGATTTCCAAATTTTGAAGGCCCCATCAAAAAGAGAAGGTAAAAAAGAAACATTATTAGCAATGGGTGCAACTGAAGAAAGACCCTTAAGCTGCAGAGCTTTGCGAAACTGAGTCCAAATCCTCAGAGAATGTTTAACAACTGGATTCTTTATCAAGATACTATGAGTGGAGGGGATAGAAGAACAAAGCAAAGATGTTAGCGTGGCTGGGGAACAACATATAGCCTCTATTTGCACCCAGAGAGGTTTAAACAATTGCAAATCATGTTGCACCCAGTATAATAAGTTTCTAAAGTTGGCTGCCCAATAATAAGTTTGAAAGTGAGGCAAAGCCAAACCTCCCACCTCCTTTGACTTAACCAAATGCTTTAGACCTATTCGCCTAGGCTTATTATTCCAGATGAAAGAAGAGATTATTTTTTCCAAACAGGAGAAAAATGATTTAGGAATAAATATGGGCAAACACTGAAAAAAATATAAAAATTTGGGGAGAATGTTCATTTTATCTACATTTACCTTTCCTATTAATGAGAGAGGAAGGGGTTTCCATGATAAAAACAGAGATTTTATAACTTCTAATAAAGGGCTAAAATTGGCTTTAAACAAGTCTGCATGTCTACGTGTTACTTGGACACCCAAGTACCGAAATTGGTTATTAACAACTCTGAACTGGAAATTTGAATACGAGATATTTAACGCAGCTGAATTCACTGGGAATAGCTCACTTTTAGAGAGATTCAATTTATAACCCGAAAAAATACTAAAAGTGTCCAGTATTAACAGTGCTCGAGGAATTGAGACTAGGGGGTTGGTTATAAATAAAATAAGATCACCAGCATATAACGAAACCTTCTGTTCTAGGCCAGCACGAAAAATCCCCTGCACCTCTAAATCAGTACGTAGTGCAATTGCCAGGGGTTCAATAGCAATAGCAAATAAAAGTGGAGAAAGGGGACACCCCTGCCTTGTTCCCCGACACAGTGAAAAAGGCTCTGAAATAATATTATTTGAGCGTACAGATGCTTTGGGAGTGGCATAAAGGAGTTTTATCCAAGAGATGAATTTTAAACCAAAACCAAACCTCTCCAAAATATTTATGAGATAGTCCCATTCAATGCGGTCAAATGCTTTTTCAGCATCTAGAGAAACCACGACTTCGGGATTGTTGGAGTGGGGCGAGTACATTAAAGAGACGCCTAATATTAAAAAAAGAATGCCTGTCTCGAACAAAACCAGTTTGATCAGGTGAGATTACTCTATGCAATGTTTTTTCAAGCCGAATAGATAATATTTTAGCTAGTATCTTGTAGTCACAGTTTAAAAGTGATATGGGACGATACGAATTACAGTCAAGGGGGGATTTATCTTTCTTAAGAATCAATGAGATAATAGCTTGATAAAAGGTTGGGGGTAACTTAGAATTTTGAAGACTCTCTAAAAAAACTGAAAGCAACAGTGGACATAGTAGTTTAGAAAATGCTTTATAAAAATCAGATGGGAAACCATCAGGACCTGGGGCCTTGCCTGTTTTTAAGGAAGCGACTGCATCAGCTATTTTATCAATTTTAATATCCTCATCCAAAAAATCACACAAAGTCTTATCTATAGTAGGCAAATCCAATTTATCTAAAAAAATATTCATTAATGATGTATCTTGAGGAGATTCAGATGTGTACAAATTTACATAATACTGAGAGTTTATTTCTTTATAATCAGTGGTATTAATTCCTGAAGATAAACTAAGTTGGGGTATCAAGCGCGACGCCTGTGGTTTTGCGAATATGATGAGCCAACAGTTTACCTGTCTTATCACCAAACTCGTAGATCCTATGTTGAGTATGTAAAAACAAGTTCTCAGCCTCTTCAGTGGATAACAGATCATATTTTGTCTGCAAAATCTGACGTTCTTTATAAAGGCTGGGAGTGGGATTCAATGAATACTCTGTATCAATTGCTGTTATAGAACTAGATAATTCTTCTAACTGCTTTTTTTGCTCTTTATTTTTATAAGATGAGTATGAAATTATTAGGCCACGCAGATAACACTTTAAAGCCTCCCAGATGGAAGAATAAGCCATACCCTGAGTACTATTAATTTCAAGAAAGGAAGATATATTTGAGGAGATAAATTTAACAAATACTTTATCCTTTAATAGACCAGTGTTAAAGGACCACTGATAATTCTTTGGGGGTGCTTTTGGAAAATTAAGTCCCAAAACAACTGGTGCATGGTCAGATACTACTATGCTTTCATATGAACAATCATGGAGATAAGGAAGAAGTTTGTTATCTAGAAAAATATAATCTATTCGTGAGTAGGACTGGTGTACGTGAGAAAAAAAAGAAAATTTCCTTGTCAAAGGATTTAAAAAGCGAAACGCATCACGAATACCATAATTACGCAGGAAAGACTGAATGATCATTGCACATTTTGAAAGAGACACAACTTTTTTGAGGACCTGTCAAGTCGTGGACACATCACACAATTAAAATCTCCACCAAGGATTAATGAATGAGAGTGAAGGTCAGGTATACAAGACAGAAAAGAGGTGATAAAGGTAGCATCATCATAATTAGGGGCATAGACATTAGCAAGAATTAAGGGGACTGAAAACAAAGTTCCTGTTACAATTATATATCTGCCCTTATAATCTGCAATAACTTTGGATACGACAAACGGGGTGGATTTATGTATCAAAATACCACAACCCCTAGACTTGAATTGAAAATGCGAGTGATAAACTTGTCCCACCCAGTCTTTTTTCAATCTAAAATGATCGGATGAGCAAATATGCGTTTCTTGAAGAAACACAAAATTGGCTTTCAGTTTTCTAAGATGAATCAGAACCTTATTACTGGATTATTCAAACCTTTACAGTTCCAGTTAACCCATCTCACCAACTCATCTGTATTAGCTCTACTACCCATCATTTAACAAAAAGGGGAAAAAAGGACTGAACAAAAGATACATTTGTGAAACCCAAACAGCTAAACAAAAAACAATAAATACTGAAAACAATATAAAAAATATAAAAAAGCAATGGCCCAATCTTGTGCTCTTGAGATGAATAAAAATAGCAGAGACCCGCCCCCCGCCCTCACTGCCACCCCCCACTCCGCGCCTTCGAACTAAGCTAACACTCCCCCAACTAGAGTGTACACTACCCTGAGAAAACATCTCAATGTGCGTGCGAGATATTGTGGTTCTTACCTCGGACGATCTCCGCAAAACAAGTAATGCGAGAAATACAGCAAATACAACCTAATACAGATAAACAAACCCTACAAAAATAAATCTACACATATTAAACCACTGAATTAAGTGCTGTCAGTAGTCTATGGAACAGAGAAAATGAGACATTAGGTTACAGTACTTTGTACCTTTCAAGCAGGTAATAGGTGTCGTCTCACAAAAGTCATTGCTGCGGTTGGAGTATCAAACGAATGTTCAGCGCCGTTCTTTGTGATTCTGAAGCCGGTGAGACCCTTTAGACCATACTTAACATCTGGCATGGACCTCAGAAGACGTTTCACTTCATAATAAGCGGCCCGTTTCTTAGCAATCTCGGGCGGAAAGTCCGGGAAGACGAACACAGTTTTGTCCCTGAACTTAAGCTGTACACCCCGGCTCGCTTTCCGCCAAATATCCTCCTTAACGTCATAGCGATAGAAACCGATAACGAAGGCTCGCGGACGGCTACCTTCTGCCGGTTTCGGCGCAAGTGTACGATGGGCGCGAGCTAGGATTGGAGGTTCAGGTAGATCAAATATTTCCGCCAGAGCATCTGCTACGAACTTCGTTGGCTGTGGGCCTTCCAGGCCTTTCCGGAATTCCCACCAGGTGAAGATTGGATCTGCGGGAGCGACACTAAGTCGAGGCACTTAGCCTGCAGTGAAGCGATCTCTTTTTGAAGGGAAACAACCGTAGGTTCGAGCGAGTGAAGACTGGTCGTCCATTCTGAGGTAGCGGTCTCTAGATTTGTTAAGCGCTCACTCTGGGATTTGAGATCTTCTTTCAAAGACGTTGTGCATGTCTTCTCGTACCAGTGAGATTTCGCCTCGAATTTCAGCTGCGTGTGCATCAAATTTTGCGTGAATTCCATTTTCAAGCCTGCTAATAGCAGCCATAATCGCCACACCCTCAGGCGTGGATAGTTCATCGCACTTAGCCGTTTCCAGAGACGAGCCGCCGGTAGCAGCCGAATCGGTCTTCTTTTGTCGTTGGGCTTTTGTAGACATCGTTGGAACTCAAATAAGATTACAATATTTCTCCAAAGTCATTTACAAATACACAGGGTGTAAAAATAACGCTGTATAAAGTCTTTAAAACAGATTTTTAAAGCCTAGTTTGCGGAGCTCCCGACTTACTCAACCTAACATTTATTTGCTATGTTTCGATACTTTACTTTTAGGTCATGCGATTGGACGCCAGCAGATCAATCTTCCCTATGGTGTTGACGACACACACCCCAGAGCCAATCATTCTCCCACAGTCTCCTATAAGGTCGCGGAAGTGACGCAAGACAGGAGAGCGCGTTTTTCATTGTTTGCTCTCATTTTGTTTGTCACGCTGTTTATCTTTCTGGAGTTTATATTGTAGTGATGATTTGTTTGTTTTGAGTTATTTGTGATCGCTTCTTTTTCCTATTGTATTATGTTTTCATTGTGATTCTACTCTGACTATTCGCCTGGGAGTGCTGTGTTTTGATTCACACTCTTTCATCGAGAGCCTGTTGACTAAAACTCATATTGTGACTCACAGTGTTGAGACAAGGTTAGTACATCACGTGATCTACACAATGCAACATATAGATTATCGCTTGTATAAAACATTAGGAAAGGAGCGGAAGCTGATATCTGTATTTATGTTTTGTTGAGCGTAGCTGCTTAGCCTTAAGATTTGTTTTCTTTGTCCCTTTGTTTAGTTTAGTGTTGAATTTGTTGAAGTTAGTATGTGTGTTTGTTTTATTCATTTCTTTTCTTTTGGCTCCGCTCACGTCTCTGTTACCGGTGCGGTGTACCTTGAAGACAGGAAACTCGGAGACAGGAATACACAAGGAATAATCTTTACTTTGATACAGGAACAGAACCACACGATACACTCTTCACACAACGCTAACACGGTGACAAAGACAAAGGGAGATGCAGGGTATAAATAGAGTCCTTGATGACGGGCAGGCAGGTGATCACAGAAGACAAGTAAGTGGAAACAGGTGAGAGGAGTGCAAGGGATTATGGGAAATGGAGTCCGGGAGAACACAGTGGAGGCCCCCTCTCCCGGAAGGCCCCCTCGCCGCAGAAGGACCAACAGAGGAGGGAGGGGTGGGGTGCTGGAGGAGGATAAGGTGGTGAGGACGAGGGCAGTGAGATAAAGTCCATCCGCCAGGGTGGCTGGGTGGTGGGAGGAGCCACGGAAGAGGGAGGACGAATCCGGGGACCCGACCGCCAGAACCGGCACCGGGACGGGATCCCCAGGCGGAGATGGAGAGCCGCAGAGCCAGGGCGACTTGAAAGACCCGGAGGGCCGAGGCGGAAACAGCTCTGCCGACCGAGATGGAGAGCTGCGACAGTGGAGGGACCGAGGACGGAAGGAGGAGGCGGAGGGAGGGGGAGCCTGACCGAAGCCTGTGGGACGACCGCCGAGCCGGGCGAAGGTGGAGAAGGGGAGGCCAAGGGAGGGGAAGGTCGACTCCCCACCAAGGCGAGGCCGGAGAGACGAGGGAGCCCAGTGGAGGAGGGAGGGCACAGTGGGAGGCGAGGGAGGTAAGGGCAGAGGTAGAGCTGTAGGGTCGGAGGGCTGGAGAGGAGTCTGGGTCTCGGAGGCAGGAGGCGGAGCAAGGGAGCTGCACTCCATGTAGGGCCAGGTCTCGAAGGCTCGAGGCAGCCCCAGCACCTAGGTGGCGTGGCATGAAGGCGTGCAGAGGGACTGAGGGGACCTGGGGAAGACAGGGGAGCCGGCCAGGTAGGACACAGAGGAGGCGGGAGAGGGAGGCTGGGCGGGAGCTTGAAGGACCTGTCAGGCGGCTCGAGGTCAGGCGGCTCGGAGTCAGGAACCTCCGGGGCGGAGTCAGGGTCCTCCGGGGCGGAGTCAGGATCCTCCGGGGCGGAGTCAGGATCCTCCTGGGCGGAGTCAGGAACCTCAGGGGCGGAGCCAGGAACCTCAGGGGCGGAGCCAGGAACCTCAGGGGCGGAGCCAGGAACCTCAGGGGCGGAGCCAGGAACCTCAGCGGCGGAGCTAGGAACCTCAGGGGCGGCACCCACTCCACATACTCCCTGACACTCCCTTGCGGACCCCTCCCAGGCAGCTTATCCTGGACGGCAGCCGTCAGGCTGAGCTCAAAAAACAGCCGTAGGTAGAGGTCCGGGAGGTCCGACATCTCACAGAGAGCCAGGAAGTACAAGGAGTGGGCTAGCAAGGGCCTCTCCCCCTGACTCTGGCGGAGGCGATCGTCCACCGAGGGCAACATCTTCCTCTTCTTTTGTTTTTTTGGGTCTCGTGTTCTGTTACCGGTGCGGTGTACCTTGAAGACAGGAAACTCGGAGACAGGAATACACAAGGAATAATCTTTCTCATGGGGCTGTGACAGTCTCGCACTGTTGAAGTTTTGTTTTGATTCTAATTTCAATGTTGTATATATTTTGTAAATATATGATCTATTTTTATTTTGAATAATCCTAACTACATATATGACATAAGCAACTGAATGTTTGTTATGATTGACATAATTCCTTACTAAAAAGAAAATTTCTGATAAGTGAATTTTGGTCTTTGTTTGTTTCATTAATACACACACATCTTATTTCTTTTGTAACAGACAACTTTCCCAATTCTAAAAAACATTTATACTTTCTTTATTATTATTTTTTTTAATGTTGCGTTAATCCCTGGTTTCCCAGCTGCACTGCAGCACACAAGAAAAAACTACAGAGAGTTGTCAGGTCTGCCGAGAAAATTATCGGGTGCCCTCTCCCTACCCTAAAGGATCTACACAGTTCCCGCTGCCTCAAAAAAGCGCAAAACATAACCAAGGACACACCCTGGTCACTCTTTGTTCAATCTGCTACCGTCAGGCAGACGGTACAGATCCCTTAAAACAAGGACAAACCGATTCAGAAATAGCTTCTACCCTGTAGCTATACAATCTGTAAATGCCAAATAACCGTGTATGTTCATGCCAAACTGTAAAATGTTTTGCATTTGTAATTTGTGAAAGTGTTTTTCAGTTTTTTTCTGAAAGTGCAATATTTCAACTCTGCAATATCTCTTTGTTTGGTGCAATATTTTAACTGTGCAATATTCTTTTTTATTTTATTTATTTTTTATTATATTTTATTTTAATTTACTTCTGCACTGAGAGTGGAGTACTCACCCAATTTCGTTGTACATCAGTGTTACAATGACAATAAAGAACAATTCATTCATTTGCTTCTGGGTGTTCTGGAGAGAGTGCCTTATTCTATATAGTGAGGCCCCCTCAGAGGCCAGACCCACAGTTTCCATTTCTCTGGGCAGGGGTAAAGAATAAGGCACTCTTATTCTTTAGTGCATACAGCTTCCTAGTGAAGGGAGTTCTACGCACTAAAGTGGAGAGTGTTCACTCGGTGGTGCAGTGGTCAGATGCGGGATTTGCCCTGTAGGTACAGTACTCGAGTTTCTGCAAGAACATTTCTCTCAAGGGCAATTGCCCTCTACTCTGAAGGTGTACGTGGCAGCTATAGCAGCCTACCCGCCCCTCTCAATGGCCAGTCAATGGGTCAACTTGCTTCCTTCGTGGTGCACTGAGGCTGAAGCTGCATCTCAGGCCATGGTCCCTGCCTGGAACATGGCTATTGTACTAGAGGGTTGAGTTGTGCACTATGGATACACACTAGACAGGTATTTGGGCGTATGGCAGAGTTAAGATTGCGTTCCCATAGCATCAGCCCTTTTAAGCAGCGTGAGTTCCCTTAAAAGGGAACGTCTCAGGTTACTCATGTAACCATAGTTCCCTGAGAAAGCAACGAGACGCTGGGTCTATAGGCCATACCCCTTGCATCCCTGCATTACTTCTATAGCACTGTTTACAACTGCCATTGATACAAAGCAGCTGTACAGGGAACATATTAATAAACAGGCAATACATTAAATATATAAGACAAAGTGTAAAAAGCAAAGTTTGTAAATACACTCCGATTCACACACACACAACGAAACACAAACACAGTAATATGTCAGCAAAACGAGCAAAGTGGCAAAGAACCAAAAACTCCAAAGTGGACACAAAACCTTGAAAAAATGCTCCTGAGGTTACTAGGACCTGAGATCGCTAGGGATCACATGTACCCCACTCCAGTGGTTTAAATCTTACCTCTCATAGAGGTCCTTCAGGGTGTCATGGAATGGGGGGCTGTCCAAAGCCCATCCCGTGGCCACTGGAGTTCCTCAGGGATCTGTTTTTGCACCACTCCTCTTTTCGATCTACACAACATCCCTGAGTCCCATCATTCAATCACACAGCTTCAACTACCACTGCTACGCAGACAACACCCAGACTTTCTCTCTCTCGTTCTTTCTCATTCTCTGTTCCCTGCTTGTGGAATAACCTCCCTAATGCAATCCGATCTGCCACATCCCTCACCTCCTTTAAGAAACAGCTAAAAACACACCTCTTCCACGAAAACCTGACATCCTAAGAGAAAATATGTTTCTTTCCTCTACAGGTGCTTATCTAGCACTGTGAAACATTGTAAACTTAGGAAAGCAGGTGTCACTTTATTGTCTCCTAATATTTGTAAGTCGCTTTGTATAAAAGCGTCAGCTAAATGTAATGTAAATGTAAATGAGAACCCAGACTCAAATGGGTCAGCCAGTTCTCCTCTGGCATGTTAGCACAACACTGCTGCTTGTTGTAGTTTTGTAGTGAGGACTTTGATTGCTGCTTCCCTTATCCAAATCTGGTTTTAATACAGACTGCATCCTGCTCACTATAGTAACCTCAGAATAATAAGAACAGACAAGTTTAGAGCAGAATACCATTCCACACCCTTAGATGCAACAAGTACATCAGATTGTTAGGGAAATGTTCCGGTTGGCCTAACAAATGCAGCCTAACAATCCCTTTGTGTTATAAACTGTTGGACTATGTGTATGCTATGTTAAAGAGATAGGTCTTTAATCTAGATTTAAACTGAGAGAGTGTGTCTGCATCCCGCACAGCACTAGGAAGACTATTCCAAAGTTTAGGTGCTAAATAGGAGAATGATCTACCAGCACTTGATTTAGAAACTCTAGGTATTACCAAAAGACCAGAGTCCTGAGAATGTAATGGACGGAAGACTGACAGAAGATCATCTTTTCACTGAAAAGTGGTTGGGCTGTTATGCTCCAGTAAAATACGAAATAAATAAATATATCGTCATATGATCTATCAGGCCACTTCTTCATTTCATCCTCACATTGTATTATACATCGCAGGTGTGGTAAATATTTCCCATAACTGTTTTTAATCATGTTTTACGCCTGATCTTTCTTCCAGTCCTTGTCAGAAACTGGTAGATGGCTACAAAAAATGTCTCATTGAGGGGGAAACACTAGCTATTAGGTCATAGGGTGTCCTAACTTTTTTCTCAGTTAAAATATACATTCCTGTTTATTTCGTTTAATAAGTGAAAACAAACTGATTTTTTATTGTTTACATGCAATTACATTACTTCTACAGGTACAAATTAAAACGAGATCAGAAAATTATTTGTTCATTCTTAATAAAGAACTGAATATTTAATGGGGTGTCCTTGTTTTTTTTTTTTAAATGACTGTAAATGTATTAACTATTTAATACTATGGTTATTACTATAAATGTTGTAATCTTTTGCAGTGGATACTTAAAACACTTAACTGCTGTGTGCTTAATTACAAGGTTGGCAATGTCAGTATTTGGAAAGAGTATTGATCTAAAGTTGTTAAGTATGTAACTGAGTGCTGGCCAGGGTTCAGGTAAAATGGCCTTTTAAAAGCTTCTGTTACATTCAATACACAAGCAATGTAACGTTATACTGGTGTTCTGTCTTCCCATTATTAGATTGACATGATTTACCAGTAGTAGAAAACATTACTAGACACTTCTCATTCTGTCCACCCCTGGATTCAAGCGATGATTGTGATGGTGGTACCACACAACCTTTAACAGTCCTCATTCATAATTACTAACTACATACACTCTCCTGTCAATTCTCTTGTTTTCTTTGCACAAATATAATATTGGGCAGAGTAGAGTAGAGAGATACAGACCAATTTCCTTGGTGGAAACATTAGGGGAATTAGTGGAATCAAATTAAGAAAATGTTTTCCTTGCATATGCCAGCAAAAAACTGGTCAGATTCGGATTTGAGCACAGAACAACGCTTTTACAGTATACTGTAAACAGAACCACATCGTCTCCTCAAACATCTTTTTTTGAAGATGAAGAAATAAACAATTCAGAGAAACAAGACAGAAAAAAATATTATCGGTAATAAAGGAATTAACTTAAATGAGCTTAATGTGTGGTGGTTCAAAGGTCACTTGGGACTTAATGTGAATTTTAGAATTGACAGAACAAACAGAAATTAGATGAGTGTTGATACATTTCCTACCAGAGCCAGGAATCTTGCAAATAAATGTGTGCCAAAACTGTGATGCCCATCACAAAACTAGACAAGAAAACCTATATGGATTACCACAAGGATCTGTTTTGGGTCATTTGCTATTTTCAGTATACATGCTGCCACTTATTATCAGAAATATTATCAGAAAACACAGGATTAGCTTTTACTGCTAGGCAATTGACTTGGTTATATATTTTGTCAAGACCAGATCAATCCTCTAATTTACCCAATTTGGCAGAATGCATACAAGAAACAGGGTACATGTTAACATAGAGAAGCATTTGCAGGTAGACTAGCACAGAAATCATGTCTGCTAAAATGCCATGTTTGTTAGTGCTTTTAAATCCTATGGTTTGTATGATCACAGTTGTAAGTTTTCTAGTGGTTCTGGAAACTATAGAAATTAACAGGTTGTCAACCCACAATATCCCGTCTGAATATCATTTGGTTTAAAGAGATATAATATCTTATAATAAATATGTCAATATGTTAAATAGATAATTTATCTGATTTTTTTATCTGAAATAGTTTTATTGTTGAGAGCCATTTAAAAGTATGGAACATGTAGCATTTAAAAATAAAATAAGAATTAATAATTAAAAATGAAGCTACGTTATGAATGTACAGATCGTGATTTGCGCTATTCACGGAAATTATTATATTGCTGTTACCAGAGCGTTTATTTCATTAAACAGTGTTTAAATATGAATGCTAAACTCTTTGAGCTTTGCACTTAAGCGTGTGAACGCAAGAAAAGCAGCCGGGTCTGACGGCATCCCTGGCCATTTGTTGAGGTCCTGCGCTGATCAGCTTGCCTGTCTGTTCACATCCATCTTTAATGAGTACCTTGCCACTTCCGTTGTTCCCAGCTGCTTTAAAAAATCTGTAATCATTCCCATGCCTAAAAACAATAAACCTTCGTGCCTAAATGACCCAGTGGCTCTCACATCAACACTCATGAAGGTCTTTTAGAGATCCATCCCTGAGACTCTTGACCCTCTTCAAACTCTACTGAGGATGCAATATTTCATGTCCTGCACTTTTCCCTTACTCGCCTTGACAACAACAAGGCTTTTGTACTTTTTTGTACTTTTGCTTTTCATTGACTACAGCTCAGCTTTTAAAACAATTGTGCCCATCAAGCACACCTCTAAACTCAAAGACCTCAGCCTGAATTCTTCACTCTCTGACTGGATCAAGGACCTCCTCACCGGCAGACATCAGATAGTGAAAGTTGGCCAGTTCACCTCCAACTCAATCACACTAAGTGTAGGAGCTCCACAAGGCTGTGTCCTGAGCCCCATTCTCTACTCTCTACACATATGACTGTGTGGCCTCCCATAGCTCCACTTCTATCATAAAGTTTGCTGATGATACTGTGGTGCTGGGCCTCATTACCAACTACAAGACTGCACATCTGGATTAGGTAGAGAGACTGACATTATGGTGCCAGGATAACTGTCCCTCAAACAGAACAAAAGAACTAATTGTGGACTTCAGTAAGAGACAGCAGCAGACCTACACTCCTCTTTCAATCGACGGGACTCTGGTGGAGAGGGTGAGTGGCTTCAATTATCTAGGTGTGAACATCTTGAGGACTTGACTTGGATCGTCCACATCCAATTCAGACATAGACTGTACCATCTGCGTCAGCTGAGGGAATTTCAGCAATTCACCAGAAATGTGTGTGTGTGTGTCAGATAAGGAATTCCACCTTAACATTTATATGAAATAACCTAATATAAAATAAATCAAAGGATAAAAAAAACTATGTAAAATAGAGGGCCTCTAATACTGGCATCGGGGCCATCCTGTCACAGAGACCCAGGGGACCCACCCAAACTTTTCCCCTGTGCCTATTTTTCCCGTAAACTGAACGCTGCGGAACAGGACTATGATGCTGGCAATCGGGAACTCCTAGCATGGAAGGCAGCTCTAGCCAGTGCCAGTGGGTGCATTGCTAGCCGTCTACAGGCAAAGTTTATCTATGGAGGTACGTCTTCAGATGGCTATTTACAACGATACAGCTGGTCTCGAAAATTTCATTCAATGATCCATCCGTGTGGCCGAGCGTGTGTCTGCCTGTCATTCATCATCTGTGTCTGCTCCCACTACTACTCCTCCTCCCGCATGTCCAGTTCCTGTTCACTCCCCTCCAGCACCCATACCCATGTAACTTGATCACAGACGTCTATCCAATGATGAGCGTAAATGCCATTTCTCCCTGAAGTTGTGTCTCTACTGTGGAGAGGCTGGATACATGCTCGCAGCCTGTCCCACACAACCTCCACGACCCATGGTGAGTACGGTTCAACCTCCATATACTGATACACATTTGTCTCTTACAGATGTTATGGTCATGTCTCCCTCTGTGTCTGTTTCAACTAAGGCCCTAATTGACTCTGGGACGGCTGGAAACTTCATATCTTCTGCCCTTCTGTCAAAGCTAAAGTTACCCTGATTGCCTATACCTGAACCCCTGGCTATCCACGACATTCTAGGCAAACCATTCTGTCGTGGACAGATATCTCACTTCTCACCATCCATCACATTTCAGTGGAGTTCGGCTAAATCTGAGATGTCCTTCTGAGTGCTGGAGGGTTCATCCAAGGATCTCATCCTGGGATGCCCCTGGTTACAACTACATTACCCGGAGATCTACTGGAAGTCAGGTCGGATCATTTGCTGGAATGTACCTGAAGAGAAAGAACCTCCTCAGAAATCATCATCACTTCATCTGATCTCTATTCTTCTGCAATCTTCAATCACTGAGACCGTCAAAGTCAAAGAGGATCCCATGTCTCATATACCTCCAGAATAGCGAGCATTCCAGGACGTCTTCAGTAAATCACTCGCCACTCAGTTACCCCCTCACCGGCCATTGGACTGCTGCCTGGGGCCTCATTACCCAAAGAAAGGATCTATTCACTATCCATCCCAGAACAGAAGGCCATGGGTGAGTATGACGCTCTCAAGAATGGCTTCATCCTACCATCTACCTCCCCGACTGCCTCTAGCTTCTTTTTGTGGGCAAGAAGGATGGATGGCCGGCTTTGATTACCGGATTCTCAACGACGCCACTGTGAAGTTCAAGTATCCCCTTCCTCTGGTTCCAGCATCCATCGAACTACTCTGTGGCGCCACCATTTTCACCAAACTCGACCTCCGTAATGCATATAATCTCATCAGGATTAAAGCCGGGGACGAGTGGAAGAGTGCATTCATCACTCCATCTGGTCACTTCGAGTACCTGATAATGCCCTTCGGACTGGTCAACGCCCCAGCAGTGTTCTAGAGTCTCATGAACGAGATGTTCCGCAATGTTCTCAACCAGTTTGTCATTGTCTACATAGACGACATACACGGCATCAGCATAAAGGTCATGTCCAACTCGTCCTCTAACGTCTTCAAGACCAGTGCCTGTACCTCAAGCCTGAGAAGTGTGAGTTTCATCAGTCCCGAGTCCACTTCTTGGGCTACATCATCGGCGCCAGCGCAGTACAGATGGATCAGAGGAAGGTGTTATCACAGCAGCAGGGGAGTCCATCCCGTCTTATCCCATGTGCCTTCTTTTCAAGGAAACTGTCCCTGGCGGAGCAAAACTACAACATCGGGAATCGAGAGCTCCTCGCCATCAAGTTAGCCTTGGAGGAATGGAGGCATTGGCTGGAGGGAGTGGCTCAGCGTCTACACTGACCATAAGAATTTGCTGTACCTCAGGGAATAGTTATAAATAGTTATAATTTCTTTATGTATGTTTATATTTTTATCTTTGTCTGAGAATATCTCTACCCACCAAATATGAGAAGCTTTGCAGTAGTCAAATATCAAGTGTCCATTAAACAACTAACCTTTATTTGAACAGATTTGTGCTTGTGGAGAATATTCCTGAAGATATTTCCATACCATATAAAGGCACTATTCCACTGACCGCTGGTCTTCATGAACTCTTAGACCAAGCACATCGATTTGTTGAGATTGTGTCGCCATGGTGGGCTCTGAACTCAACCGAGAATGAGATTCAACTTCCCCAGGCCAAACAGGTAACATTTATTAGCATAAAATATACAGTAAACATTTGCTTTGTCATTCAGATAATTGCAGAATATCTACATGTAAAACACAGAATATATAAAAATATTATTCCCAATATAAATACATTTAATTGAAACTGTTTCTTCTGTGATCCTCAGGGTGAGATCCTATTTCATCGACTGATGCATTTGAGGTCTCGCTCAGTCAGTTTAAGGGTGGTCAGCGGGCAAAATTCCTCAGAATTAAATGTTCTGGATCAGCATGGTTAGTATGTAATTGTATGTTCTGTTGTTTTTATTTTTCATGAAAGGTGAATTACTTTAAATCCGCATTTCAACTCACATGTCTGCTCTTACGGTATACAGCTTTTAAGGTCTTGACCCAAATACAAAGCTAGAGACATTTGTTGGGGGTTTTGTAAAAAAAAGTGTTACTGCCACATTTCTCTGAAATTCACAGAAAACACAACATTTAAACAGAAATGTGTTCAAACATTATCAGTCAGGAACAATCACATGACTACTACACGACTTATCACACATGAATGAATCCATTCACATTTTATCCAGATACACATTCAGCTATGGTGGTCACCTTTTAACAAACAAATTTGAACAATAAAGCAATTTCACTTTTGCAACTATAATCAATTTGCAAAACAAATCTTTCCGAAAACATTTACATGCTTTTATGCAAAGCGTCCGCTGGCTAGCTATCTGTCCCCCTCTGCTGCATCGTCCCTGAAGGCCCTGACTTTACCCACCAAGCCCTGCAGGGTGACATCAGCGTTGGGTAAAGCGAATGCCGCAGCAGGCCAGGCTGGAGCATGTTTACACACCATCTCCATGCCTACCAGGCTGACCTGCTGCGGGATCTGGATGAGGACACAGGAGTTGATGCGGACTCCGCTGAAGGAGCTCCGCACAACCACGGACGTCTCTCTCAGGGCAATTAAAGAGTCGGCCAAGTCTGTTGGTCGCTCTATGTCAGTCCTGGTTGCCACCAAGAGGCATCTGTGGCTCAACCTGTCAGACATCAAGGCAGCTGACAAGGCCTTGTTGTTGGACGCCTTGCTGTCTCCCAAAGGCCTCTTCGGCGATGCAGTCAACACAGGACGCAGGAGCAGCCTCAGACATCCGGCTCCTCGTACCGGTGCTGACAGAAGGAGAGTGTTAGCTTGCGCACTCCACCACGGCCCGAGTGGGGCACCGGGCGGCACTCTCAAACGCAAACTCCTAAGCCGAAGACGGACCTGAGGGCCATCATTCAGGCAAAGAAGACTGCGGATAAAAAGAGGTCCTGACTCCCGCGGGCTCAGGTCCTCACTAGCCCCCTCGGGGAGAGCTGGGGTTCACTTGTCGTCACGACACGCTCACGACAGACGTATCCTTCACGGGCTGGGGAGCAGTTATGGAAGGCCGCTCTGCCCAAGGAGTATAGAAGGCCAAGCCACTCATGTTGCACATAAACTGTCTGGAGCTCATGGCTGGCTCTGAGGCAGTTCCTTCCACATCTTGAACACAGGCATGTGTTGGTCCGCACGGACAACACATCGGTGGTGGCTTACATAAACCACCAGGGGGGTCTGCGGCCGCGCCCTTTATACAAACTGGCACACCAGATCCTTCTGTGGGCCAAAGGGAAGTTTCGCTCTCTCAGAGCTACATATATTCCCGGGCATCTCAATGTGGGAGCGCACATCCTGTTGAGGCCAGGTGATTGGAGACTTCACCCCGAGGTGGTGAATCTGATCTGGGAGACTTTCTACACAGCAGAGGTGGACCTGTTTGCGTCTCAAGAGACCACGCACTGTTCTCCCTCATACCACCAGCCCCATTGGGGCTGGATGCTCTCGTACAACCGTGGCCAAGGCTACGCCTGTACGCTTTTACGAGTTCTGGAGAGAGTGCGTCAGGAAGGGGTACGCCTCTTACTGGTAGCACCGCATTGGCTGGCCCGGGTCTGGTTCCTGGATCTGATAGCACTCCTAGACGGCACCCCTCCCGAGCTGCCAGTCAGGAAGGATCTTCTATCTCAGGCGCAGGGCACGATCTTTCACCCTTGCCCAGAGATGTGGAAACTGAAACTGAGACCATTCTAAGCTCCAGAGCTCCTACCACGAGGAAGCTGTATGCACTGAAGTGGAAAGTGTTCACTTCATGGTGCGGAGATAGGGTGGGGGATCCGGTTAACTGTCCTGTTAGCACAGTACTTGCAAAACCGTTTTTCCTCAGGGAAAATTCGACAATTTGATACACGTGCTTCAGACACAGTGTAGAACGTTATCCGCGCTTCTAACGTGCGCGCTTCCAAGCGCTTCCCATAGCGCGCATGCGTTCCTGGCGCTGAGTGTCTCATTCCCTCTTCAGGGAACTATGGTTACATACGTAACCTGAGACATTTTTTGCTTCAGTTTGTCCTGCGGAATACTGGTGAATCCTGTAAGCATGTTTCTTAGTATTTAAATCAGTGTGTTGAGCTTCACAAAATATCCACCAGATGGCATATGTAACACCATATTGTATCTACCAGACCCCTCTTCAACCAACTGTTAAATTAGATTATTACAGTACGTTACATTTAAAAATAGAATTAACTGAATTAAAACATGGTTACTACATTTTTACTTCATAAAACCATGGTTAGTTTTTCTAAGGGAAGTGAATGACGTTGCCAGTAAAGTATAACTGAAGGTAAACAGTGAGATTGTGTTGCATCTGTGATGATGGACTAACAAAACGATTTGAGTTGTCCTGCTCACACTGTCCCAATCATGCCCAGGCACGTTTGACACCTTAAGCCTGGTTCATTTGAGTAGTATGAGTGCTCGGAACCGTGCTCGGGCGTGGTTTACTTGGCCCGCTTGAGGAGGTGTGCTCCAGTGTGAGCGCAACCGTGCTGGAGCGTGGAACATGATATGTGACGTAATTTATGCATCCACTACCAGTACCTAGTAATCCTGCAGCACGACTGTGTTGAAATTTACGTGAGCAACATAAGCGACGGACCAATATTCTGCACATGTGAGAGTAATGCATGTCACTGTGCAACAACAATACTTAAAAAAAGTATGCCGCAATTAAGTACAGTGTGAGCGCAGGCCAGCAGTCTAGACAACAGAGTCTAACACAAAAACACATTAACAGTTTGTTTTAAATATAGGCTACAGTATGTTTGTATAATGGATTAAAAGGGGCAGTTTAAGGATGTGTTTGATCTCCTCACCTTTAATTCACAACTAGATGTGAAGTGTAATATAACAAACTGGTTTTGTTGGTGAAGAATTGTGGGGAGAACATGTGCGTCCGGTAAAATTGGCGAAGCAGCGCGGGAGCAGACGAGTTTGATTTTTGAATGACTGCTGTGTACTGACATCGCAATCATTTGTGTTCTTCTTTCTAGTCATTTTCTTTAAAGGTCTTTATGTCTTTATCTTTATGTCAGTCATGTTTAACTTAAAGGGGGCATAAATTGGCTTTTTAAAATTATTTTATACTGCTGTCTGAGATCCACTAATGACGTTTGCGTGGTTTTTACATAAAAAACATTAAAATCACTAATCAATAGAATGTTAGTTTTATGTTATGCTTATGATGGAGCGGTAGCAGAGCATCATAATTTTTATAGCGAGAAAAAACATATCTTAAACATGACTACCCCATTTTGGATGTAATAATGTAATTTGGATTTTAATGTAATTCTTGTGCTAAAGAACTTCACTATAGGCTGCGTCTACCACGGCAGATCATGGGATTCTTTTCTCTAAAACACGCATTTTTAATGGCCACATCTGTACATAGAGTCAGATTAGTGTGTGTAGATATTGGGGTGCTGGTTCTTTAAAGTTAAGCTGGTAATCAATAATTACCTCAAGGTTCTTGGCTGTCCTGGAGGGGGTTATGATAGAGGATTCCAGACGAATAGAGAGATGGAAAGCTGGATTGGAGGGGATCACAAGCAGTTCTGTCTTTGCAAGGTTCAGCTGCAAGTGATGATCCTTTGTCCAGATAGAAATGTCGTATAGGTACGCAGAGATGCGAGCGGCTACTGTCTGATCATCTGGTTTGTATAATAAATAGAGTTGGGTGTCGTCGACATAGCATTGATAGGAGAAGCCATGTTTCTGGATAACTGATCCCAAGGTCACATAAACTGAGAGGTAAAGTGGCACAAGGACTGACCCCTAAGGCACACCAGTAATGAGCGGATGAGTGTCCCAGACCTCCCCCTTCTAGGATACATTGAAAGACCCTCTTACCTGAGAGGTAAGATTCAAACCACTGGATTGCAGTCCCGGAGACAGACAGATTCAGCAGGATGAGTACTGATGATTTGGATGCTGCTCTTGCCAGTCTGAAAGCCTCTGCAACAGAGTAAGGCTGTGTCAGTGGAATGGCCACTTTTGAAGACAGACTGGTTGTTGTCCAGGGAGTTGTTCTGTGTGAAAAAAGGATGTGAGTTGGTTGAAAACAACACGTTCCAAAGTTTTAGAAATGAACGGCAGGAGAGACACTGGCCTGTAGTTTTCCACAAGAGCAGGATAAAGAGCAGGTTTCTCAAGCAATTGTGTTATATAAGCCTGCCTAAGTGCAAAAATTGCCAGTGTGAAATGAGGAGTTGATCATTTAAGTTAGAGAAGGGATGACAGAGGGAGAAATGGCCTGAAGGAGGTGGGTGGGGATAGAGTCCAGTGGACAGGTGGTGGAGTGATTGGAAAGGTTGACTTTGGAAACATCAGTTTTAGGTGTGCATGTGGGAGTGTGCATGAATTAATGGTTAGAATGTTATCGTGGTTAGGTGTTGGTGTGAACTGGCTGCTGATGGAGGCAGTTTTGTTAAACCACGATGGCGATGAATGAACCAACATTCACGATCTTTGAGTGATGGCTTTACCAGGGATGAACTGCAGAACATTCGGCAGAACACACCACATAATTTTCTACCAGTTTTTAACTATTTGGACATTTTGTTGAACATTGTAGTCGGCGGAGCAGCTGCGCTGATCAAAAGCTTCAGGATGCGCAGACGGGGGAAGCGAGCCGGCGTGCTCGATAAGCTTAGACAGCGTGAATTTCAAACGCCGCTGCCTAGTATCCATCTGGCGAATCATGAGACATGCTTTTACATCAATGAAAGGTGGTGTACAGATGTAACAGTGTTGAAGAATATGTGCTGTTCTGATCTGGAAGCACCTTTAATTAACTGTAAGCTGTTCTATTCTCTGCGGGAAATTCACTCATTCATTCTCGTGAGTGTTTACATTCCTGCACAAGTGCACGTGAGCCTGGCGTTACAGATACTTTCTGATCAAATCACAGAGACAGAACAACAACAACACCTCTGTTTAAATCATCTTGGGGATTTTAACAGAGCAAATCTCTCCTGTGAACTGCCAAAATGCTGCCACAGACAGCATGTTACATGTCCCACCAGAGACAGTAATATATTGGATCACTGTTACACCACAACAAAGAATGCATATCACTCTGTCCCTCGAGCAGCTCTGGGACTCTCTGGGTCTTGTACAATCAGGTCAGGAACAGACTGAATAAAGAGATTAGAGTGGCTAAAAAGAGCTACGCTAAAAAGTTCAGTTCTCTTCCAATGGCTCTGTTTCAGTGTGTAATGATCTGAGAGACATTACAAACTTTAAGACACCAACCCCCAGCACTTATTTGATGAAGACGTTGCTTCACCTTCCTATAGTTTGAAGGAAAGGAGATAGGGTGGTGAGTCAGTTAGAAAGTGGAATTTTCAGTGAGAGAAGATAAAGAAGAGAGATGAGGATGGCAGAGAGTTATTAAGGGTCATGATAATATTTAAGAACGGTCTGACTGTTGAGACAAAAAGCTAAAGATGCTTCATATAATGCAAACTACAGGTTACCTCAGGGTGCTTGAAATAAAAAAGGAAAGAATGTCACTGGGGGAGCACCACATGGCAGTGGTTTGCGTGACAGAGCATTAGGTATACTATTTCGAACACCTGGCTTGTGGACACTGTTGAAGTCAAAATCTTGTAGTCGTCAGGATCACCTTTCCAGTCATCCAGAGGGGTTGCATCTGTACATGTTACAGTTACATGTAGGCCCTTAACACAGGGTCTGAAATGTTCCAGAACCCAAATTAATCCCAAACACTCTTTCTTAGGTATGGGGTACAGCTTTTCTCATTTTGCAATGTTCTACTCGCAAAAGCAACAGCAACATCTCGCCCAATGCCTTCCTTCAGCATCAGAACTGTGTCTAGACCCAACTCAGAGGCATCAGTGTGGATAAAGAATGGATGTCTGCAATCTGGCAAGCACAGAATAGGCTGCGTTTTAAGAAATCCATTGCAGCTTGACAACTGTCATCCCAGATGAAAGGTCAGGTGAAATACCTTCTAGAGTGACACGATAACCCAGGAAGGCAAGCTTACTCAAACAAACCTAAAATTTATTTAGCTGACTTAATACTAGACAAGACATCCTGAAGGCCCTCAATATGACCAAGGACAAGCTGAGACCCAGTAGTTGCTGAAAGTGTCTGAGAATGAGTTACTGACTGAGCTGAACCCTATGCTATGCAAGCATAGCATAAACTTGAGCCAGGCATGCTCTTAATGACCTTGAGTCCCACACTACACTCAGAAAAATATTTCTCTGTACTGGATACAGACTGTGTCTGTCCCCCGGACTAGCAATTACAAAAAACTGCGCAAACCTTGCAAGAGTTTTAATAAATGTTCAACAAATGAAAAACAAACAAAATCTAGATAAACAATTAATACGCCTTGGCATGCTTTATGCTTTACAGACATTCTTAACTCCATAGGCATTAGACAACATGTCTCTGGACCCACTCACTGTCGTAATCACACTTTAGATCTAACACTGTCATATGGTATAAATGTGGACAATGTTAAAATTTATCAGCAAAGTGAAGACATCTTAGATCACTATTTAGTATGTTGTACGCCTCATCTGCCTATAGCTACAAACCAAACTCTGCGTTATAAATACAGTAGAACAATAACTGCTAGTACCAAAGACTCATTTCTCAGTAATCTGCCTGAATTATCTCAATTGCATAGCATATATGATAACTTGGAAGACCTTGATTATATTACAGAAAATATTAACTCTGTTCAGAAACACTAAATACAGTTGCTCCCCTGCGCCTAAAGAAAATTAAAGATAAAAGTCCAACTCCGTGGTATAATCAGAACACACATGCACTAAAAAGGGCTGCCCGTAAAATGGAGCGCACCTTTAAGAAAATAAAACTAGAGGTATTCTGCATAGCTTGAAAGGATAGTGTCTCAAAATTCAGAAAAGCCTTAAAAAACTCTAGATCTGTCTACTTTGCGTCATTAATAGAAGAAAATCAACACAACGCAAATTTTTTATTTAACACAGTGGCTTAACAAAAAATAAATCTTCACCATCCTCAGATGCCAGCATAGTAGTGATGACTTTATGAATTTCTTTACAAATAAAATTTATGATAGTACAGAAAAAATTATAACTATGCAACCAGAGGCTATATTCCCAGAACAGACGGAACATTCCAGCCCTCTTACTGAGCAACTGCAATTATTCTCAAACATAGAAAAGGATAAACTGTTTAAGATAATTAAATCATCTAAATCAGCAACGTGCATACTAGATCCAATCTCTACTACCTTATTAAAAGAGATGCTGCCTGAAATAATAGACCCTATGCTTAGTATTATAAACTCATCTCTAACATTAGGATATGTCCCTAAAGCATATAAGCTGGCCGTTATTGTGCCTACTATTAACCACAACTTGATCCTAGAGACTTAGCAAACTATAGACCTATATCGAATCTGCCTTTCATTTCTAAAGTACTTGAAAAGGTTGTGTCATCACAGCTATGCTCCTACCTCTAAAGGAATGGAATCTATGAGGATTTCCAGTCGGGATTTAGAGCCTATCACAGTACAGAGACTGCTCTGATCAGAGTTACAAATGATTTGCTCCTGTCATCTGATCGTGGCTGCATCTCATTACTTGTATTGTTAGATCTTAGTGCTGCCTTTGACACCATTGATCACAGCATACTTTTAAATAGACTTAAAACTTATGTTGGCATTAGTGGAATCGCATTAGAATGATTTAAATCATACTTATCTGACCGCTTTCAATATGTAGCAATAAACAATGAAAAGTCTTACCGATCACAAGTCCAGTATGGAGTACCACAGGGATCTGTTCTAGGACCTCTACTCTTCATTCTGTACATGTTGCCCTTAGGAGCTATAATTAAGAAACATGGAGTTAATTTTCACTGCTATGCCAACGATACTCAACTCTATATCTCCTCGTGTCCTCACGAAACACACCAATTCACCAAAATGATGGAATGTATAGTTGACATAAAAACCTGGATGATTAGCAACTTTCTGTTGCTGAACTGTGACAAAACAGAGGTTTTAACCATTAGACCTAAAACTCCCACACTTAACCAACAGGAATATTATCTAACTATTGACGGGTTCTCTACTAAGCCTTCATCATCAGCTAGGAATCTGGGCATTTTATTCGACATTACCCTCTCATTTGAAAGCCATGTTGCCAACACCTGTAAAACATATCTAAATTACGTCATATGCTGTCACTATCGAGTGCAGAAAAGTTAGTTCACGCATTCATGACGTCTAGACTGGATTACTGCAATGCATTATTAGGTGGATGTCCAGCTAGCCTATTACAAAAACTCCAACTAGTTCAAAATGCAGCGGCTAGAGTTCTCACAAGAACAAAAAAGTTTGAACATATCAACCCGGTACTGTCAACATTCCACTGGTTACCCATTACGCAACGTATTAACTTGAAGATCTTACTGACTACTTATAAGGCTCTACATGATTTAGCTCCTCAGTACCTGAGTGAGCTCCTAATACATTACAGTCCCTCACGTCCATTACGTTCTCAGGACTCTGACCTCTTGGTAATACCTAGAATTTCTAAATCAAGTAGTGGTGGTAGATCATTCTCCTATTTAGCACCTAAACTTTGGAATAGTCTTCCTAGTGCTGTGCGGGAGGCAGACACACTCTCTCAGTTGAAATCTAGATTAAAGACCTATCTCTTTAACATAGCATACACATAGTCCAACAGTTTATAACACAAATCCCCTAAGGGATTGTTAGGCTGCATTAATTAGGCCAACCGGAACCGGGAACACTTCCCTAACAATCTGATGAACTTGGATACAGCATACTGTCCTTGGCATTCAGCCTTAACCCCAGTTTCCTTATATACACGAGAACAACATCTCGATGCCGAACTGCTTCAACTGGGCAAAAATCAGCCAGTCATCAATATAATTCAGTATGGATGTCCTGAAGTCAAAAAGGATCCAGAGTTCCTTCCACACACTTGAATGTGCAGGGTGACAAGGATAGTCCAAAGACAACCCAATAATGATACCCCAGAAGTGAACCTCAAGAACTTTCTGTTTTGGGGATGAATGGAGACATGGAAGCATGCGTCCTCAAGATCCTTGGTGACAAACCAGCCAGGACCCACACCCCAACACAGTCCTGTCTGTGTTTCCCCAGTTCCTGTCCTGTCTCTGCTCCCCCTTCTGGACATTTGTCAATTGAACTCCATTTCCCATAACCCCTTGCCTGGATTCATTATCCACATTGCCTTGACCTGTGTCTTGTTACCCGATTGTCAACCATGTGTATTTATACCTATTGTGTTTTTAACTCCATGTTTGTCGGTCGTTGTTTCATGTTTTATGTTTGATGTTTAACAACTTTTCTGTCTAAAGCCATATTTTTGTATAATAATTATACACTTTAAAATACCCGTATTTCACACATGGGGATCTTTTTTTTGGCATGATGTGTTCTCTGTTGTGTCCTTTTTAGAGTAGACTACCAGCACAAACTCGTGGTCTGCTTAGTTGTAAGGTTTTATCTTTTGTGTAAACATCAAAAAAGGTCAGAAAAATGGCTTATGCTACTTAATAGCATTATAAGGTCAATCTGTCCATCCCTTTGTGGTATAGGAGACAACTGCAACTTACTTGGGGCAATGGCAAGGTTATGATTTGGCAGGTGCCCTTGTTACCAGGGATGCCAACAGCTTGCCAACATCTACTCCACCAGAGGTTGTTACATGGTTTACAACGTAGTGATTGGGCTCCCAGGGAAAAAACCCTAGTGTCACTACATCCAAACAAGGTCTCACTTCGACCTTGCATTACACAAAATATAATGTAATGTACTGTAAAATATTGAAATATTGAAAAAGTGTTAACCCTGCCTGTGCATTCTTCCAGGTGCCGACGTTCATTTGCTGAATATGATGGCCCTTACTAAAGGTCATCTTAACTCATCCTTCTGGGTAGTGGACAAAAAGCACATGTACCTGGGAAGTGCTGGCATGGACTGGAGATCATTCTCTATGGTATAGAGAAACTTATAATTGATACATGTGTCACTTATTGACAGGGCAAATTAACTATTAACAGGCACTCCTACTGGGAATTTATTGTCATCTATTTACTATATCAATTAAACAGAAAGGAGAACAATCATAACTTAGACAAAAGCAACATTCTTCTTCAGTTCAAATATCATATTGAATTAAACTATCACAGTTTTGTGGCACCCAGTAACAGTGTGGCCAGAAAGGAAAAAGTCATCAGGGAGCTGCCACCCAGTGTTTCACCCAGTTATTTATTGATTATCAATGTTTTACCAATGATCTTGAATGTAAGAAGTGTCCCTTTACAGATGAAGGAGTTTGGAATCATCATTTACAACTGTAGCTGTCTGGCGATAGATCTGCACCGGATATTCAGCCTATACTGGCAACTGCAATTTAAAGAGTTTGTGCCGTCAACATGGTCCAAGAAACTGACTGCACTGTATAACAAAGACAAGAATCTTCAACTGTATCTCAACGACATGGAAGCAAAAGCATACATTTCTGTGAGTATCAAAACAACATAAATGTTTGTTTTCTGCAGTTAAGTGTTTGTCAACCTGCGTTAGTCCAGTCTAGAGATTACCAGGGCTTGGACTAGCAGTTGGGCGACGTGCTCTGTGAGATATGGCCTGATCTTCCTGATGTTGTAAAGTGCATATCTACAAAACCATGATATCCTTGAGATGTGTTCGGTAAAGGTCAGCTGGTCATTGAAGATTACACCAAGGTTTCTTACTGATTTAGATGGTGTAATGGTAGTGTTGCCAATTTGAATTGTGAGGTTGTGTTGCATTGCAGGTGAGGCCGGAAGTACCAGGAGCTCAGTCTTAGCAAGGTTTAGCTGAAGGTGGTGTTCAGTCATCCAAGATGAGATGTCATTCAGGCCGGCTACACTGCGTGATGCTATTGTGGGATCGTCTGGCTGGAAGGAGAAGAAAATCTGGGTGTCGACAGCATAGCAGTGGTAATCAAAGCCATGTGATTGAATGATGGGACCCAGGGATGTTGTGTAGATAGAAAAGAAGAGTGGTGCAAGAACAGATCCCTGAGGAACACCAGTGGCCATGGGATGGGCCATGTCTGAGAGTTAAGATTTAAACCACGGGAGTGGGGTACCTGTGATCCCTAGCGATGAGAGGGATGTCAGTAGGATCTGGTGGTTAACTGTGTCAAAGGCAGCAGAAAGATCCAGCAAAATGAGGACAGACGATTTAGACTCTGCTTTTGCCAGTCGCAGTGCCTCAGTGACTGACAGAAGCGCAGTCTCAGTGGAGTGGTTGCTCTTGAAACCGGACTGTCTTTTGTCCAGTACGTTCTGGGTGATGTTTATAACAATAATGGGGGGAATAGACTTATTTAAAGGCACAGTGTGTAGGTTTTGTCGCTAGATGTCACTTATTCAAAACTAACAACACAGACATGATAAGGCTGTGCAGGAGCATGGAATGCTGGGCGTTATTGCTTTTTCCTCCACTTTTGTTGGAAGTCCAAACTCACAAATGGATGAGTTAATGAAATAAAGTTGTATATCCGTTATGTTTGATTGTTACATTTACAAAAGTAAAATAAATATAATAGTGATTCTGTGGGGATGGTGTTATTTAAACACTCTCCAGCATCTCTACTAGTTATAGTGAAACTAAGACAGTGTTATTTAAAACACGGTTCAGTTTCAGGTTATAATTATTTGTGGCTCAAATGGAAATACCTACAGATAAAGATTATTAACTATATGTATTTTGTAGCATTACCTGGTGCAATAAACGCATTATTCTTCTGGCCTTGATTAACAACGGTCCATGCCCAATACAGTAATACATACAGAGCCGGTAACAGTATCGCACAGTTTAAGGGATGTGTTATGAGCATTAAGCAGAGACAATCATGAGTGAATACAAATGAATATTTATTAACTAAACTACCTGAGATATGATATTGATTAAATAACAAAACACATACACATTCACATTCATACAAGATAAAGCATAGAAAAATTAGAGTAAAGAGTAAAGAATGGCATATTAAATCAGCAGGACACAACCACCGGGTTTTTCTCTACAAAAAGTTCACCTTGGTTAGCCAAGGGCAGTTGCTTAAAGCTGTTGAATCCTGGTGCCGGAGAGAGAGAGAGAGAGAGAGAGAGTGTCCCGGTGGATTCGCTAAGTCCGCTCGAGAGCGAAGTTTTGCGAGAAGTGTCGAAGTCTGCCAAGTAAGATTGCCGGAAAAGCTGTCCTGAAGAAGGGCAGGTCCCATGAAGTTTTGGAGAGATTCCAAGTTTCTGAGCAAAGAGTTGTCCGATGCATTGTGGCCTTAAAGGCACAACGGTCACGCCCCGGTCAGGTCTTTTGACCAATGGCAAAAGGACGTGGTTGTGGGAGAAATCTCTTTGTCCTTCTCTGTGACAAATGATTTACACAGGTACGGTTTATGTCCTGTTTGCACCGAACACATAAACTTATTGCAAATTGAGTATGATGCACGCCATGACTATGTACTGTGCATCATTATTTAGGAAATAATTTGTGGATCATTTTGATACCACACACGAGAGAGAAGTGAAGTAAGAACAATAGTTATTCATTCATCTGTCATGACATAAAAGTTAAACTTCAATGACACTGAAATGCATGCAATAACTATGGCAGGGTATCACGTGATTATGGAGGAATACACACATAGATATATATATATATATATATATATAGATACAAATTGGGCAGTTTTGTCCCGCTCATCCTAAAGAGTGTCTTTGAGGTGTTTGGAATGTACTTCTCTAGTCCTCTCTGCAAATCTCCAGGGGGCCTGGAGAATCTCAGGGAGTTGAGCTGGGGGGTTACCCTCTCTGGGGAAGGCCAGAGAGGTACCATAACTGTCCTCCTGAGTTAAGTAACAACCGGCAGGTCATCACTTAACCCAGACTTTCTGGAGCCAAAAGGGGTTCTGGTGTTGACTTCCCCCGTAGGAATTTGTTGTTGGTTGTAACTTTATGATCCCTTAAAGAAATCCAACATTTGCCCCGGCCAAGTCTCTACAATATATAACACTTTGCTAGTGGTTTTTGGATATTTTAAAGCAAAAAAGTGTTATATAGTATTTTGGCTTGAAAGGGGAAACCAAGGGTAATGTGGATATGACGTCATTGACAGGCGTCTATCCAACGGGGACTGGGTCCGTGTCCTCGGTTAAAATCACGATTATCTTACAATTAACAAATAATGTTACAAATAATGGACACATTTGAGATATTGTAAGTACTCAACTGAGCAAAATATATAACACTGGCCTAGTGTTTTTTTGACATTTCATTGCAAAAATCTTATATAGTGTGCCTTTAAAGTAATATAATCATCTGGTTTCAGCCACGTTTTTGTCAAACAAAGCACATCTAATTTACGATCTGTAATCACATCATTAACAAAAAGTTCTTTATTAGAAAGAGATCTAATATTTAGCAAGCCAAGTCATATCAATTGTTTATCTGGATTTTGTTCTAATTTTATTTGTTTAAAATAAAAAATTGTTTACATTTATTAAATTATTCTTGTAAGGTTTGCACAGTGTTTTTGTATTTGCTATTTTGGGGGACAGACACAGTCTCTATGTTATGATATTTAGAGGACAGAATTTTTGCTGTGAGCTCATGATGGCTAGCAGACGGTTGGTTAAGCCAGTCTGTCTGCTCCCTGACCTGGGCCCCAGTTAGTCAAGGTTTAACAATAACATTAAGACAACATGCCATATTTCTAGATAAAATATCAACTCCAGGTCAGGTCTGCAGGTCAGGTCTGCCCCAGAAACCTTTCCATTTATCTGTAAACGTCTCAGGTTACGCATGTAACCATGGTTCCATGAGAGGGAACGAGGCGCTGCATCGTCTTGGTGATGCTATGGGAACGCCTTTGCGTGACTGCGTCTGAAGCATGTGTGTGTAATCAATCCAATGGTGGGAGGTGACGTCACCTACGTGATGATGTCCAGACCATGAAGCATAAATAGACATCCGTGAACACTCATTTCAGCTTAAAGGGGCTGAAGCAGAGCGCTGACAGGAATGAGGGAAGTATGGCAAGAGGACACAGTCTCTCCCTCTCAGGGAACCATGGTTACATGCGTAACCTAAGATGTTCCCTTTCAAGGGAACTCAACGCTGCGTCGTCTTGGTGACGCTATGGGAACGCTATACCCACGCCGCCAGACTTCTGAATCCCTGTCCATGTGTAGTCATGGAAGCACACTAGACGAGAGTGCCCTGGGTCCAGTTGTTGAGATCAGGTCAAGGCTGTAGAACCTGACAAAGGTGAGCGGTGAGGACCATCCTGCCACATCACAGACATCTTGAATTGAAGTACCTGACCATAGGGATTTGGAAGCTGCCATACTTCTGGTTGAGTGTGCTCTGACGGCTAGTGGACACGGCCGTGGAGATCTCATAAGCAAATAAAATAGTATCAACGATCCATCTGCTGAGGGTCTGTTTAGACGCTGGAAGACCTCTCTTGGCTGGAGAGAAGCATACAAATAACTGCTCAGAAGCACACTCTTCTTGGTGTTCAGTCCAAACCCCAGACTTCTCATGTGAGCAAGAACACCATCTTGATGTTGGACCGCCATAGCCTCCAACTGGGCAAGAACCAGCCAGTCGTTGATGTAACTGAGTATGCGAATGCCCTGGTGTTGTAATGGAGGCAGTGCTGCATCCACACACTTCATAAATGTTCGGGGTGAAAGTGCCAAGTCAAAGAGGACTCGATACTGGTACACCTTGCCCCCAAAGACGAACCTGAGGAACCTCTTGTGTCATGGATATATAGAGAGGTATATAGCATCCTTGAGATCTATGGTAACAAACCAGTCCTGAGGTCTGACCTGGGACACGATTTGCTTGATAGTCAACATCTTGAACTTTAGTTTTGCTGCTGAGAGTTTGAGTTGATATAGATCCAGAATAGGGCGAAGTCCGCCGTCCTCCTTGGGAACTATAAAGTGTAGCGGCTGTAAAAGCCGGTCTCCAGCTCGTTGAGAGGGACTTGTTCTATGGCCTCTTTCTGGAGGAGAGACTCTAGTTCCTGTTGCAAGACCACCACCTGTTCTGGGCCCACTGCTGTAACGAGGCGGACGTGTTCCAAACTGTATCCAGTATCCTAGCTCTACGGTATTTAGGACTCACTGAGAGACATTCAGCAGAAGTTTCCACACTGGAAAAGTCTACTAGGGGAACCAGCCTTTTGGGGCTGGCCTCTGACAGAGGTGGTATAATCAGAGTAGATGATAGAGCAGGCCGGTTGCCCTGCTGCTCCAGGGTGGTCACGGGTAAAGGGTGCCTGAGGTAGGCACGTGGGCACTCTTTGTAAGGCCCCCGGAGTCAGGACCTCTTTCTAGGTGCCGCCCTCTTGCCCTAAATGACTGTACTCAGGTCAGTCCTCCTCCTCGGCGACCTCTGCTAACCTCTCGACCCATAGTCCCTCCTCGGTGGTGCGCGAGCCACCACGCTCTCCCTCTGCCGATCCCGATGTGCCTCTCGTTCCCACTTTTTCAGCGAACAGGGTTACAGCCAAGTAACCCGAGACGTATTTGTTGCATTAAAGGGTGTGAAATGGTATTCTGTTCTCAGTTTGTCTGTTCTCTTTATTCTGAGGTTACCATAGTGAGCAGGATGCAGTCTGTACCCAGACCAGATGGTGGATTTGAAAGAGGGAGGCAGGGATTCCGACAAGTCTTCAGTACAAAACTGCAACACAATCACAATGTTTTTATCTTCCTTTTTCTTTTTAAGTTGTTTATTTTCTTTTTAGTTAGGTAGTTGTGCAAGCACAGTCAGCTTGTAAAGATACCGCAGTATTGCAAGAGGAGAACTGGCTCCCCTGGTTGGGTCTTCGGTTCTCCTGAGGGTTTGTTTTCCTCCACTTGAGTTTTTGGATTCCTCATCACGTGTGTCTCTTGTGCATTGTTTGAGTGTTGTCTATGAATGGGAGTGTATTTACTTGCACCTTACTTGTACTTTTGCTGACTTTTCTTTCTCTTGTATATTTAATGTATGGGTTGTTATTAATATGTTTCCCGTACAGCTACCTTTTAGGTCAGATATGGTAGTATTAACTATAATGTAATATTAACTTCACTTTTACTTCAAATGAAAACACTATGAAATGGTTCATTTGATTTTTCTTTGTTGTGTTAGAGTTCCCCAGATGTTTTCTGTCCCAAACAACGTATCAGAGACATCGAGGCTATTTTCAGAGTAATTCAAGAGGCCAAGACATTCATCTACATCTCTATAACCAAGTATTTACCAATACTTAACAGCACTCAGCCCAAGTAAGTCCTGCTAAACTTTAACAAATTAGAACACAGAAAACACCACACATTATGCACAAATAGTTTCATTTTCATTTGATTTTGTATTTAATTGTGTAAACAGTTTAAACAAACACATCAAATTCCATATAAAGGAAATCAAGATTACTGCATATTGCATTTGGACTTTCAGACCCTATAGTACCTATGGAAACAATTCAAAAATAAGTTAAAAGCACAAAGCAGAGTTTCAAGTGACTGTGACCCTTGTATTTCGGTTGTTTGTACAGTTTAACATTTGTCCATTTAAAAGGACTGTTTCCTAACTTGTCACTTTAGCTGGTATTTAACACATCAGATGGATGTAGAAAAATGACTACAGGTACCAGTTAATTCAATTCAATTTCAATTCAATTTTATTTGTATAGCGCTTTTCACAAAGGACATTGTATCAAAGCAGCTTTACATGTAATAACAGATAGCAGTCAGTGGTCAGGGATTCAAAAAAACTCTTTAAGAGAAAAAACCCTGACATGACGTGGTTATAGTTGCAACTGTAGCATGTGCAATCCGTAATAAAGGACACAATTTGCCATTGATCGCATCTATAACTCGCTATGCAGTTTACAGGATACAGAGACATACATTGTAGGATACAGAAATTACTTTAGAGAGTGAATAAAATGTTATATGTGAAGTGTGATGTAGTAGATTTGATTGTAATTTAACAGGTGCAGGAGGTTGTCCTGGGTGGTCGTCATTTAGTAGCATCAGGATGGACATCAGGTGGGGCAGTGTTGTGCCAGCTGGAACTCATTCCTCGGGATACCTCGGAGAAAGGGAGAGGGGGATAGAGAGAGAGAGAGAGAGAGAGAGAGAGAGAGAGAGGAGAGAGAGAGGGGACAGAACAGAGTAGCATTAGCGTAGCAGCCGTTCCTATGTAGATGTAGGCAGTTATATGTGATAACACATGCAGTATGTAGTATGTGTGTGTGCCCGGTTCCAGTTGAGTTAACTATTGCGGCCTTAGAGAGTTGGATCTGAGATTATGTGAATGCGAGGCTAAAGAGATAAGTCTTTAATTTAATTTTAAACAGTTCGAGTGTGTCTGAGTCCCGGACTTTCCTGGGAAGGTCATTCCATAGTTTTGGTGCTAAGTAGGAGAAGGATCTTCCACCTTTAGATTTTTTTGATATTCTTGGAACTATTAACAGCCCGCCATTTTGTGAACGCAATGTCCGTGATGGATTGTATGCTGATAGTAGTTCATGGAGGTATAACGGTGCTAAGCCATTTAGGGCTTTGTATGTAATTAACAGAATTTTGAAATGCAATACTTTACAGGTAGCCAGTGCAGTGTTGCATACTTTTTTGATCTAGTGAGAACTCTAGCAGCTGCATTTTATACCAGCTGAAGCTTATTTATTTGCTTTGCATGACACCCCCCCAGTAATGAATTACAGTAGTCAATTCTGGAGGTCATAAATGGCGATGGATTAGCTTCTCTATATCTGAGACAG